>SCLH01000479.1:484922-500071 GCA_004367855.1 Oikopleura vanhoeffeni
TCTCAATTTTAGACTTTACATCGGCGTTCAATAATTTTGGGGAAAGTTTTTTTAAAGGTTTCCACACTTTAAAATGACCACACGGTGGTATTTGACAATATACTTGAAAAAAAACCCAAAGCGAGCAGGTTTCATTGTTTTTTTTTCAGAAAAATCGTCATTTTTCATCGATTTTGACGATTTTTGGTTATTTCAGACCCCTATAACTCGAGTTTTATCGACAATTCTATTTAAAAAAAATACTGGCATTATCAGTGAATTAAGGCGCACAATTTAAGACTTTCAAATATGTTTTTCGATTAACTTTTTTTCCAACCAATCAGAAAGCTGTATTTTCCAGATTTTTTTTGGTCATTTGACCTCAAAATTTTTTTCCCTGACCAAAAGTTGACCTAATGTACTATTTGGATTTTGATGTTTTGGGCTGAACATCAAAAAGGTGAGTAACCTGGGACAGCCTAAAAGCTATCTCCTCCTTAAATTTCAACGTATTAGTTTGTTTTTTCGTGTCATGCACCAATTTTGTGTTACCAAACCGTATATGTCAGTAACTTATCAAGTTTTTTAAAACAAAAATGATATTGCCGGACAAAAACTTAAATGAACAAAACATAATATTTTGAGGGCTCCGTAAAAATCTTCTCCCGACTTGTTTAATAATCTCTCGTCGATTTTGGTAATTTTAGGTTTGGCGTTTCTTGAAAGACCTTACATATTCCACTTTTTATAATTTGGCCAATAATTGGACCAAATTAATCTAGAATGTGAAATTGTATATATAATTTTCAACCCTTTATAAAGTTCGTGTAATCAGCGGGCAGCTTCCAACAAGGCCAATAAAGCAAGGCACAGTCTGGGTTAAATGCAAAGGTGAGATTCACATTGTAATTTTTTTTATTAAAATATGATCTTTAATTATTTTCAACAAAATTCAGAGGGCTCAAATCGGAGTGTAAGATCGATTTTTTGCCGGTACCTGAATCATAACCTGTTATCTCTGTGATATCTTAGATAGTTTTTTTTCCCCTTTTAACTTGAACTTTTTAATTAACAATATAATAATTGTACAAAGGATTTTGACAGTTATGAAAAAAATGGAGAAGTTGATGAAAGCTCAATAAAAAACCACAATATGGAAAAAGAGCAGTAATTTTACTCATCAGAGCTTTTCAAAGGGGCATATCAGGCACGTTTCCCGCCCCTTGTGGCCAGTTGGTCACTCCAGATTTGTCGCGACACCTGACTACCCTTCGGCGCAAAGAAAATAGTAACCCCAGGGGTGATCCCCTTCTGTAAGAAGAATAGTGTTAGACTATTAACTCTGAATGTCCCAATCGTCAAATTTTAATTAAATTTAAATCAAAATTTTGTATCTAAATTTAATTAAAATTTGCCGATTCAGACATTCAGCGTGAATTTATCAACTTTACTTAGATTTCACAGGGATAACAAGTACCGGTAAAAAATCGATCTTACACTTCGATTTCAGCAACGCGTTGCTAGAACCCTTTTTTAGAGTTAACGAAACCTTCATCAATAATAAGTTGATCGATTACAACGATTCAATCAGTTATCTTCGGAAAAAGTTCAAATTTTCAAACCTTCTTCAAATATTTTTATTATCAACAATTTTAAGATGGAATCACTCGAAAATGTGACAAAGATGGAAATATGAATCTTGGAGATGTGAAAAAACTTATGTGAGTTCATGAAATTTAAATTTTCAAAACTGAATAATTGTTTAGAGATCCAAACGGCAAAGTTTTAGGGGAAATTGGAGGATCAGTAAATTTGAAAGACCATAATCTTTGGATCGAAAAGAAAAAATAATATACAATTCATTTTTATCTTTAAGGGGATGTGCATGTCTGATTTTTATGAAAACTTAGAAGCGATCAGAGTATACCAAATTGCTTCGGGATGTCTAAAAAATGTAATTCCGATCAAATCCTTAAAATAAAATTCAAAATTTTCGCTTTTTTCGATCTTTTTTCAGAATTAACTCAAAAAATATTGTTTGTTAATATTTGACCACTAAAACTTTAATATACAAGGTATATCGACTTGACTTAAGCCAACATTATCAACAGTGTTTTCCTGGCTTTCTTTTGAATTTCGATCTTTTTTCAAGTATTTTTTCAGAATTAACTCAAAAAATATTTTTTGTTAATATTTGACGACTAAAACTTTAATGTACAAGGTATATCGGCTTGACTTAAGACAACTTTATCTACAGTGTTTTCCTGGCTTTCCTTTGAATTTTTTTCGACAAATCATATTTCAAAGTATGAGTGGAAGTTTCAGAAAAAAGTTTCATGCGGATCTTGAAAATGTAACAAGTTGTAATTTAAAAATTTTGGCTTTATTCTGAAATTAAACCTCGGAAGAGATAGATTTTTAAGCTTAAAATCGTAAAAAATGGCCAAAAATCGTCGGTTTATGAGAACGCTAAAAAAATTCAGCCATCTAAATAAACATTTCCTGCAAATCTCAGTTTGCTTATTCCACGTATCATGTCAACTTTTCAAGAAATTTCGATATATATGGTCTGGGAGGAAATAGATTTTGAAATTATGCGAAGTGACCTCCTGTAACGACTATGTGACGATTGATGTAATCATGAAAATCTGAGTTTGACCTTTGATAATCAAATTTTTATTCTACAAGATAAAGGCTAAGTCTACAAATTGGCATTTTTGAAATTATTTTCAAAGCTTCAGATTTTCGTAGACTAGCTCTGCAAAATTGCAAATCAGATATGCACACCCCCTTAAGTTTGGAAAAATATCCCATACGTTTGATAATTCCAAAAACATTCCTGCATTACTGTAATAAATTAAGCATATTTGTATTGTTCAACGATAAGTTATTGTAAATAACACATGGTTAGTGATTAAGATTTAGAAAAAATGGTTGAAAAATATATTGAGTTTTTGGAAAACTAGTGAAATTTTTATTACGATTTGTAATGTTCGTTATAAATTTCCTTAGAGATGGAAAGTTGAATTTCTGAAGGTTTAAAAAAAATACAAATGATGCTTTGAAATTTTTTCCGTTTTAATTTGAGAATTTTTTTTTCAATTAAGGTTAACGAGCCTCTGTAACTTGAATGAAAAATTTTCATCTCATGTTTTATGAAAAGATATGTGCAGAAGCTATAACCTATTTCAAAACTTGACTTTATAAAAAAAGGATAATAATTAACACATTTATTTAATTTAAAAACATTGTTCACCGTATCAAACATTTATTTCTGCAAACTCAGTTCAATATATAAAGCCGTTCTGTACCATTAGAATGCGAATAAATCATAATAATAATAACTGTTAACTCAACTTAATTCAAACAATTTATTCTCTTTCACAACGTTTCGCCTAGGCGATGCTTAGTAGGCGTCTTCAAGTATTCAACTTTAAAATCTAAGTCGGTTCAAGATTTCAAGGATCGAATTAAAAGATTCTATAAAAATCATTGTGTTCAAATAAAATCAAAAAATAAATTTCTGATAAAAATCATATTTCAAATCTTATTCTATACAAGCTTACTTTTTTAAAGTTAATAAGTCTGACTTTCAAGTTCAACCGAGTTTTTAGCTTGTCATAGCAATTAAATGAAATGTAATTTTTTAGGTTCAGCCGGTGTTCTTCAAATTATTTTATCTGAAGATCAACCAAAAAAGTTCACTTCGAAGAACGATCTGACCAATTTTTAGATTTAACTAGATAAAACCACGATTTCGAGTTGTTTTTGTAAAAATGTACCCAGTGAATACCACAAAAATTGAATCTTCATATCAGATATTTCATTTTATTATTACAATATATGACCTAAAAAAATAATGAAATCTTTGTTTAGTTACGTAAAACTAATTTTTGTGGTTTTTTTACAAAGTCAGTTAATTTAAAATGAGGTTTTCATCAACGAATCACGCCTCCCAGGTGGAATTCCTTTTCGGGTTCATTATAATTTCAACCAAAACATACGTATAAATTTAGCGTTTTTCCGTGAAATTTTCATTTAAAGTTTTGAAATACTATGCTTATTACAGTAGTTTTATGAAGCTGCTTTCTCGTGTCGAGCTAAAAACATTCAGTTGATGTCACTAAATATTTGTGTCGTTTGAATCTTGCAGATTGATTAGGGATTTCACATGGAAAGTTAAAGATTTCAATATTGTGAAAATGACTATACTGTAAATCGGCTTTATTCTTGCAACATTAATTTTTTGAATTTTAAAGATTTCAAGAGATGAAACTAGGATGTTTCGTTTGAGAAGAATTTTCAGCAGGAAAAGTAAAAATAGCCATTTTTAGGAAATTTTGCGGAGACTATTCGATTTTTCCGTTTTTTTTCAATTTTTTTGCGATTCCTGATTGGACGAAAACAAGTTGCTTAAAAGTGACTTTTCTCCGGAAATGTAATCGCAGGGGTGTGTTTAAATTACGTAGTGCAGTTATTAAACTAAAATGTGGATTTTTCCTGTCTCCTTTTCCCTTCTGCCTTGAATTTTCGCTCCACTCTCTTTCTTTTACGGTAAAGGCTTTAGCTAGCCTGAATCAGGCTGCCTGCTAAGTACGTAAAAAATATTTCTTCCATTTCTTGACTTGACCCCAAAAAGTGAAATATTACCCTTACAATTTTTGGGGTCGATAGTGAAATGTATAAAAAGTGAAATGTATAAATTTGAGATTTTGAACATGGACAGGCGAAAACAAGAGATCTAGAGCATAAAATTCCAATGTTTTTACTCGATCAGATTATTGNAGTGAAAAATATGACCGTCTCAACGAATGTTGAATTTTTGTCTCCATTATTTGAAAATCTCTGTTCAAACAAATACGGGCCGAGCGAAGGCGCGTAGTTCTTTTTCTTAACAGGCACCAGTGAAATAACCCTTTATGGTTATATTAACTAACTAACATTGCTAGAAAAGACAAGTGTGACCAAAAACTAGATTTATTCAAAACTCAGTTTATTTGATAGAAAATTGAAGTTAACTCGCAGGTTTTATACGAGTGTAGACCACTGGGTGTTTAACAGTCAGCCGGTCAGTTAACCGTGAAGTTAACTGACCGTAAAGGTTATTTACTGCAAATTAAGATTAATGAGTTTGATGATTTATAACAGCTGATAAAATCTAAGCAATAATAGATTTTATCATAATGGTAACATTCACATGTGTTAAAAGGGTCTGCAGCACTGTCGGTGCTTCAAAATGCAAGATTAAGACTTTTATATTTTGACGAAAGTTGGTCATAAAAATTTGGAAAATTTTTTTGTTCGCAATTTGGAAGATTTTCTTGAATGTAAGTGAAAAAATCAGAATGACCAATCTGGCGAGTTGTTTGAAATTAAAAAAAAAATTCCATCAGTTTTCCTGTTATCGCGGGTTATCAACCAAATTTGTTCATTTCAAAAACATTTCATACATCATTGATTTACAGCAGTGCGGTCAAATGCAGTAAAATGAAAACTACTATCACGCAGTACTTTGGAATCTCCTCTTCGAATCAAATGTAAAAAATCGGGCCAGACCTTGCCAGAACAAAATTTTATCTTGAAGTTTGGTCATTAATCTGTAAATTTTCAAATGTGCTTAGTGCGTCCGAGTAGCGCCATGGCGCTAATTTGTCAACGATGAAACGAAAGTTGCTTTATAAATTACAAATGAAGTACCATTTTTACGGTATTAAGAAAACTTTATAAGTCTAGAAAAACACAAATTTAACTCCCTGGTGTACAAAATCGTATATGAAATTTTTTGTTTGAAGTTCACTTAGAAACATCATCGAGAGTACTCAAACTTTTTAGTTTTGCTTTTTGTCTCGGCTCGAATCTTACAGCCAAGTTTTAAAATATTGCACAGCTTGTTTTGAAATAATTACTTCAAAATGTATACATATTAACACTGCGAGCCTTCCCCTTTTAAAGTATGCAAATTTTGAGTTTGAGCTGCCCAGCTCCGCTTGTGGTCTTTTTTTTTAATTTTCCATTGTGATTTTCGATTGCTTTGGTGCTCACTTACCCTAGTTTCGCGTTTTTGTTTTAAATTGTCGATCTCTCAAAAATACTCCAATTTTGAGTTTGAGCTCTCTAGCTTTGCCTGTGGTAGTTTTTCGGTAAAATTTTTTGTTCCAAATTTTTTTGGAGTCCACTGGGGACACACTTTATATAATTTGTTTAAAATACTTATATACTAGTAGTATTTCGAGAAACATAAACAGCCAGTCACTTTCCCGCATTTAACATCATTTAAATCGGGCCTCCCAACCGCACACATGGTGGAGATTCATATGTTCATCCTTAGTGCCTAAGATTGATTTAGGAAAGTTCGACCTTAGAATATTTTTTTTGAATAAAAAACTGACCAAAAAATTCCTTATTCTAATATCAATAGAAACTAAATTTTAAAGTTTTCTTCTAAATTCATTGTATAAATAGAGGCACTTTTTCGGATAAAAAGTTTGTTCGTACGACTTTCATAATAATTTGTGCAGGAATTTCCTTTTAGGAAATACGGCTAATCTTGTTATTCCGCAAATTACTATACTATATGTAGATGGTATAATATAGATGGTAACCTATTAAACGTTTATACGACATGTCGTTGCATTTTAAAGCTCACAGAATCCACATTTTTGCAGCCATCGGATTTCCTAAAAATTTCACCAAGTCGGGTCGAGTCGACACTTTTCCCTATATTCTGCAAGTTATCTCTTAGAGAGATCGGAGCAATTTTATGTGATCGGTTCAGTTCGGAAATTATTTTGCCCGACTTTATACTGAAGCATACTATGGATCCTCATATTTTTACGACACTGATTACATTTGTTAATCAGTCATCACTACAAAGAAAAATTCATGGATTGAATAAAATAAATTGAATTCGGTGGTTGCAATTTTACGACGGTGGTTCTAAAATTCTGTAACGAAAATCTCCTTCCGTGATATCGATTACGGGAATTCCTGGTCGTTTTTTGCTAGATTTCATATTGGAAGTTTTGCCTACGTTTCTCTCCGAATGAAGTCATGAAAATTTGATCTTGAATTTTTTATGGAAAATTCTCTACAAGATTCATTTTGTACAATATTAGCCAATATAATCTTTACAACTTTTGAACCACTTATTTTAAATCGTCTAACTTGCACTACATTTTACATAACTTATACAGTATAACAGGATTAGCCGTATTTCCTAACAGGAAATTCCTGCACAAATGATTAGGAAAAGTCGTATAAACAAACTTTCTAGTTCAATCATTTCGTGGTTTTGAAGTAAAATTTTAAGTAAAAACGTCATGTAATCATGTAATTGAGGGGTAGCATAGGCGAATCCCGTGGCCTCTATTGATTATTAACGTTATTATTAAGTTATCTGATAATGCAGCTGTTTAGTTTCAAAACAAACTTGGATAAAAATTTTGATAAATTTTTTGGTGTAACAGAATTGAAAAAATGTTGCGCAGCGAATATTATGAGTGAAAATTTTTGACGTCCATTTTGAAAACCAGGGTCAAGAATCAAAATTCCAATTCCTATTTTATTGAGCACATAAGTTATGTGACATAACTTTAACGTATTATTTTCAAAAAAATTAGAATTTGGCGACCTAAAATTAAAAAAAACTTGATCAATTACTTTCATAAAGCCGTGTTTATTGTTTCTCACCGATTCAGTTATAGGCTATAACTGAATAACTTATAGCGCTATAGAAATAAATTCTGAAAATTACTTCATATTTAATTTATGTTCATACCCATTAACTCTTGTTTTTTAATAAACTACAGTATGTCCGTTTTTTTGTGTCGAAATGGAAAGTAAGGCTGGCGAGCATTCATTCAACCCCGCGCCAATTGAAATATTTGAAATTGACGCTCGCCTTGTTTGTATTTACTTGTTTTATTTATTTGACGCCTCCTCACTATAAGAACTACTACGCGTTTGTAATTATTTTAAGCTCAAATAATCCAGCCAATCAGCGCGCGCGTATGATAATATCTTCGATTAAAAACAATTTTTACAAATTTGGATTCCAAACTTTGGTAGTAACAAATTGGTACAATTTATTTCTCGAGAATAAAATATATAACTTGAGATGGTCCATAGGACCAACTGCGGATTCAATTTCGAATTATTTTGACGATTTTTAAGGAATTTCCGCGAATTCCAACATGTGATTATAAAATTTCATTTTGTGAGAATTTCTCAATGAGAAGAAGGGGTCAGCAAATTTTCTNAAAACTGCACTTATTTGGCGTACTATTGCTTGGTTTAGTTATTCTCAAGAATTCGTCAAATTCGTAGTCACTCATTTTGAGCGAAATGTTATCTGTCGAATAAAAATAAAATCGAAAAAACAATAAATTTAAGTCTAGATACAATTCTGTCGAATTTCACGACTAAAAAGTTTTGCCCCGCAAAAATCAACAAAAACACAGTTTGTCTTAGTTTTTCCGGGGCATAAAAACAGCAAAAAAAATGCCCCGCAAAAAGTTGCAAAAAGTACATTTTTCATCAATTTTGCGGGGCAAACAAAACAACAAATAAAAAATTGTTGGAAATTCTAGAAAAAACACTAAAATTTCTGTATAAATGCACATAATTCGAAAGTTGATTTTTTTTGGCGCCAACTTAGATAGCAAATTGTAATTAACAATGAGCGAAATTACGTTTTTAGAAATTTTGAAAGGTGCATCTCTTTGTGAAACTTTAGTGATCAAGCCTCAGAAGGAGTAATTAGTTAGAGCTCGATACTGTCTATCATAGAAAAATATAATACTCTTATGTCTCAATCCACGAACTATAATAGTTAGATTTGGCCTGTTTTTCGTCAAGAGCTGCCTAAAATCGAAGTTAATTAGGCTGGCCCTTGTCATCTTCACAAAAGCCATAAGTCACAGCAGCTACAGTTAATTAAGCAACGCCCGTTTTTGTTGTTGCTTTACTAAAGTAGTTTTTAAAAGGTGGCATTCAACTTCCGACTAAAAAAACCGATGGCGGATATTTTTTTATTCTTTTTGGTCCACCAGTTTACCGGTAATTCACCTTTAAAACAAATATTTTCTTAATAACAAATACAAATATTTACAAAAATTGTCATTAATTAAGATTAATTTTATGGATAATTTTTAGATCACACTCTAAGCGGTGTCAGATGTCAAAAATTCGGATGATCTAAAAATTATCCATAAAATTGATCTAGATGACAATTTTTGTATGTGTTATTAACTCCAGTTAGACCGCAGTTAAAGATGGCCCAGCCGTCCGTTCGGCTCTGTAGGGCCAGATTATTAAATGCCAATTATCTATAGTTTTTCATTAAGGGCCCTACCCAATTAAGTCTACAGTCTGAAAATTTATAAAATTATCTCGCTAATCATTGAAAAAAATTGTTCAAAAGTTCAAAATAAACTATATTATTTGAACAACGAAAACGTATGCAAAAATAAGTAATGTAACTCCCAAAAAAACGCACCAATAATTTTTGGCAAAAAAATGATCGTTCACTTGGTCGACGATGATCCCAATATATGTATAAGGGTCGAAAACCCCGTTTAAAGTTGCACGGCCGAACGGGCGGCTGAGAGTTGAGAAACCCCATTTGATATTTGTTTTGAAGGTGAATTAGTCCCTAGAGTGTCAAAACTTTTCTAGATGTTTCCTGGCGTTTTCCCGTGATCGTTATTCATCCTTTAAACAAAACTACCTTGGTTACTTGAATTATTTCAATAAATCCCTCTGTATAAAACGGGATTATAAATGCTCAAAATTACAAATGACGTTTTTTGTTGACATGTTCTCTCTTAAAAAGGGTGCATAACTAATGAATCTACTGACGTTTAATCGTTTAAAAAAAATTAAAAAATAAAATTGGGAACCAAAAATAAATAATTCTTTAAATCAACGATTATACGTCTAGGGTACATTTATAAGCCTTGGATCTTGGACGAAACATTTTCAAAAACAGGAATCAGTCAATTTATATCGAAGATAATTCTTTGACCAGCTTTCTTACTCAGCGTCATAACTGTGGCGTCAGAAAAGATAGTGACCAATCAAATCACACGATTTTTAAAATAAGTTGACAATCATGTGAGTTGATGGTCACTATCTTTTCTGACGTCACAGATATGACGCTGAGTAAGAAAGCTGACCGAATGATATATCATCAAAGTTCAAGAGATTTACATATAAACTTGACAGGTAATGTTGAAAAATCATTGAGCTTGCGGACTGTTTGTCTCAATCCGTAAAGCAAGTGACAATTTCTGAATTTATTTTAGTGTGCCTGAAAAGTGAGCAAATTTATAAGAACTTAATTATTTCAATTGAAAAATTTAAGTGGTTCTGGGTGTAGAATGTTGGAATTGCTTGGAAAAATTTCGCTCTTCTCTAGCTGGACCGAAAGGGTCTATAGCGGGTATAAATGAATAAATTAAAAAAAATACTTTAGACCAAAACCGTTTTTTTGTAAACCTTATTAATCTCGTAAATCAAAATTTATCATGAAAAAAAACATATCTAAAGCCAACTTCACCTATTTAATTGATATAACGCTATTAATTTTGACTTTTTATATTTGTAAGAATTCATTTAAACCGAATCTAATACGAACGCTATAAAGTTTCTCTGAAGGCTGAAATTTATTCGATTTAAAAATCCTTTGGTTGTATTCATTGATACTTCGTCCAGTGCAAATAAATTTTTCTATGTAATCTTCCTACATATTTTTAGCTGTTTTTCACTTAAAAAACAATTACATACACATTTACAATAGTTAAAAATATACCGTACTCTATATTGGAAATAGTCCCTACTCAAAACCCAGTTTTAACATCGATCAAATTTAGGAAAATACGGTAGGGGCTAAAAAAGACTCAGCATGATGAATGATCTGAAAATAGTCGCTCATAAGAGGGTTTAACTCGAGCTTTAAACACACGTCTGATCTATACTTCTCGTGCTGAGTCTTTAAAGTTTCTGGTTAGTTACAAACATACAATCTGATTTATTTTATAACCTGTGCAGCTTATGGCAAATACAGCATAAGTCTGTTGACAAATTATTAGATTGTACTTTCACAAATCTTTGGAATAAAGTTTAATAATTAGCGAAAAAAAATGCCGATTTGAAATAAGGAATTTTATAAGTCAAAAATGGGTATCAATGTTTTTTAGCTATCTTGTAGAGAACTTTTTCTGGTCATTTTAAGACGTAGGATTTTTTTCGTTCTTGAAATTTTTTCAAAAAAAAATGATTTTAAGGTAAAATTTTCATGACTAACTTTAGCCAGCTGTAAAAGTTGCAAATTAGAAGCTAGCGCACTTGTTTTTTCTGCAATCAGGAGAAAAGGCTGATAAAATTTCAGGGCACAAAGCCCACCCGGTCAACCACAATGACCGGTCAAAGTTCAAGGTCAATCTCAAGTTCATCGTAGAGACTTGAAAGTACCTTCAAAAGAAGGCCCAAATTCATATCGTCAATTTCGGGGAAAAGGCCCCTGTTTTCACATTTACCAGAATATTTAGGGGCAATTCCGGAAGAGATTTTGAGAAAAGAGATTTAGAGGAAAAGCGATTTTGAGGAAAAAGCATATTGAGGTAGAACGGTCACTCAAAGTTTTGAAGAAACAAATGCTGATAGTTCTTTTTTCGTTAAAGACCTAACCGGTAACAGCCTACTTCACACATGTAAAAATATATTATCTCAATATGCCGCACGGGCAATTTTCTTCGAAATTCTGAATATTCTGAAGATAATTATTTCGTCAAATACGGTCCGTGCTGTTCGATAGAGTAAAAAATATGTTTAAGATCAATTAGAATGTTCGCTTAGTTTTCCGCTTAGTTTTATTCAACATTTTCGAAAGTAAGTTAACTCCTGTAGTGGCCGACAATCTCTGGACCCGTAGTGTCTTTGCGCCATCCGTGGCGTTGCGTTTGAATTAAGCATTATAACCGAAGATTCATTATCAACATATATTTTTTCAATGATAATCATATTTTTCAAAGAATTGTCTACAGTCCTATAAAAACAATTTGTTAAAAAAATTTATAAAAAGTCATCAAATGTGAAGAAGAATATTAAAAATTCTCTCATTTTCGCCGATTCTCACAAACAAGTGCATAAATAACACGAATTTAGGNCGATTTTTTCGAAAGTAGTATCAAAAGAAAGCCACGAAAACACTGATCAGAAAGTTGGCCAACGTCAAGGTGAAATTTTCAAGTTTGAGTTGTTAAATTAAAGCAAACGTTATTTTTGAACTTCATTTTGAAAAAAATACTTAGAAAAAAATCGAAAAAACACAAAAATTTCGCAATTTTTTCGATAATTTGGTCGGTAGTACACTTGGTTATCATCCCAAATCAATTTGGACCATTTTCAAAGCCTAAAATGCCTCATAAAACCAGCGACCAGTACCCCCTTAAGGGGTCTTTCACGTGTCAACTTCAAACGTTTTTAAGACTTTTTTTACATTACACCAAAGTCCGAATAACATCCAAAAATAAGATTTGGAATATGTCATAAATTAATCCTTATTTCTCGAAAAATAAGATCACGTTTTTGGAAAATGTTATTATGTTCAAAACTCTTGAATTAGGTGTTGATTGGCCAAAAATTTTTTCTGGCGTAATTTGATCACTATTTGTTAACTTGAACCAAAACCTTAATTCCTAATTTGAAGGTCACGTGATTGTTTTTGAACTTTGGTGTAATGGAAAAAAAATCTTAAAAACTTCTAAGGAACCACTTCACTTCTTCAAAAAATTGATTTAAGCAATTTTTGAAAAATAACAGTACTACTTTTATCAACCTTATTCCTTAAATATACGGTCACGTGATCATTTTGGGGCTATTGGGTAATGGAAAAAAAGTCTTAGAATTTTTTAATTCCGCTTAAAGGCTTTTTTTGATGATTTAAATTTTTTTTTGCAAAAAATAAGTACTGTAATACAGTAAAAAATTTCGAAAAAAAAACGCACAAACGTCAATTATCCAAATAGTTGATCGATCACTTTATAAATTGTCATTCATACATGATTAAGGGTCCTAAATTGCGATTAAAGGCCATTGCGCCACGGATGGCGCAAAAGACACTACGGGAGTAAAGAGTAAAAAAAATAGAAATGTGAGTCCAGCAAAGATCTAGAACGCAGAAAATTTGTTTTTGGGCATTTACAATCAACTCGGCGTTTGTCGCAAACTATTAGTCATCTTTTCTTATCATTTTGATGGGACAGCCAATCAGACCCCCCATTATGTCCAAGCTTATAGCGGTGCCCCCGAGTTGATCGTATTACAACTCTCATCTGGGGAACCAATATTTGTCGGAGATATTTGATATTGTATTAAAGTAAATTTGCCAAATTATGATTTTAAAATAATTTAACAACATTATTTTTATCTAACGTTTCGATTTATTATCATTTTCTAAGATGTGATTTTTAAGCAAATTTCAAGTCTTACACTAACAGAACAGAGATCTGGAATTTTTTCAAATTTCATGGGAATAAAAAAATTCAAAATAAGACCTATAATGTTCGTGTATTAAAATACACGTTTCAAATATGATCATAATTTTTCGGGTTCCAACTTTTTACCAACATCAATGTCAAAAAATCAATGGTGACTGATTAATTCCAAGTTTTTTTAAGAAAAATTGTTGTGCCCAGGAGTTCAATTCAATTAATAAATATTATATGACTATGAATATTATACTACAGTAGTCATATTATATTCATAAATGAGTCAACCTCCTCAGCACAACAATTTTCATACTTCAAATTCTAACTTACTCCAATTTAAATCGTATTTTGACGCACTGTGTTGAAAATTCTACGCATCTAAAGGTTAACTATTATGTAGTGCTATGTAGATTGGTTTCATTTGTATTAAATAGGGAAGAGACCGAAAAATCCAATTTTGAATATTACACAACACTATATAGTTTTTACATGCAAACAGGTAAGGCCCGGTTAAAAGTTGGTAATAACGGAATATTCTAAGAGGTTTTTCACCAATCTTTCTTACAGTAATTTTTTTTGTTTCAGTCGAGAAGGGTGAGTGCTTTTTCTTATCAAACTCGTGGGTTTGCTTGAATAATTTTAATAATTATAATTAATGGTTATAACAATAAACCCTTGTGAGCCAAAAGCTGTACTAACAGTCAAATCATACCTGAAATTAGCCCAAAATGGCATCAAAAATTTCAGCTAATATTTAACCCTTGTGAGCACAGAGCCACAATAGTGGCTCAAGCATACCTAAAATCATCCAAAAAAGGAAAACGGGATCGTAGAATCTTTTCTTTTAAACACATTATAAAGAATTTTTACTCGGTTCCCAAAAAATAAGTGAAATTTTTTTGAATGTTTGGTTCCAGTATTACGGGGAGCTGATTTATTAGTATTTTCCGCCTATGTTTCACTTCCGGAGAAATTATTTCGGAACTAGACATAAAATACAAATGTGAGACCAGCCAGTTTTTAGGAAAGTGTTTTCTGTATGCATGACAGTTAAATAAAAATTGATTGGTATATAGGGGCAGATATTTTTTTACGGGAGTGAAATTTTCAACTTCAAGTATCCCATGAAAAAATTAAATTATTATAAAAGTGAATTTAAGCAATCAAAAATTGTCCACAGTTGTACTTCATTACCATATTTACTTGAAAATAATAGAAACAAGTGTAATAATCTGTTTTTATAGAGAAAAATGAACATTTTTTATCAAAAATCATGATTTTTCCATCAAATTGTTTGACTTATTTATAAATTACTTTTGATTTATGAGATATAAATCGAAGCAGACAAAACTTTGACGTAGGCCAGATACTTGTGCATCTTTTCCGACAAAAATGTAACTTGTGAAGACAACTGTGACCGTGTATCACGTGACATGGTATACTTTGCTTTTCCCACTATATTTTCTAGAACTAAAAATTAAAAGTCTAGAATATAAAATGTCGGGTGCGGAAATATAACCTAAGGTAATTTACCTTTCAACTTTCTTATACTAGTACAGAAAAAATTGAAATTTCAACTGCATTTAGGGGGTAGCAGCGATGTGGCAGATTGGTACATTTTTTCGGAGTGATTTATGAAAAAAAAATGTGAAAATTTTTTATTTTATTTCCATTAATAAA
>SCLH01000479.1:503952-527343 GCA_004367855.1 Oikopleura vanhoeffeni
TTTTTTCCGGATGACGATGATAAATTTAAGATCGTCAATTATTTTACGCAAAGACAGTGTTAAACACCCAGTCAGAATCGTATTAAGGAGGTAAAAAGTCCCATCAACCTGATTTTTTACAAAATTAAACAAAAATATTAAAAGAGGGTTTTAAAAATTATGTTAAGTTTACTGAGGTGAATCACCGCGAGTTATCTTTGTGCACTAATAAATTATAATTTTTCTCATCAAAAGTAGAGTAATAATTAATTTTCCACTTCTTTTTTGAGTATTCACATCTCATGGAGGAAATGTGGAAGTATGAAAGTATCAATTTATGTCAATGCAGCTGACAAAAAGTCCAAAAAATTATCAATTTTTTTATATATAATATATATGAAAGTTGTATACAGAAATATCTTCCGTAGGCAAAATTTTATATCCATGGAATGATGATTTTTACATTTTTTAATTATTTTTATATTTATGATGGCAATATCAGTTCATAATTTGCTGTTTTATGTTACAACCAATAAGGATCGAGTTTAAAAAAACTTTAAAATAAAAATAAAAGTTCATCCTGTATTTGTCTTGTAATTTTAAGTCATGTTTATTTAATCAGGAAATCAAAAACATGATTTTTTATAAAAGTGTACATTTAACTGATAGATGTTAAATCTTCTAAAATAATTTGAATCCGAAAGAGGTCTCAAAATGATATATGGTTATACTGTAGATGATTCTATTATCTGCAAAAATTTTATTCTATTATTACAGGCCGCTCACGTCAAAGTAGCTCAGTTCCAAGCTTATTATTTTACCATTTTTATTTAACTTTACCGAACAAACTGTATATTTTGCTGACAAGTTGTAAAAACAGTAAAAGTGAGCTTTACCGAATTTGGAAATTATTTGGAGTTTTTGGTATATTACCATTATAGTTTGAAAAAACACGAATTTTCGAACTAATTTATGCTACGAATATAATACTGGGGGGTCACTGATCTCTGAGTTAATTAAACTACAATTTCTAACAAGGTGCAAACCAAGATGACTTGGGACGGGAAATTAACCCCTGGAGTCCAAAGCCTGGACTTTGCCACAAAATTTTTATTTCGGAAAATTACAGTTAGTTCGTTTTAAGAATAATAGGATTAACATACAGTATGTTACATACTTATGTGACAAGTTTAGTTTGGATTAATTGGATAATTTTAATAAGGCAGACGTATTAAGAAGGCTAATCAAAGAAAAGTTTTTTTAAGAAAATTTAATAAAAAATCGATCATAAAAAATGTAGTTTCGAAAAAATCTTAACTTTTAAAATCGTTACATTAGCAGAGCAACCTTTATCACCAATTTTTATTTTCCAATCAAACTGACAATTTGTATAAATTTGTATAATTTGTATAAAATAGAAATAAGTTAAGATTATTTTTCAATGTTTAAAAAATTATGGGCAAACGTTATAGACTATAACTTATAGTGACCACTCTTTATTCTATGATTCAAATTGGAACTAACAAATTTTCATAGCTATAAAAAGACTGCTGCCTGAAGGTGGCCTTCGACAAAGTGGCTCACACTGTGTGAGTCACACATATTTTAATTAATTAGGTCTACGAATTAATCCAAAATTATGATTAAAAGTATTATACTTTCGAATTATCACCAAGCTTATTTTTGAAATTACGTTCATCTGTCTTTTTTGTCTTCAATTCTGTATTTAGATCAGATAATACATTGTTGTTGTCATAAAAAATATCATTGTTGAGGAACGAATTTTCTGGTAGAAAATTTTTAGTAATTTTTTATAAAATTTTGTTGTTAAAAGATTGACTCAGTAAAAGCATATATTTCAAGAATAAGGTATAAATTATACCGTATAATTCATTACCAAGCATTTGAACCAAGCATATGTGTAAATCCTTTTAAATATTCAGTGATTTTAGTCCTATGCAGTTCAACTGCTAGTAAAACGCCGATAAAGGTACTTTGAGCTATCAGTTTTGGGCTATTAGTTTAAGCGAGTAAGCGATTAATTTTGAGCTTTTAGTATGCTCGATTACTTTGGACCTATAAATATGGGTATTCAGTGGTTTTGAGACATTTAATTATATATAAAATATATTTTTTTATCAAAGATAATTTATACTCGACGTTTTGGCTAATCAGCCTTTTTCCGTGTAAGAAAATTGGATGAACAGAATTCGAAAATTATTTTTTTTGGTTGAAATCGGATTTCAATATTTCGCGAAATTAAATTTTTAAAATTTTTGAAGGAGCATTTTTGGCAAAACTTAGTAAGCGAACGTCAGATAGAGGACTTAAATAAGTTAAGGTTATCAGTTTTGAGCAATTACGCCTTAAAAATAAAAGGGATTTAATGTTACTGAATGTTACGACATCTATCATTCCTCGATTTTATGAGTCAATATAAATCTAATCAGTCAATATAATTCCTATTATATAAATATAAATATAATCAATATAAATCGTTAATAACCCTCAAATTAGCTGACCATCTGACTGACACCTAGTGGTCTACAATCGTATAAAACCAGCGATTAAACTGTTAAATCTTATCAGATATTCTGTAAATAAAAAAATATTTTTTGGTCAAACACATGTATAAAAAACTAGTTAACAGCCATAAAAAAATTATCTTATTCTAATTTTTAACTTATCACAAATATTTTTTTTGTTATTTAAAAAAAACATTTTTTCATACAAATTTTAAACCCTACCAAAGTTAAAGTTATTTAAACGGGAATAATCCCATTATCACTATGTTATTTATCACACAACTATGCATTGGAGTTGTCTTTGGCAGAAATCTTGGCCTTTTGGAAACTGACCTTTTGACCTTGAACAATTCTGACCTTGACCTGGAAATTCCATTATTGAAAACTATTCAAACTATTGAGAACCTTGAAGAAGAAGTACTAACTAGAACTACGCGGAATTATGCGTTACAGCAATATCAAAATATGAAATCGAGGCATCAATCCCATAAAAATCTAGTGAGATTATTGAGATCCATTAGGGGATCGAGTGATGACGAAAGTGAAATCTCCTCAAGACCGTTTAAAGACAACCAGAGAATTAGAAAATCGGTAAGATTTTAAAAATTAAAACTAATGTAATCATATTTTTTCATTTTATTTCCATTATACAACAGAAGTCACTCTAATTTGAAAATAGGGTGAAACCGTTGAAATTTCGACTTTTGAAAACGACTCATCCGATCAATTTTTTAGAGGCTCAAAATGACCACACATATTAGATAACCTAAGTGGATCTTGAAAATAAGGGATATCTCTATAGCGCGTGTTCGAATCCTACTAATGTTGTCTTAGTGACTGTCTTGGGTTTGATAATAGGCAAGGGTGCTTGATATTGAGAGCGCCTAAGTTGATTGGTGCGTAATCACTAACACAATCACTCATACAACATTGGTGGGATTCGAACACGCGCTATTGAGATAATCCTCATTTTCAAGATACACTTAGGTTGGAAAAAAAATAAATGCTTCAATTCGAACCAATTTTTATCTATTTTTTTAATTTTCTCTGAATTTGTAGTCATTTTGAGCTTTCTAAGAACTTAATCGGAAAAGTTTTTCAAAAAGCCGAAACACCCTATCTTCAAATATAAGAATAACGTCGGTTGGATAAAGGATATGATTGAAATTTCAGATTCCATAAAATTTCCTAATTACGATGATTGTTGTTTTTATAAATGTCTTATTATTAATATTTAATAAAATTTGGACTCATGAACTAATTCACTTTAAAATCTCGCGTTTTCAAAACGACGCATACGATTACTACATGTATATCGATTACGGGGTCCTCTGGTCATTTTTTGCCACTTTTTCAGCCAAAATTTGTATTTAATTCGGCGTTTGAAAAAGACTCATCCGATTAAGTTCTTAGACAGCTCAAACGGAGCACAAATATCGAGTAAATAATAAAATAAAAACAGTAGGTCCGAATCGGACCTTTTTTATTTTTTCCGAGATAACTGAAATTGTTTAATAATCGGTTTTTGTTTAAAATAATTGAAAACAATCGTCTGATTCGGACAATTTTTGTAGTTAATTTTTTCTGAATATTTGTGGTCAGTTTGAGTTATCTAAGAACTTCATCGGATGAGTAGTTTTCAAAAGCCGAATTAAATGAAAATTTTGGCTGAAAAAGAAGCAAAAAATGACCAGAGGACCCCGTAATTGATATGCATGTAGTAATGAGGAGTCTCGGGCCGAGACTCTCGGCTCACAAAGCGTGACTATTTATTGTCAGCCAATCAAAAACTTGAATTGCAGAGTCAGCCAATAAAATCGGCTTAAATTTGGGCGGCCACCAAACCATAATCTCGCATTTCGCCATCATTTAAATAACCACGATCTGTCAGTCGAGGCCTCTTAATCAATATNAATAAATTTAGCAGCTGACCAAGATTTAAAAACATCGATTTTTTTCGATAACTTTAAACTTTATTAAAAAGATTTATGAGCAGAACAAAAATGTAATATGTAGATAGAATATGTTTATTATAAAGAATATCTTGACCCCGAAGTAATTGTTTTAATATCACTATCCGTGTCCTTTTTTGAGCTGATTAGAACCCAGGTCGGATCGATTTAAATGAAACATGCAGCAGGTCACATGCTACAAATAAGTAATAGTGATAAGAATTTTTTATTTCAGTTTTGCAGTAGCTTCAGTTTGAGGGCATTTTTGATACAATCAGATGATAATTATTTATAAAATTAGTTGTTTCTATTTTTTACTTTAATTTTTCGTAATTAAGAAAAAATATTTTTCGGATTTTAGTAAGGAATTGCAAATAAGCTTTTCTTAATCTTTAGTTTATTATTGTCAAAAACGACATTCAAAAACTGTTGAGTCGGCGGATCGATTTCGATTTTACTTATAAGCTCTAAGTTTTCAAAATATTTAACTGTGAATATGTCAAATCAGCCATGCACACGCTCTTAAAAACTTCAAGTTTTCGAAATTCCTGGTTTCATTTAATTTTTTAAAAGCTGGAGATAGCATTCGATAAATGATTTATAAAACAAATAAAATATGTAGGATGTAAAGCTTAAACTTTTTGCATGTTTTCATAATGCACCGCGCTAATTCGAAAATACTACTCTCTTGAAAGACTATTATTCTAACAGATTACAACGAAGTAGAAGGGTAGTTTTATTTTGGTGGTTTAATTTGGTTTTTATTTAACAAATTGAATAAGTTTTAAACCATAAAATCAGCTTAAAACTTTCGGAAAAAAACTTTGTAACTGAAAAGTACCGTGCCCAATACAATGTGTAGAATTTAAACAGTGTTTGAGAACTTAAAAAGTCAGTGTAAAATAAAATGTTGTTTTTTCGATACTGTAATTGTTCGCTTCCTGGTTTTCTATTTTTAATATACCTGTTGCATCTTCATTTAAGTATGGCGAGTTCTTTATGTGGTTTATAATTATTATATGACCTCTTTAATAATAGATTAATAATTTTTACTTGTACGAAAAAACTAACCGGCTTAAATTGGCTTAAATTGGGGACCACCCAATCATATTCTCGCATTTCGCATCATTTAAATAACCACGATTTGTCAACCGACGGCCTTAACTCCAAATGGCGTAAAGAAAACTTTCAGATATATTGACAATCAATTTTTTTGAATATTAAAATGATTATGAAAAAAATATTGATTAATCGGTTATTTTGAAAATTATCGGACAATCGGAAAAGTTCTACAAATTAACGAAATTAAATTTACCAAAAACTGCCCTTCAACATATTACATTAGTATATAAAACCAGTTTTCAACTCTTTTTTAAAGTCATCCCACCACGGCTTTTCGACTTTTCTAAACAATCTTCTGAGCATTCTTGATGGGTAAAATAATCTTCGAAATTGGTCTCCCGGTATCACGATACCACTGTGCTCATTAGGACCGATATATGTTGTTATAGAATACGTTAGTACCTTTGAAATATTTCATAATTATATGAAAAGACACACGTTAAAATTGCTGTTTTTGGCATATATTTGTCGTCAGTACAACTTCATTTAGAGCACTGATATCAGATTTTTTGTACAAAAGCAATTTTTCGACGTCGCTGATGCATGTACGTTTTTTGGTCTTATTTTACCTTTTTTTTATTGAAATTTATGAAAAACAGCAAATAAAACTGTGATTTTTGAATTATCCAAGATTTTGAGAAAACTACAAAAATCTTGAGAAAAATTTAAAAAATCAATTTTCGAAAGAATAATTTTTTGAAGACCGTTTCCCGGATAATTAGATTTTGAAGTCTAAAAACGCCTTCGACAACCCTTCATCTACGCTTATCTATTTTGAAAGCTCAATACAGCTTTTTTTAATAAAGTCCATTCAAAATGTGATATTTTATATAAGAAAAGTGTCAGAAGTTCTGACTCAGAACGTTTGAATAACGCATTATTTGATATTTTTTCAAGACGTTTGAGTCATTGTCAGGACGGGCGAGTAGCTGGTGTACGAGTTAAGATCATAAATGATAGAAATGTTTAACCTGTTGCTGCTAAATTTTCCATAACTGCGTTAAATTCATCTTCGGTGAGAGCTGAAGTCATTCATTTAATAGTATAATATAGTTGATTAGTATAATATTTTCTAATCAACTTTGATATTTTACTGACTTTTTTTTTAAGCTTTTATATCGCATTGTATAAAAATTGCTAATTACATTTTGTAATGGTTGATCGCTTTCAATGAATAAATCTGAAAATTATTTTTAAATGTCCTTCGATCAGCGTTAATTCAAACTTTTTGGGTAATTTTATTCATTAGAAATAAATTTTACAACCAAAAAACTGGTATATAAATCGAAAATTTTCAGAAATAGGTATCACATCCGAATATTTTATATCTCAAAAATGAACTCTTTCCGATTTATTTCAGCACTCTTATTTGCTATAATTTCCGTAGCAGCTCTTTCTGAGAATGTCGAATTCTGGAGCAAAGCGTAAGTTTCAGAATACACACCGAAAAGTTAAAGTTTCTAGATAGAACATCAATAACACTAAAACTTACAAAGTAAGCGGCATTACGAAAATTATTTCGCAAGGAAAGGAGGTATAAATTGCGAAATAAAGTAAAGCCGCTTAGTTGGGTATTTTGAAACTTCACTTTGCTCCACATGAAATTTTGAACTCATAGAGTTACACCACCAAAGCGACTTTATAACTGCGCTACAATGTAGAGTATATAAAAATGCATACTATAAAGTAGTATTAAAAACTCAAAGGGTTATACGGGCTAGCTTTTATTATAATTATAATATTACGTTAGATAAAACATACTCCATTTGGAACCATCACCTTTTGTCATGAATAATCATGTAAAATCAATAAAATTTGCGAAAAATAGGTAGAATTTATAAAACTTACGCGGTTGATATCAAATCAGAACGCGCGAGCACAAACACGTGCATTGATTTTTTATAAAAAATTTTTCTCTTAGAATTGTGAAATACTGTCTCGTTATAATATAAAAACAAACTAAGCTAAAAAGACATCTAGAGAAATAAAATTAAACATTGTTTAAAATTTTTTGTATCGTGAAATGGAGAAAGAGAAACCTAAATTCGTGGGGAAACTACACAAAGATGAGGTTAATCCCACGGAAAAAATCTGTGACATGCTCAAATGTGAGAATCTAGAAGAGCTCATAAAGATTTTTCAAAAATCAAGCCATGCGGCAGAAGCGATAAAGGAATCCTTTGTACCGCTATGTAAGTATTTAAAATTACTTTTGAAACACTGAACGAAATAAATTTCTATATAAGAAAATTTTTTCTTTTTGAATCAAAATAAATCACCACGTGGTGATTCACAAATAGAAAAACCAAGAAGTTGAAAATTGGGTTGAAGCATATACAAATAAATGTGATACCAAGTGTGAATGTTAAAATATAACAAAATTTTATTTTATAGNCAGAGACGCGCGAAACATAAAACTACCGTGCGCATCGCATTTTTTATCGGGGAAAAATTTTCCTCTAGAATTCGAAAAACCAGTCCTATTTTAATTAAAAAGCACAAACGAAGCTGAAATTATCTTAGAGAAATAATAAAACAAGTCATTATTCTTTTGTTTGGTAAATCGTGAATCACGATTTGTTAATATGGATAAAGAGAAGAACCAAAATGGTGGGGGAACTAACTAAAGAATGAAGTTAATCCCACGGAAAAAATCTGTGACATGCCTCAATGTGAGAAATCTGGGAGAGCTCATACCAAGATTTTTCAGTCTCAAGCCATGGGCAAAGAAGCGATAAAAAAGTCCTTTGTACGTATTGTCAATGTAATAAATTACTAAGTAAATTGACAATAAGTTTCGATATAAGAAAAAATTTAATATATAAACTAAACAAAATAACAGATGGAAAATTTATGATCACCAGCGAGAGAATTTCAAAAAATTTTAAAATCAAAATTTAAAACAGGGTTATAGTAATACAGAATAGTTGGGCGACAACAACAACGAATTTTACACGATATATACAATTTAAATTGTAATATCAGTTGTGAATGATTGAACTATAATTAAATATGTTTTAGTTTACAGATCCCAAAAATTTGTTAAACAGGTAAAAAACTCAGTTTACAAATTAAAAAATATGATGAAGGATCAGAGAAATAGTTCAAAGCTTTTAAACAATGTGTTAAAATAGAAAAACTAATACAAATTATTGTTCAACATAGCGAAGATTTAAAATAAATATGATCCAAATACAGAGAAATTTATAATTAAAAAACATAAATAACAGTTCGGATGTAAAATTATAAAAAAGGTTAAAAACAATTTTTTTGTTTTAAACCCAATTGGACATAAAAATTTGAGTAGTAAAAAATATACTATGGAAAATCAGAATTAAAAATAATCTGATTAACCATGTTATTTTAAAAAACTAAAAAAAATTATTTTTATCATTACCAGATGGACAAAAATAAAATTTCTAATCGTAATTAATGACAATAATTACCACCAGTTAATTACTATAAAAATTCTGATAAGTAGATTGAAAATATCAAGTCTGCATAATTCAAGAACAGATGTTCGTTGATTACTAACATTTGTTTTAGTAACGAACGACTCAGAGAAAGTATGGGGATTCGTCCTACTTAAATCCGAAACCCAAGTCGGATTGGGCAGAATCATGTCGAACGAATATGGGGTTAACACCACCACGTTCATCCAAACCATAATTGACTTTGGCGTACACTGCGCGGTCAAAGTCAAAGATATTTTTGGCCGAGAGATTTATGAGTGGTCAATCATATTCTCGAAAGAAATAAATAGAAGAAGAATGAAGATTATCATTCGGAAACTATCGGCTGAAGTAGAGGGCTCCAGAAACTACGAAATGTATGTTATTGGAGGTACCGAAATCGATCCAGATGGAATTAGGGGAGAAATGCACGTAGCCCTAGATATCGATGATTCTCTACAGAATGGCAAATTTAAAGTACGAGAAGCCCTGAGCCGCTGGAGTCTGGTAGTGCACTATAATTATAGAGCTCCAGCCGAAATAAAATACGAACAATTTCGTAAGGACTACAGGAAGGTTTTTTGATAGAAAACAAATTTATTAGTGAAAAATTCAATTTAGACTAGAGAAAAAATTATGTGAAATAAAATTTAAGTAACTAGGCCACAATTTAAGAACAATAACCCGATAAATCATTAAAAATATTATCATAAAGACAGACACATAAAAGTGAACCTGGTCTTAAAAACTTTTTCAAAGCCTTAGAATATCCTTAGAATATGAGATAACGAATAAAGTAAGCACCATACTTAAAAAGTCAAACGTGCCAGCCAAAATTAAAAAGTTATAATACAAAACTGGTTTATTAAAACATAGTGCTCGATACTAAATCCATACCGGTATTTGTTGAAACAATTGAATATGTTAAAATGGTTAATTATTGCATGATACTAAGATATTATGAAATAAAAAGTATCATGATATATTAATTTAATTAAAAAAATCCCGATTAAATCGTTAAACGACGACCTGCGGGAAGTAAATGTTTTCGACAACATAAAAATGCCGAGGGCAAAGACATTTGATATGGACATTGTCATTTGGACAAAGACGCAAGTCCTAACAAATCAGAGAGCCAGAGAACCCGTTAATATTGTCGATATCCAAATGGAAACCCATAAAGAATGGATTCTGACCAACGAGAATGACCAGCGGTTCAGATGCACCATGAACTTGAAAGGGACAAATCCAGGGAGAAAAACTTTAAAACTATGAAATGAGCTGGATAAGTGCAAGACGCTGCTGAACGAGATCCCCTTTGACGATATGCTGACAGAGGATAAAATTATTCAAATCATCAAAAAGGTGATTAAATTGATATAAAGTATTGAATTGAAGTGCTTGGATTATAAATATTTAACTAATGGTAAAACGATAGTTAATAAAAATGTGTCATTATAAAACAAAAAAATTGGTAATACAAATCTTGAGTTTAGTTCTAAAAAATTTTATAAACATAAATTATTACGGACTAGGTATCCATATGGAATATAAATATAATGCTCTGAAAAACTTTTACGTTAAAATATATAATGACGAAAATAGAGAGCAATGATAATCCTATTGTTTTGGAAAAATAATTTTAACAAAAAATTAAAACGAGAGAAATATCAACAAGGTATAAAATTATACTTAATACAGATATTTAGCACCAAATGGAGTATAACATTACTAAAGCGATTGAAATTAAAACAACAAAATAATGTTTTAATTTTATTTAACGTATATTGTTTAGCTGAATTGGGAAGATCCAATTATGGCGGCGATAGTGCTGGTGTTACAAGATGTGAACATCAGACAAAATTTGGGGAAAATCGAAGATGAAACCGAAAAAGCGGAAATCTTCATCGACAAAACCATTAAAATGGCGGTACTGATGGTTTTGGAAATCATCTACGAAATTAAAGATGACCAGGGCAGGACTTATTCAGATGGAAATTTCATGCTGAACGTAGAAACCTCCCAGGCTGCCCCTGTCATACAGAATATCTTAAACGGACAATTCGAAACTACGAGAAGGCTAAGAAACAACTACGTGGAATTCTTAGGCCAAGTTGCGTGGCACCGTGACGACCTAAGCAAACTGGTTTTAACACACCCGAAAATAATTGGAAGTACGTTTAAAAATTTTTTTTTTAAATTTGGGGATAAAATATTATTAATAATGAAAAATTCTATGTTTGTATTATCTCATGAAATACAATAATAAGTTTTAAACCAGTTGGATTAAGAGAATAATTAATTTAGCACGTAAATTACTAATGGTTTATCATTGACTGAAAATAACATAGTGATAGTTATATATTAAAAACAGGGCCAATCAAAATAAATTAACAAATCGTTGACATACCCAGCGCATGATTAGGAACCTTATTGAAATCAATTAATTATAAGGACACCGTTATTAAAATCAGCTAAAAATTTATTATTATAAAAAGAAAAGCGTTACACGCGTCTCTTAAAATCAAAACAGAAAATGTAGAAAGTTTTTAACTAAAATTATTAATTTAGGTACAACGGATAACGGAATTATTGTCTGGAAAGAATGCCAACAAATGGTTAGACACTACTGCGAGACTTTTATTAAAGATCCAGTTGGAACAACAGTCAAGAACACGTTTTTGCTGAATTCTAGGGTAGCGGCGAAGATCTTAGCCAGTACTCCGCTTTATGTGACCGAAGACGAATTAGGAAATAACACCGAGTTATCACCCGAAATACGTAAACAGTTGGAGGACCTAAATCAACGGTGAATTGAGATTAACTTAGGAAGAACCATCGCATTTAAGGTAGAAATGTCTAAAAACGAGGCCCAAAATTACCGACGAAAGGTAGATGAATTAGATAAATTGTTTGATGGCTATATTGTAACCGGCAAAATCGGCCTCCAAATGGATGAGTTACATGACGAACCTAAAAATGTAACACCGATAGAAGCAGAAAGAATGAAAACTGCTCTTACTTTGATTAGAAACGAATTTGGTATGGGTCTCGCTTATAACAAACATACAGGTCAAATTAAAGTGGGCGGATTACAACTATCCCCTACGATACTGCTCAATATAAACCGAGAAGTAGAGGCGACGGTACTAAAAACAACCGTAGCCAACATAATGTCGGGAAAATGGCAGAAAAATGAACTTTCGCATATGAATAAAGCAATAGGACACACCTTGGATCTATATTACAGAAATCTCGTAGTAATTTGGGATATGATTAAGCCGTCCAAAATTAAGCTTAAAAGAAAAATTATAAACCCATACTCGTATCAGCAAGTATGTGGGTGGACTGAGAGAGAAAATGGTGTAAAAACACTGCAGTGTAAGACACTCATACCACATGGACAAAAGAGGTGTGAATTACACAATGCAGTGAAAATATCGCTGCAAGAATCGGATGCAGCCCTCTCAGAATTCCCAATAATTTTTGGTCATAGCAAAATTGTCTACGTTAAGCTACCCAGACCAATTCAAGAATTGAAGGAGATTAAAGTTTCGAAGGGCTCGAGAACGGAAAGTACACAAAACTTTAAAGTAATGTGGGAACGTCAAGTAGCCGCGATAAGAGAAGCGCATATCCAATTGAAAAAAAATTGGGTCTTTTTTAAACCTTCAGAAATAACCGATGAAAAAATCAAACTTTTCAATCGGGAATTCAAAAATACAATCGGAGGTAATTGGTACTTCGAATTATTCAACCTCATGGAAAGGGTTAAATTGGAATTCGATCACCCCTTATTAGGATTGGTTAACCAACCGATAGAATGGTCATTAATCGAGAAATATCTGGAAAGAACCAAAAGAGTTAACGATTCACAAGCCCAATTCCAGGGCGCGGAAGGTAATTAATTTAAAAAGCGCATAATAATCAAAAAGTTAATCATGAACTAAAATCTAATTATGAGAATAATATCAAAATTCATCTGTCATAATAAATTTCAAAAAACTAAGCACCAGCAAAAAATGTTTTAATAAAACCTCCTTATAAAAACAATCCATTTGGATAATTGAATTTTAAGAACGAGTTTTTTAACCTAACTACATAGGAGCTGTTTTCCAAAAACAAAATTTTTTTTGAATTTTAATAAATAAACATAGTCATACCTCAAATCAGAAAATTTGTTCGAACAAAAGTATTACCTCTATACAAATAAACACATCCAAATAACTTCGTTATGCTTTAGATGCAATTGACTAGAGGCCGTTAAAAAAACTATGAATTAAATTTAATACATTTATTACGGAAACAATAATTTTGGAATATAAGGACAGATTATACAGGCAGAGTATAAGACTGTATAATTATATCCAAAATTATTCCCAACTGGATATCTATAAAGTCGTCAAGATCAGAAGGGAAATTTGCTCGATTTTCGAATATCCATGTGGAGTAATTTAGAGCCATTTCCGAGTCATAAGTTCGTAAAACAGAGTGAGTTACCAATAAAAAACGGTATAGTCGCTCTTGAAAAGCGACGACAGCGGGATAAATTTCGTCACTAGACGAATCTTGATCTAAATCCTCTGAATCCGATTCGCTTTGATCAATAAAATCAGAAAGAGATTCATAGGATTCTGTATCAGAAATAAATAAGGGGATAATGTCAGAGGCGGCTTCGTCAAAGTCAAAATCATCCTCAAATTCAAAGTCAATAGGATCAAAATCTTCTTCATCAAAGGCTATACCATTTATTATGATTGGAGTAGGAACTTTTATGAAATTAAATTCTGGGGCACACATAATCGTGAAATAATTAATTATTTTTTAATGGAAAAAAATTCGAAAAACTAATTTATTTTATGAAGGTAGACAGATGGGAAAGTGACAACCATCTGAAAACCTCGGTGAAAGGGAGAATCATTATAGAGACAACTCTAAAGAAAAGGGCGCCAAACTAAAATTATATACTAATAAGCCTGAATTAAAATTGTGAAAAAATTATGCCAGCTGGATAATAAGAGTTCTTTCTAATTTTAGATTACATAATAAATAAATGATAAAACCCAACTAATATATAAGGACTAGTGATTAACAAGTATTTAAAGGTACAAATCTGTGGCCAAGGGACCTGAAGATATATCCATATGGAGGGGATTCAGTCACAAATGTGAACAGAAAGTCTAGACTACTTCGCCAAATCGATCCGATTGCTGAAACTCTAAATCACCCAATAACATCTCCAGCCACAAATAGTATTCAGGGCTTTCTGGGCGAAATTGGAGATAAATCGAAATTTACGTATTCAATTACGTTAATATTCGATCACCTCGTAAGGACGCCAGACGACCGTGCCAAAAATGAAAATCGAGACGCATGGTCGCATAATGATGCGTGGACACATAACCAAACAGCCACGAAAATATTAGCGTTTCACGAACTGGGTCCAAATGGAGTAGCAAAAGAAATTTCCACCAGAGAGTTTTTAACATCTCATAATGGAAAGTCCTTTTTCAATAACCAAGAGGTAGAAAACTCTCAAATTCAATTCCTGGAAAACATAGTAGCCTATATAGGCCAAAGATTGTCCAGGTACGACACCGAATATATGCTTAAAAAAGCACTAGAAGGTGACGAATCGAAATATTTGGATTCGTTAATGCAAGGCAAAATGTTGGCCAAGGAATTAATGGTATTGGCCAAATTCTCCTCAGAATTAGAGAAATGTGGTATCTGTGTTATAATTTACGCAACCGGTAAAATACAGTTAGGACAGTGGTTGAGAAGCTTCGACCTGTTGCTCAGAAAAGTACCAAAATTTTTGTTAGACTGGCCAATAACAAAAATTCTTGAAGAAAAGATAACATACACCCAAATGTTACAAATACCTGAGAACGAAATGACCGAAATCGGGAATTATTTTGACCAGCCAGTATTATTCTTCTCCCCGAATCGCTCAACCAACCAAAACCGTGAATGCAATGTGGTAAACATTACGATATTGAAACGACAGATAGCCGGAAAATCCCATATTTGGGAAAGTTGTATTAACCCGAATAGATTGGGAGTAATTTCTACAATCTGTGACAATTCGTCAAAAATAGGAAATGTTAAGGCAAGTTTCAATCCAAATGGAAATACCTATAGAAGCTGGTCCGAATGGCGCTTTAAGGACGGATACGGGGTTGAGTTGAGAGGAGCTGTCCTAAATCATCGACAGCGTTTATATGTAGCAGAGCACATGCTAAATAACGAGAACACAGCACCGTATTTAGGAAAAGTTGAAATTTTGGTGCCAGGAGATCCAAATGGAAGTTGGTCTAATAAAGCCATTATCATGAACGTCGAAAATATCAACGCCTATCCTTTAAAAACCGAAATGAAAGTAAAATCCGATTTTAAAGGAGCAAAAGATTCTATGGTCGAATTAGGCACAAAACTATTAACTCGTCTGGACACCACTAACGCAATAGAATATTGCGCTGTGACCCCCTTCAATGCACTAGGAGTTAAAATAAGACTCAAATATTACGAAGAAATATGTTTCGGAATGAAAGAGTTTGATCGCGAGGTATGCTTTAAAGGTCAGTCTGGAAGATTAACTCATGAAATCCCACGCGACATGGCAAAAGATACAGCGAATCGTAAATTCACACAGCTTAAGAATAAAGCTGGCCCAAATGGAATTTTAATAGAGCAACGTGAACAAACGGATTCCCTAAGAGTAAACATGGCGTTATTAAACGAGGGCACAAATTGTAAGGAATGGAAGTTGTCCAAATATAGGAAACTAAATCCAGTTTGTATGAACGCGCAGATGGCTGATACAAAAAACAAAGCCAAAAAACAAGGTAAATTATTAATTTGTTTATAATAATTAAGCCCGAAAATAATAATAGATCCAATTGGAATAAAAATTTAAAACTGCACACGAAAATTTGGTAAAATGATTAATTACAAAAATTTTAGTTGAGGAAAACATAGTTAAAAATGACCACCAGCTGGAGAGTCAAGTCAAATTGATCTGTGAACAATTAAAGGTACAGAAAAAGAACACCTATGCTGACCTGAAAAAATGGCTCAAAAATGGCACAAAGACCGTTCCCACATGGATGCAAAATAACGGTGACTTTGTTAATGCACTCAAGAACGTGAAAAATAAGGGAGAATACGTAGCCCTTTTGAAAAAATTTGGCCGGCAATATGTAGTAAACCAGGCCCAATGTGCGACAATTTTGAATAAAAATGGTGCAACCGATGTAGAGCGGAGGAAAGTTATAGATATTATAACCCAGTTTTGGTCGGAAAGTAGCACAAGATAGTTTTTGCAGAAGGGAAATTGGGATGGACAGCTCGAACTCGAAAGTTCACTGATCCTGGCGAACGATCACCCAATCCGATACGAGCTAGAGCGCAAAAAATACTAATTTATAACTGTAAATAACTGTACCTATGAACTGTAAATAAATTCTGACGGATAATCTAATATAAAAATCTTATAATGTATAGCAAAATAAAGCAAAAGAAAATTAGTGATATAAAGATCAGCAGAAATAAAAATTATGCATGGCAATTAGCAAATACAAAATTTAAAGTTCCAAATGGAAAAGTGAGGTTATTCGAGTAAAAAGTGATCACTCTACAAAAATGAAGTGAAACACTTGGAAAACATGTTTAGTTAAGGACTAGGACGGTTCGTTGGCCGTAAAGTCTCAGATAATTAAAAAAATTTTATAATAACCACGAATAAACGAATAGTTAAAATCGAAATGAGAATCAAAAATAGGCTCTTATACATTAAAAAATTATAAAATATCCTAATCTGAAGTTATGGGTGAAGTCCGAAATTGTAATACTAATGATTAACATTATTACGTCCAAATTTATTAAAAAAGTATATTGGTAATAAAACGTAAATCGAAAAATCGTTGTAAGGACGCAAAAATCGAAAACTCTAGACTTGGCATAAACAAAATAAAAATTTCCAGATGGATTGAAATTTATCAAAAATATTCTAGACTAAGAACGAACCATTTTTCCCAAAAAGTACAAACCGTTAATAACCAATGAGAGTACTTATAAAAAATTTTCTAGATTAATAAGAGTATATGAAAATTATTTAAATAATCATTCGAAAAATATCAACTCAAGATATTTTCACAATAAAATTTTTTTAATAAGTTTTAATAAATTTTTATAAATTTTGTACCCAGATGGTGAAAGGTTCAAAGCGGAGAATACTGAGGTTAGCTAACTCACTTTTATTAAGACGAACGAACTGTCTTAATAAGTAGTGAGGAAACCCACGAGGTTTACTTTAATATTCTTTTACAATGAGTCTAACCATTTTTTGTTAAAAAGACGGCTCATAGGCCCAGATTATTAAAAACTAAGTTTAAAACTCTAAAATAATTTCCAAAAATTTATACGGGGTAAGGGCCCAATTTATTAGTAATTTCAACCCAAAAATGTTTTGAAAGGCTCACAGGGCCAAAAATAATAAATAGAAATATTGATTTAGTACAGACCGAAAATAAAGATTATAAAATCTGTAATTTAGGCTGTTACTAAGACCAAGCAAGCGAAAAAGGGGATATCGTCGGACGATGCCGAAATTCGTGAAATTTTTGGAGATCATGATGTTTACGAAAATGCAGCGGTATCTCCAATAACGGTTCAAAAAACGCCATCACCAAGTCCAACTGGATCTTTGGCGGCGGTAGCAAGACCAGAATCACCAGATTCACCAGAAATACCATCTGAGTTGGTAATTGATGAATCAGATGTCATCAAAAAGTTCACAATTCCAAAATCGGAAATTAAAGTAGCCATCGATAACAATGAGGTAATAAAATAATGTGAAACAAAATATATTATTTCATAAATGTCAATAAAATAAATATTAAATGTTAGATAAAAAACCAAATGGATAAGATTAAAATGATAAGTTTAAATAAAAATTGGGGGACAATTAACTATAAATTAATTGATAGAAATTTTTTAATATAGAAAAATTTAAGAAAAAAATTGGTCATAAGGACATTACAATTTTACTTAGGGATCAAAAAATTTAAAAATTAAATCAACCTCATTAGTTATTAATTAAATAAATCAATCGTAATGATAAATTTAGAACACCGATGAATGCATGGAGTACATTAAGAAAATGATGTCCGTACATGGAAAGTACAAAAGTAACACCCCGTGGACTCGTTATATTTGCGATTTAAAGGAATGTCAAGACAAGTTAATCAAGTCTACCCTAAAAAACTTTTGGCGATCACGGGGCATTGACTCAAAAGTCAAAAATATCCATATGGATAAAGAACTTGACCTCAACGAGGAGAAGGTTAAATCGTTGTTAAACGATAATAATGGGGAAGATGCGGAGGCCAAAATTATGGCTAAGGTGGAGGAGCGCTTGAAAAACTTGGTTACCAAAGAAAAAATGCATGAGCATTACGATGGTTTAAAGTTTTCGAGCAATCCGTGGACCACAAATTGAATATGATCCACCAAACCCTAAAGGGTGAAGTAGATCAGTTAAAACTGGAGAAAATCCAGGACCCGGATGACATCGTTTGCCAAGAAGAAGTTAAAAATATGATCAGAGAATCACGGGGATTAGTTTTGACGGAAGTAAAGGCTATGGCCAAGAACTTTCCAGCTGGATTCGACCCTGATCTAAATGGAATATCGGATAAAACTGGTAATTTAACCGAATTTGAAATCAAAAAAGCCCGTGCAGCCATAGTGAAGTTTGGTAGCCAGTCGGGTACAGCCACATTGACCCAGATACTCGGTTACGGGGATGAAAAAGAAAAGTTATCCGAATACATCGAATCTACCTTTGTTAAAAAATTTATTAAACCTTTGGGAACACAAAACCCAAATGGGAGATATGCCCAACATTTACTGCTGGAAAATATTAGAAGTTCATGGGCTCAACTCATGTCCTTTCTTATTAATCCAGGGATGCTAAATAGCACACAGATTATAACGTATGTAAAAGTCATATATTATAGCCTGCTAGATTTAAATGCAAATAATTTAACATTTACGAAAAATGTAAAAATTTTAGTAGAAATGGTATCTGCACCAAACAATAAATTGCCAACAAATATTGAATGTATTAGGGCTATTGAAAAACTCGTCCCAATAAAAAATAATACCAATTGGAGTTACACACCAGTTGGTAAAATTAATGAGTTGCCAAAAACAATGAGTCTTTTCACAAAACTCAAACTTAATCGATTGTGCCAAATAGGCTACATAGATGCAGGGGTAGCGGGGGACACATTATCTACACCCAGAACACGACAGTGTTTCCCAATTACCGCTTTCCAAGAAAACGGAAAAAATATCTATGAAGGACAAGGTGGAAAATGTTCTACTAAAAACTCATTGAATACAGGCACGGCAAGCACGGGGGGTTTTTTCGGCGATTTACAAGAATTCTATTAAGGGGATACTAGTGAAACGGATTCAGTGGAGATGACGAGAGATGAGCCCATATCCCCACCCTTATTTACTGTGCATAGTAATGACTCACTTAGTTCAGCGAACTCAGAATCCACAAATATAAGTCGAGAAGTCATTTCGGAGAAGCCGGTCATACATAATATAGGGGCAATGTTTGAAAAAATTGGTAGAGAGAGTGAGGTTAAAACCAAACATGCCGTAACTAACAGTATGGCCAGCTTTTTGAAATGGACGGAGGACTTTAATAAAAGACCCAAAAAATAATCCAGCTGGAACACAATTATAAATTAATTGGTTTAAACAAGCCATATTAAAACTATAGATTGACTGCCCTGATTATTAGTAAACAAAAAAGATCCTATATATTTAAATTATCAATTAAATTAATTTAGAATGTCCCAGTTAGAAATGACCGCACTTTCATTTAGTAAATTACTTGAAATACATGAAACCATGGGCAAGGTCAAACAATCGTTATCGGATTTGACGCACAATCTGAAGCTAACCAACCAGAGATCAGCTACGCTCAAGAGCAGAGTAGACCAAAAAATAATGAGGTAATTATTTAAAACATTCAATGGAACCTCAAAATATCACATATTTTGAAAAATTATTATTTTTTGTTAATCAATGATTTAGAACACCGGCATATGAGGCGCGACACGCATACAAATCCAGAAAATGGCCAGAGTATGCAAACAAACACCTCATAAGGACGACAGTTACTAGTGTAGGACAGGACAAAAGAACAATGAAAGATATCAAAAAGGATGTGAAGTCATTAGAGAAAAACTTTTCAAAAATGACTAATTCTGATATGATAACTGACATTATAATTCCAACTGGAGAAATGATGCATGTCATCACAGAACCTACAAAAATAGCCTTAAGCGATTAAATCAAAAATTATTTAGTGTAAAAATCCAATTGTAGATTGTATCAAATAGTAGAAACTTAGTTTAGAACAAATGAACATTAAAACAAAAATTAGGCTAGAATTATTATGAATTAGTCAAATAATTAAAGTTTAAAACGTAGAAAATAAAATGTTATTAAAATGTGTCCTTATATTTAGAATGATCGCCGCAGCAAATGAGCAGCGCGAGTACGATACTAACTGGACGACCGAGTTTCAACGTGAATTTCCACGAGAACTCGATTTCGTACCAAGAAATGTACAGTTACCTATATATAGGGAACAAACATTGATTGACGAAGTTAAGGTATTGCCGGACCCTTGGTGCAAAGACCCACGATTCAAACATACTGATATCGTTGATGAAAGAGATTTCATTAAAAAGTTAAAAGCTCTTGAAAAATGGGCACGGTTTTTAAACTCGGCGGGTATGTTTATCACCCAGATAAGAGACCAAACCCAGGCTTTAACTAATACGTTGGAGATCCTAGAGCCAAGAACCCCAGTAGCCATTTTGAAAGACTATGCAAATTTCATTTGTAAAGTTTGGCCTACAAGAATCCCAAGGGATGAAAACGGGGCTAAATTACATCCAACTGGAGTAGGAGCAGTTAAGGTCCAAAAAATTTACGGTCGCATTATTAATGACGACCTTAAAGCCACTAAAGCCTTAATTGGCTGGCAAAAATGGGCAAATAGGCGTAATAAATTTACAAATTTTAGCCAATTTGCAGTTATTATTAACCTATTAGCCGAAGAGCTCGGCCCCGCTGCGTTCGGGTGGTACGGGAAACTCCAAGTGAGTTTAGATATCGCCCTAACAATGAAATTGTCCTCATTAGATAATCATTATATTATTAATGAGTATACTTCGGGATTTCCAGACTGGGTCTTTGAAATGTTCTCTAGGGAAGCCATCTATAAAAAGGTGAGGGGCGATATGGTTAAAATAAGGGACAAAATAATGACCACTGAATTAGAATTTGAAATTCTAATCAATAAACGTTTAGAAATGGAGCCAGATTCAGTAGAGGGTGAAAGTGGCTCTACGTCATCAGATGGTGACTCGGGTAATAACCAGCCACCAATGGCACCAATGAGCCTAAGTTTACATGGTGATAGTTCGGGATATTCCATATATGCACAAAAAGAATCTTATGTGAACAAAATAACTTATTGATTCAAAAAATGAATCATAAAGGGAAAGATTCATTAATTTTGGCGGGTAATAATATTAACAGGTTCGGCTTTTACCCCGTACAGGTAAATAAGCAGAATGGTTCGTTAAATAAAAACCCGTTCTATCAACCAAATGGAGATTTTCTATTAGAAAACCCAGAGGAAATAACTAACCAGATCATAAAATGGATCCATAGTGGAGCAATGGAGTTAGTTGGACATTGTAATATAACAAAGTCCTTGACATCGATGGTCCTGGTGTATAATGAAAATTCTGAAAAATACCGTACTTGTTTTGACGGGGGTTGTCTCAAACTAACAGAAGAATTTTCAGTCCCATGTAACCTAGACACAGTAACCAATACTTTGCTTTTTATAGACAAAGATGATTATATGTGTAAGTTTGATGATGCCAGTGGTTTTTTACAAGCCTACTTGGATAAACAATCACGGGATTTAACACATGTTCGGTGGGGCCAATATATTTTTAGATACTTCGGAGCCGCCTTCGGTATACCGAGGGTAATGAAACTCAATAATGTGCTACAGTATCTTTATTGAGTAACATAAGAGGTTTGATTAAAGTATAGGTTTGGACACATTAAAGGTCATATAAAAAGTATGTTGAACGATAACCACAACATCCTTACTGAGTATGTATTTAGATTTTACCTTTGTGGTTATCCTTCAAAGACAGACAAAGGAAATAACAATTGTATTACATAATATGTCAAATAGTATATTGACAGTCAACCCCCTGTTTTTGTATAAAAGTTATTGTATTGAAGTTTATCACTGTCTACCCCTTTTTTTTCTTTTCATATACATGTAGTTTCGGAGTACTTTATTTTTGTTCAATGTTTTCAAAACGGTTTTTGCAGCCGTTAAGTTGATGTTTGATGGTAGTTTTTAACATAATAATAATGGTAAAGATCAACTTTCCACCAATAAGGGCGGGCAGAAAAGCGTGTTTATTTTAATCAAATAGAATTAAATAAGCGAAAACGCGCCAAATAGCGATAATTTGTACAATGTTCAATCATGGCGCGAAAAATCAATGAAAGTTAACGGAAGTAATCGAGTATAATTAAATTGAAAGTTTTATTTCTTAATATTAAGAACATCTTGCGATCAATGCTTTAATCATTTGTTCAAAGTCTTTCGTAGGTTCCATTCCTAATTGAGTACTTTAAAATTCAAATTGTTAAAATAAAAAATTTGTATTCAATTTTTTTCTTTTGTAATGTTCAAACTTATAAAAATTCAGTTTCTTAACTTTACAAAAGTATCATTATTTTTTCTTGACGCTTGTTGTACAACGCTTGTTGTATTAACTTTTAGATATAAGAAAAAAAAAATTTGTATTCGTTTTCACTCTTGTAATGTCAAAACTAAGCAAATGTAGTTTCTTAACTTTTCAACAGTGATATAATTTTTTTTGTTGTTGTTTGTTGTATTAAATTTTTGATTATATGAAAAAAATAATTATTTTTTTTTTCATTTTTGTAATATCTAGACATGACAAATGAATTTTCTTATTTCAAAAACTTTTTTGATTAGTCTAAAAGAGTATTTTATTTATTCCGAGTTGTTAAATAAATTAGATAAAAAAACTATTTGTATTTATGAACATCGTTTGAAAAACGTTGCCGTCAGCTAAATTGTATTAAATCACTTTTTTTAAATAACTCAGAAAATTTTCATGCTTGAACTTTCAATATTTTTATCAGTTCCAAATTTCATGCAAAATAAAACATTATTGTTCAAAATATAGCGATGGCATAATT
>SCLH01000480.1:0-27912 GCA_004367855.1 Oikopleura vanhoeffeni
TGTTTATTAGTCATTTTTTGTCGACTTTTATAGAAATATTATGAAAATTTTCCGCAAATCAAGTCCAAAATTTTTATTAGTGGTTTATTGAAATCTCTATAAAAATCAGGCCGAATCACTTGTAAAATTTTCTGGTATCTATTTGGTTTCCGTATTTCAACCGATGAAACGGTCAAGCGAATATCGTTTCTGAATTACTGATGAAATTTACAACACATGCTTGTGACACCGGTTTGTGCCATTTGGCACGCAATTTAATAACATTTTATTTTTGCAGAAAATTTCAATAAAATTTCGGGTGTTAAAGGCGTCATTTTTATTTTTTGATTCTTCACAAAACTAACTATCTGTGAGGATATTAAAAAACGACTTTTCATTGGAAACTCCATTTCCATTTAAAACCCGATGTAAGAATGTTAATTTAAGACAATAAGTATAAACTTCAGGCATTGTTCGAGTGTTATCCGCTAATCAGTGGGTGAAGTCATTATTACCACATGAAAAAATTTCCTTAATATGAAACTTTTTTCCTAAAAAATGCGAAAAAACAGCTTTTTTAGGAATAAAAAATTGACCTGCAATTGCGTTTAAATATTAAAAATATCCTGACTTGAAAAAAATGACGCCTTTAACACCAACCGAGAATTTTTATTGAAATTTCTGCAAAAATAAAATGTTATTTAAATTGTCGTGGCAAATGCGCACAAACCGGTGTCACAAGCATGTGTTGTAAATTTCATTCAGTAATTCAGAAACGATATTATGCGCTTGATCCGTTCATCGGTTGAAATACGGAAACCAAATAGATACCAGAAAATTTTACAAGTGATCGCCTGATTTTTATAGAGATTTTCAATAAACACTAATAAAAATTTTGGACTTGATTTGCGGAAAATTTTCATAATATTTCTATAAAAGTCGACAAAAAATGGAACTAATAACATTTTAAATGATTTTTCAAACGCGGTCAGAACAATAATGTGCGACATATATAATCCGAAAGTTTTTGGACAAAAATGCGTGAAAATTTTTTAATGCTTGAATTTTTTTTGACAATTTTTACGAAATTACAAAAATGAAAGTTCGAACTCAAATCTTTCCTAAAATAGATAAAAATGTTTTTATGAGCTGATACATGATATTTATTCTGGTCAGCTAACGATAATAATAATAATAGATATAATAAGCACAAAAAAAAACCACTAATTATTGTCTCGTAAGTATAAATTGACTCCAATCTGCCACATCGCTGCTCCCTCTAAATTAACCTCATAATTTCATGATGAGAGTTCTGATACTTGAGCTCCACCTTTGTTTAGAATTTTTTTCTAATCACTTTTAACTTTTTGAGGTCTGTTTTTGAAAAACAATTCAAAAATAAGGTGAAATCAACCTTACTTATTTATTCGATATTTTTAAACGATTTTTGATGTCAAAAATTATGTTTCTAAAAATTTCAGCAATTTTTTTCGAGCAAATTAACTTTTTGTGTTTGGTTATTCAAGTCTTTGTTGCCCGTACTTATATCTGAAAAATGCTTGACTACATTTATTGTGTCCTTGTGTTTTTTTCGTCTCATTAAGTCTGGTTCAAAATTCGAAGTAAATCTTTTCAAAGTGAATAATTACATATTTTTACTGTAATAAAGTTATTATTTCTTTCTCTAATCCCTTTAACACCTTTTTGATGATGTTGAGAGATGTAGGCTGAAAAGAAGAGAAGCGGCCTCATGATGCTAGAAGGGGTCTCAGGAGTGTTAGGTATTGGCTCCCCCAACCTACATCTCTCAAATCATCAAAAGTGTTAAAGGGATATTAATCATAACGTTTTCCGCTTTGATTTTTAATTTGTGTACATCAAATTAGCATTTCCAACGACCTGATAATTTCTTCACGTTTGAGATTTTACGAAGACTGATATTCTAGGAAATTTTTAAATTCAGCAAAAAAATGTTTTAAGGGGGTACTTCAACGAGGTTTTTTATATTCAGAGTTAGGGACATAAAATAACTGCACCAAATATAGCCTCAAAGAAGGCCAAAAATGGCATTTTCTGCTCTTATCATAAAAAAAATTCGAGATTTTTCTCAAAATTTTTCGAGTTTTTTCAGATTTATTTCTAAGTTATTTTTTTGAGAAAAAAACATAAACCTCAATTTTAATGAAAAAATCTCCTAAAAAAATAAGTAAAGTGAGTGGCACCTTTTTTACTTCAGTTTTGCAGTAGGCTTCAATTTGAAGGGTACTTTTCGGTACATCGGATGAAAATAAATTTCTAAGAAACTCCAAAAATTGACTTCCCGGCTGAAACCAAAAAGCAATTTTCTATTACTAGGAGCGATGTTTAAAAAAAAAGTTTCCTACTGGAAATTGAGAAGACATGTTGCACGTATTATATAAAATTTAAAAAAAAATGTATCGAATCGTTTTCGAGAAATTTTGTTTCAGTTTGGAATTTTTACATTTTCTTGATTCTAGAATATAAGGGATCAATTTGACCTGACGTAAGCAAATGTTGTTCAGTAGACTATGCGCTTCAATTTGATGGTAATGCTTTCTTTTTCTAGAAATCATGAAATTGACTTTCCGTCTGAATTTAATCTGCAATTTCTATAAATAGGAGCGATGTTTAAAAAAAAATTCACTAGAAATGAGAAGAACATGTTTCTCCCTCATAATACCAAATTTAAAAAAAATTGTATCGAACGTTTTTTGAGAAAACTGAGGCTACAAAATTCTAAAATAATCATATGAAATTACAGCTTTTTCATTATTCTAGAAACAAGTCCGAGTCGAAATTTTCGCAAAAATATTTCCGATAACTGTCACCTCGTAGTAATTTTATTCTCACAAAGTGTATCAATTCCATTAAGCCGTTTTCCGAGATAAAACTTGCAAGTCAAAATCAGTGTTCTAGAACTCTACTCCCACTTGGTGCTGTGGTGCTTCAAAAAAACCTGTTTTTTACTTTTGGTCGGAAGCAAAAGGATAGATCTCCTTGAGGGTTTTCAGGTTTCTATAACTTGTTCACGCTTTTTGTTTGAGCCCGATCTAAAATGTTCAAAAACCTGTTGAGTACCCCCCTTAACCGGGTTTGCATTTTACATGCGTTGTAATAAAGAAGGGAAGTATATTTCAAATACCAGTATTTTTTGGCCAAAAATTTAGTAATTTGAATAGTGTGATATAGTGTTAATNTTTCCGTATTTCAACCGATGAAACGGTCAAGCGAATATCGTTTCTGAATTACTGATGAAATTTACAACACATGCTTGTGACACCGGTTTGTGCCATTTGGCACGCAATTTAATAACATTTTATTTTTGCAGAAAATTTCAATAAAATTTCGGGTGTTAAAGGCGTCATTTTTTCTCAAGTCAGGACATTTTTAATATTTAAACGCAATTAAAGGTCAATTTTTATTCCTAAAAAGCTGTTTTTCGCCATTTTTCAGGAAAAAAGTTTCATATTAAGGAAATTTTTTCATGTGGATAATGATTCACCCACTGATTAGCGGATAACACCCGAAAATGCCTGAAGTTTATACATATTGTCTTAAATAAACATTCTTACATCGGGTTTAAATGGAAATGGAGTTCCAATGAAAAGTGGTTTTTAATATTCTCACAGATAGTTAGTTATGTGAAGAAATCAAAAATATAAGCGTTTGCAAGAATGGACAGTGTCCATTGGACACTTTTATTGAAGATACAAATTAAATAATAAATTTTCACATTTTTTCTTTCACATATATTACTCAAAATTTCACAAAAAATGTACCAATCTGCCAAAAATACAACAAAAAGGTCAAGAGAAAAAATTGGGAAATAGCGAATCTATCTGTAAGCACAGACCCGGTTGAGAAAAACACCCAATTCACACTGCATAATATCAGCAAATGACATAATTGTGAATATCATATAATGTTGCAGAGAGTCAGCAACATTTCAAAAATATAAAATAAAAACTTATTCTCGATTGAATTCGATTTTTACATTATATTTCGACCAAGTTTGTTCCTTATACTTTATAGAAAAGTGCGTCATTATATCCTCTTGTCATACTTTTGTCAAGATCCCGGCCCTGTGTCGTAACTTAGTGCAAAATGGTATGTAGATGAGCTTCTTCCGCCAGCTAGTTGCCACACAGGGCCGGGATCTTAACAAAAGTGTAATAAGGGGATATATAATTCAGAACTGGTGATCACAAAAGTATTATGAATTAGTCAACTTGTTTTCGTTAATGTCAAATTATAAGTTTGCTGAAGTAAGTGAACTAAAATGTACTCATGATAATATTGTCTCATCAATTTGCACATAAAATTACTTGTGAATTACATCAGTATCACCATTGGTGAGCTCAGTTAACATTTGGAATATTCTCTAGACGTCATGAATAAGCAAACTTCTAAAAGAGATTGCTTTTTGGAGATTTTCCATTTCCAGCCTCAAATTATCTTGCGCTGTGAAAATGAATAGATCAAATATTTCTTAATTCGTAGTGGCCGACAACTTCTTGACCCGTAGTGTCTTCTGGTCATTCGTGGCCACACGTTTTTAATCAAGCATATAACCGAAGATTCATTATCAACATATATTTTTTCATTGGTAATCATATATTATTCAAAGAATTCTCTCCGATCCTCTGAAAACAATTTGGAAAAAAAAATTTATAAAAAGTCATCAAATGTGAATAAAAAAATTTAAAACTCTCCTTCCCCACGATTCTCACAAACAAGTGCATAAGTAATACATATTTAGGGTTAATTTGACATTTTCAAATTTGAATTATGAAACCGCCATCAATTTGGGTATTAAATCTGCAAAAAAATTGAATGTTTTAAAGTTTTTTTTATTAAAATTTACACAAAATCCGCTCCCTTTTGAACGTACAATGTAGGCTGAGTTTATGATCATATATATTCTTATTTTGAAACAGGGAAATTTTTTTTTTGAATAAAGCCCGAATTCCCAAAAAACTCTAGATTATTGCTGAACTTGACTTGTGTGTTTTATGATAAAAAATTCAATTGTTAAATGCATGATTATGTTTAAATAAAAGAGTTAGCAGAAACCAAAATGAAAATATATATCAATAAATAAAACATCAGTTGCTTAATTAAGGCACCCGAATTTACGTTTTCTACACGGAAACTAAACTTGGTGGCAATCCAGAAGATTCCAGGGCACGCTCATTGCAATGATGTTATTTTTTGTTGTAATTTTATGTCAGACTTACTTGAGTTTATAAAATATTTATTTCCAAATTTGATTTCGTTTTTTTGATTGCAAGTGCGCTTTTTCAGTATGTCGAGTTTCGAGGATCGTGTCCAGAAATTACCAAAATTGCTGATTTTGACGTAGCAGCGGTAGTGTCCGAAATAAATTATTCATGTATTTTTGAAAAATATGAACTTTTAAATTTTTTAGTACAAAGGGCCGTGATGAAATGAGTATCAGTGTGAATAATACTTCAGTTGAACTCGGAGAAAATAGTTTGAATAAGTTGGTTTGGTTAGGCGGAAAAGTTGTTCAAGTTGATGTGAGAGGAAATAAACTTTATTTGTGAAAAAATACGAAATGTAACTTATTTTTCAAAAAATAAAATTTTCGATTTCAATTTTGAGACTAATAAAACCTCAGAGCAAGCGAGTTTGAAAATATATTTCGAACTTATATTTGTAAGAATTTAGTTTTAATCATCAGGTATCAAAGATATGAACAAAGTTTGATGAAATAGGTTTCTATATCATTGGTTTCATATATTCACTGTTCACAGTTATGTTGTTATTTCACCACAAATTATCCGAAAAAAACTCATGTACAGGGGAGGGGCAATATCGCCGAAAGTTTTTTGCCGACAAATTTCGGCGATATTGGGCACCCCTTTCGTACTGGGGCCTATCTCATTATTTACACTTTTGTAAATATTCCGGCCCTGATTAGGAAACATAGTGTGTTTTTAAGTAGGAGGGCCAGGATATTTACAAAAGTGTGATTAGGGGATATAACGGGAATTTTTGCCAAAAAATTACGGAGATATTGGCAAATTCGGCGATATTGGGTCGGAGATATTGCCCTCTCCTGTTTACCCTAAGGGTAATACCTTTACTTTTTTTCGTAGATTTCGAATGAACTTTTATAGAATATTATAGCCATCAAATTTCCCGAATAAACTGCAAGTTGATTTTAATTTTCCCGGCCAAGAAACTGTTCGAAAACTTGGTCGAGCTGGTGTCGATGGAAACTATTGGGTTCTCGAGACAGATTATGAAGAATATATACTATGAGTTAGTACATGTTACATGTATTCCTTCAATTCAATTGAATATTTAACTTTTCATCAAAATTGACTTAACCTCCTTATTCAGTTATGAACTGTGTTAACATTTGGTATTAAACATTGACTGAATTTTGGCTATTGACACGGAATCAAGATTTCAGAACAAATCCAAATACAATCGGAAAATATCAAGAACTTCTCCTGAGAGCGTCTCAAAAATATGGAATAGTACCAGAAGAACTTATTGAGCCAGATTAAACTGATTGCGATTACGATTATGTGGAAATTTACCCAGATGGACCAAGTTTCCCATAAATAACTTTTTATTGTTTATTCATTTGCTTTTAATTATAGTTCTTATCAAGATCATTCATTTTGTTTTGCAGACGTATGTCACATACGGTATGTGTTCTATTTTACAGCTGAGTTATATTCGCATTTTTCAGAAACATAAAAAAGGACAGAATAAAATAAATTTTATTACTTAAGATTTAATAATAAATTATTGTTAATAATAAAACAAATAACTGAGATTTTTAGGTAAGGTAAGAATCACAACCCTTTTTCATTCATTTATCTTTTAATTATTTTGAAATTATTGCCCGTAAAAATACTATCAGTAAACAAATATTTTGAAAAACTCAAATTCATTTTCAACTCACATACTCATTTTGGTAATATATTAGTAATAATTAATTAGTAATATTAAGAATATATCCCCTATTCAAACTTTTGTAAATATCCCGGCCCTACTACTCAAAAACACACTACGTTTCCTAATCAGAGCCTGGATATTTACAAAAGTGTGAATAAGGGATATCAGTAATTTATCAAGAAAAATCGTATTTTATGGCTGTTTCATCCAATTAACGTGTGATTTGCATAATTTGGGTTTTGTTATATGTTTTATCTTTTTGTGCTAAAATATTCTCTTTTCCTTGCTTATTTTTTGAAATATATCAACTTTGTCGAGGCACCCTTTTCAATCTCAAAATGTAATATAAAGTTTTTGACGTGACAAATTGTTCAAAATTGAATTTTAGAAGATTTCACAAGAATGAAATTTCAAAAACATTATGTGTAAAAAGTTTAAAATATTTTATCCACTGAATCGAAAAGTCATGCGACGCTATTTGTCTGACTCGGCGCTATTCACTCAACCCCATCAGTTTAATAATCGCCTCAGATTGTTTTGGTAGGACTCTCCGGATAGCAAATTCTAAGACAATATTTTTTATTATGAAATGTGAAACTAATATCATCCCAGTTTTTCTTCAAATTATGGGTTTATGCCAATAAAAAAATATTTTTTCAATGCTTTGTGATAAACAAAATTAATCTTGAAATGTGAAAAATTATACTTTTCATATTAAGTCTGACACACAATTGTTAGAGCTTCAAATAAATTTATCATATTCGCATTAACGTGTCCTGAAATGAAAAATGTTCATTGAACATATGATGTTCTGAAAATTTTTATTTATCAATTTTTTGACGATCTGAGTTAACAGTGTACCCGGTCATTTTTTTGCTTTTATCTTATTTAATTTTCATGGTTGTTCAATTCAGAAATCTAAAGTGTAAATCAAAGCAGCTAAGCAGTTTCAAAATACTCAAAAAATACATATTTATGATTGTAAATTCAGTATTCCTGGTTTATATTAAAATAAACCGGGAGGTTTGTCTGCAAAACTAAACCCCTCAGCACTGATTCGTTCATTTTATAGGGTTTAAGTTTCTCATAAAAAATGATTCTGACCATGAAATTTTTTCTTGGAGCCACTCAGTGGTCACAATTTAAGTATTAAAAAACAACTTTTTGGGCTTTGAAAGGCGCTTGAAAAGTTGATTCATTATTCATTTCTTGCTGTTATAACATAGTTCGTGTCACAAAAACATTTAACTGTATATAACAAAAAAAAATTCAAATTTTTTTTTGTTTTTTTTGAAGGAATTTTGATGAAAAAATGCGTAGGCGGAACGACTGAAAACTAAAATTGATTTTGGCTAACATCCTTTGCCCTGAATTTTTTGTATTAATCCTCGTGAAATTTTATTAACTATCCGAAAAGCATAATTTTAGGATTGAGCAGGCATGAGCACCTTCTTCAATCGTCAATTTAAAGCATAAAATTCCATTTAACCCAATAAAATTTTTTCGAAACCCTGATCCTATTTATAAGTCATAACGCATTTTAACTATATATCAACTATAAATTCAGATTTGACCGAAAAACCCAGATCCCTGCTTTCCCACAGAATCCTGTATGACACGATTCTCATATATACAGCCACAAAACTTAAACAAATATAACTTGTTTTGCAGACTTTACTAACTTTGAAACTAGCCTTAGGTGTGTTATGACATGTCGTGAGAAACGCCAGTCTTCATTTGGACTATAAAATATCGTTTTTTATTTTAAATCACTTAATTAAAAAAATATGAAAAGTTTTACTTTTTGTTTTATAGCAAGTGCCCTTTCTCAATATGTCGAGTTTCGGGGAACTTGCCCAGAAATTCCTAAAATTGCAGATTTTGATGTAGCAGCGGTAAGAATTTTGAAAATTTATGATGATGTTTTACATTAAAAATATCGTACACAGAAAACCCAAATATCGCCAAAATTTTTTGAGAAAAACATTTCGGCGATATTAAGCATTTTTGTCGGTATTCGGCAATAACCTTTTCCCAACGGAACTCCACCAAAAAAATCTTTACTGTCTCTTTAGCGCGTGTTCGAATCCCACTAATGTTGTCTTACTGATCGTCTTGAGTATGATTATAGGCAAGGATGCTTGATATCGGGACCGCTAAATTTGATCGGTGGCACTCAAGCAATCACTAATACAATCACTTAGACAACATCAGTGGGATTTGAACACGCGCTGTAAAGATAGTAAATGTTTTTGAGATGGAATTCCGTTGGGAAAAGGATATGAGGCCTCCGAGAGTTGTTGCCGCCTCCCCCTGTATATATATTATATTAACGTTATTAATATTTTTAGTACAAAGGCGAATGGTTTGAACAAGCTCGATATAATGTTCCGTTTGAACCAGTAGACGCAAAATGTGTTAAACCAATTTATGGCGACCGTGACGGAACCAGTATCAGTGTTAATAATACGCAGATTGTATCTGGAGAGAATGGTCAAAATAAACTGGTTTGGTTAACCGGAAAAGGTGTTCAAGTTGATGTAAGTTTTCATTTTAAGATTTTTGAGCTGGTGGTATGAGCTGTAGAAAACACCTGATCACGCTCAATATAATTGACTTGCGTTTAGTGATCCAGTGATAATGTTGTTAAATCTCATTTTATTGGTTTTTGTCGTGAAAAACAGATTCATACATTATAATTTCTCAGCAGAGGGTACCATGTGTTGTCATCTAACGTCTGCGCCTACGCGAGAACAAATCAAAATTAACCAATTTGACTAGTTAAAATATTGTTTTTTCTAAATTATTTTCTTTCAGTTCAATTCAAGAATAAAACAACAGTTTTTTCAACGCTTGTTTTATTTACACCCACAACCCCCTTAAGATGTAAGTTTTGTATATTTCAAGACTTAAATTATTTCTATTTTTTGAGTCACATCCGCAAATTTTTAAACACAAATTTTAAGCCATCAAATTTCCCGAATAAACTTCAAGTTGATTTCAATTTTCCGGGCGCAAGAACTGATCGAGCTGGCGACGATGGAAATTATTGGGTTCTTGAGACTGATTATGAAGAATATACAATGGGTAACATTCAATTCCATAATCTTCAAAATTCAAATTTAATAAAAAAATGATATAGAATAATTTACTTGAAATTTAATTAAGTCATGGACTGCCGAAACGTTTGGTATTATACATTGACCGACTTTTGGCTGATGACACGAAATCAAGATTTCAAAACCAACCCAAATACCAGTGGAAAATATCAAGAACTTCTCCAAAAAGCCTCTGAAAAATATGGAATTGTACTCGAAGAACTAATCGAGGCAGACCAAACAAATTGCGACTACGATTATGTGGAAATTTATCCTGACGGTCCTACTTTCCCATAAATTTTCATTCTGTAATTTTTATTATCTACCGTTAGATCCTGTTTTGACAAATTTAATATATAAACATTTATTTCCTTTTTTTAATTCCACAGTCAAGAATGAAATAAATTTGATTGAGTAAGGTTAGGAATCAAACTTATAAATAATTGAACTTTTTCAATCAGGGGCAGAAGGAAATTTACAGAAAAATTTTTAATAGTATGACGATCTGTTTTTGCTTATGCGTCCTTATAACGGTATTCGCATTTTAACTATATCAAAGATTGTAATTCCTACGCCTTCACTTTTGCGTTCGCGTTCAACCCACTCTTGACCAATAAAAGCATCGGATATCAGATCTTTGACCAATAAGAGCTTCAAAAACTAGTTTTGACGCGCACGAGTAAGTAAATGCCTGGGAATCCCAATTTCAACAACGCCAGCTAACCAAATTATTGTTTTTATCCAAATTCGAATATGTTTTCAATTTTTTAATTCGATAAAATTTTTTCGAGAGCAATGTCTGCCAGTTAACGTTTTTGAGATGTAGTTCAGTTGTGAATAGGATATATCGATTACGGGGGATCCTGGTTCTTTTTAACCAGATTTTTAGCCAAAAATTTTTATTTAATTCAGCTTTTCTGCTAAACGACTCATCCGATTGAATCCTTATAGCTTAAACAGAGCACAAATATCTTGTACTAATTGAATTTAAAAAATGTCCAAATCCGACATTGTCACCCAATTTTTCAAGAAAACTAGTAATTTAAACAATTTTATTATCTAACAAAAAGATGAATAAATTGATCCGATGAACTAATTTTTTTTATTTTATTTTTACAAGATATTTGTGCTCAGTTTGAGCTATCTAGAGAATGGTATCGGATGAGTTGTTTTAAAAGCCGAATTAAATAAAAAAATTGGCTCAAAAACTAGTAAAAAGGACCAGGAGTCCCCGTAATGATTAGGGGCGAACCGGCAAACTTTCTGACAACCATAATAGCTAACATTAATGTTGTGAGCAAAATTAGGTGCATGTTGTGCAACTATATATATAAAAGTTGCTCCGATATAACAATCATTTTTTATCATCTATATGATTACCGGACCTCAGAGTACAAATCCTAAATATTTGAAAAATGCGAAATCTGAGGCATTTGATTGGTTGATCCTTTTCAACCTGACAAACAATGAAATCGGCCTATTCCGCAATCAAATTTTGATTGTGTGCTAATATCTTGCGTTGTTTGTATCATCAAATATTTAGGATTTGTACTCTGAGGTCCGGTAATCCATATGGCAAGCGGGCTTGTAAAAAGGGTGCCTTTTGCGTGGGTTTTCCACCCCCTTTTTGCGTAGGTTGAAGCATAAAATATGTGAAAAATGGGGATGGAGATAGGAAATCCGGTCGGAAATCATCCCTTTTACAAGCCTGATGGCATCTATCATATGTATGGTACCATCTATATTCATCTGTATCAATTACGGGGCTTCCTGGTCTGTTTTTACAAGATTTTTGCCAAAATATTTATGTTATTCGGCTTTTGAAAACAACTCACCCGATTAAATTCTTAAATAGCTCAAACTGATCACACAGATCTCGTGGATAATTATCTCGTTAGGCCAAAATTTTGCCCAATAAACTCAGTCTTACATTCAGTTAAGACTTAACCATTCATAAAGCTATTAAAGCTGGTTATCATGAATTTTTTCTTCTAGACGAAAAATTGATTGGAAACGGAGATATTTAGTACTCCAAAAGAAATCATGGTACTGTTAATCTAATCTTTATCATTAAAGCGTTTCCGGAAGCTAACCAAAAAGTTAGAACTGAGCTGAAAATAAAAAATTATCGACGTAATGGATGATAAAAAATAAAATAATAATTTTAAGTTCTCGCTCAGTAACCTGTAGGCAAAAACTATTTTATAGATAGCCGGAATGTAGGATTTTTTTTGGTATAGCAACTTACAACGTTTTCTATAAGCATTTTTTAGGCAAAATTGAGCACTGTATTTACAAACTTTACAAATAATTTCCAAAAAAAAGCGAATAACTAGTATAGCTGGTCACCAGTGACCAAACCTCCTTTAACAAACCGGCTTTTTAACAATTGATTATTATATTTGTAAACTGTGCAAACTGCTATTGCAAATAAACATTATATCTGCAGTTTCATATAATTTGAATAAAAATATAACAAAGTGACATAATATGTGGAAACTTATCGATAACAGCATATTGCATTTTCAACCATTTAATCAGACCAAATTAAAAAACTGATATGAATCTGATACAAATTCTAGTAAAATGATATGCTTATCATACAATACTTGACACATAGTTTGAAGATGTTTTGAGCTTGAAATTTATTTATTTGTTTATTTTGTTTGAATTTATTTAACTTTAAAATTTGTGACGCATTAAAAAGCAACTTTGGTAATCAATATTATTATTGGGCTTGTTTAACTCTCTCAGCAGAATCTGTATCCCCCGCTCGCACTTTGGTTGATGTCCCGGCCCTACTACTTGAAAACACACTGCGTTTCCTAATCAGGACCGGAATGTTGACTAGAGTGTAGATAGGGAGTATAGATGCATAAAAAAAGAATAAATAAATATAATGACATTTTTTTGCTGTAGAATGAAGTATGAAATTATTTATTTGTTTTTAATATCACCAAATGTGCGAGGGAGTTCAGATAAATATAAATTTGAGATTCAATGGGAAAAAACCCGGAATTAGTTTCAATCTTTCTTTCTTTTTTTCTTTCTGCCTTTTTCTTATAAGCTTTTTTGCCTTCTTGGCCACCTATTACTTCAACCTCCTCGCTCAATTGATGATTACTATTACATTAAAAACAAAAATTAGTCAAAATTATCATATAATGAAATATAGGCAAATACTGTATGGTACTTAACTGTATTCGTGGGGCTAAAAGGAATAATCACTATTTCCAAAATATTTCTAACCGTTATCAAATAATTATTATTATCATTCTCTAAGAATTAAAAACTCAGTGACACCTCATAAGAATAAATACTTATAAGCCTTCACTAGTTTATCAATTTGTCATTTTTTCAGTTTTTTAGGCGCTAAATTTCTGCGTTATCTCAAGAATGGATAAAGGTTGCTGACTCCAGACGATACAAAAAGAAGGCAATGGGATTGATGTCAAACAATGAACAAAAGAAAACTACAACAATTTCATTTAAAATTCTGTATTTTTCACTGCTGGCCCTGTAATTTATATGCAGCAAAACTTTGAGATGAGTTTTTCGACTTGATGGTGAATATATAAAATACAATTGTATTAACCATCATTTCGAGATNGGTGTACACGGTTAAAACCACTACAGTATAGAAAATTATACAGTGGGTAATTACTTCGATGTTGAAGTAAAATAACTGTGTGCACCTGATTCTTAATGTAACAAAAAGTCATAACAAATAAACGCAAATCGATCCAAAAAAAATAAAATAAAAATTTTTGGTACGAATCCGACCATTTTTTTAAGAAAAACTAATAATTAAACAATTTCAGTAATTTCCGAAACAAATGTAAAATAAATTGGTCCGATGGACCAATTTTTTTATTGTATCATTCACAAAATATTTGTGCTCAGTTGAGCTATCTAAGAATGTTATCGGATTGGCTGCTTTCAAAAGCCGAATTGAATAAAAAATGTTGGCTGGAGTTATAATCAAAAGTGACCAGGAAGCCCCGTAATAGATATCNCTATTCACACTTTTGTTAATATCCCGGCCCTACTACTTAAAAACACACCAGATTTCTTAATCAGGGCCGGGATATTAACAAAAGTGTGAATAAGGGATATGGCAGGTAATATATGGTTCCCAGAAAGACGTCGTAAGGACAATTGAACAAGTTGTTTACCTCCCTAACATAATTAAATAAAAAATATCAAAAATTAACTTTTGTCCGATAAATAGTGAAGTTGACTTGAAATTACTGCGTGATCAAAAAACATGTGTGAAGAAAAATATTATATTTTAAAATATCAGAAATCTGTGAATTCTATTAGATGCGAACCATGTTTTTAAATTTTTACTCTTGGTCCCTGAAAATGATAAGAAAAAAGTTATGTTCTACCAGTTTTATGATAATGTCACAAAAAATTTTAATTTTGCAATCATCTGAGAGCCCAATTGTCAAATTATTTCTTCCAACTTTCTGCGATTAACATTATTTCTTCTCATTCTGAAGATGATTAGATAAAAAATTCGAAACGTTAAAAAATGCAATATTACTATTAAAACTTTATAAAAAAAATGAAAAGATCGTCTAGTTTATATAAAAAAATTCTTTTCGGCATGCGCGTTTAAAAGGCCAAATATTTAGAATGAGTTGCCTGGGTCAATCGTTGCCATGTTCACAATTCTATTCATACAAACCTCTGATAAAACTAACCAACTTTCCAAAATTTCTTATTTTATTTAATATAATTGCTTTGGGCATGCGCCCAATATAGAAATTATATTCTATAAATATAACGTTTTGGGCGTATACAAGACTGATTTTGTGATGAGAATAGACATGGTCAGTGCCAGATAGCTTTTGTCATAACGGTTCAAATCTCAGGTCAGTTATAGAAAGGAGATATCTAGACAATGTGTCGCGTTATCACTTGCAGTCTCTTCCACACATCTTTTCATTCAATCTTGTCTTCTACTCAGACAAACTAATCAACTATCTTAAAATAATTATTTATCTATACTCAAACAAAAAAGACGCCTACATTCAATCAAAAGGCCTCAACGTCCTTTTTATCATTTTTTATTGTCGCGAATTTCTTCCAATGCAATTTTCATTTCGAAAGTAGAAACTCATTCTGTTAAAAACCTTCATTCAGTTAATCTGAACTAGGTGTCGGATAAACCAAATCAATTTATAAACGACTTTTAAATGCTTCAAGTTGATTCGGTGGTTACAAAATTGACCATTCATCAAACCATGCTATGGAAATAGAAATTTGAAATATTTTTCTTTAACTTCATATATTTTCATAAAATTTGGACTTTCAATAATTTCACCGTATATATTTACTGCCAGCGATATTGTATATTTTTATGCGTCTAGAAAATTAAATTGTAAAAATGAAATATATTATCTTACAAAAATCTGACAAACTGCGTGACAAGTTAAGTAAAAGTTATAGCAACTTAGGGATAACGTCCAGAGAATATTCTTAATGTTATCTCATCTCATAAATTTTAACACAGTATTACCAATACTGATCTAATTCACAGATAATTTAATTTCAAACTGATGAGAAATTTTCATTTTCCGGATTATTGAGATCATTCAATAAATTTTCAAACTTTTATAACGAATTATTGTGAGGCCTAAGTAAAACTGTAATTTGAAGTTTGTGAAAAGACGTTTTTTAATTTAATATCTTCGTGAAAAAGAACTCTTTAATATAATCATCAAAAACCTTAATTCATAATATAAGGGACGGGCTTATATCCTGAAAAGACTCTAGTTAGACTTTGCTTGTTTGGTCAAGTACATCATACTATAGTACTACTTATGAACTGGACAGTCCAGTCTGGACTCTAGTAACTAGACCACGCTAGCAAAATTAAATTCAATAAATATCTCTTGTCAATTATAATTCAAGGCTTCAAAAATTAATTATTTTTCGAATGTTGTCTGTTACAAAAAACTTGATGACTATTGATTATAGGGTGGACGCGATTGAAGCATTTTGATGTTTTAGCAATCGGACAAAAAAACTGAGGAACTGAGTGGTATTTTTTTGCCGCAATTATCAATGAAATTTTTTTTGAAAATTTTTGGTGCTTCATTCTGATTGGCCGAAAACAAAAATGAAGTGTTTGCTGTATTGACAATGGAATCAGATAGTTAATTGAATTTCCGATCAAGATTGATAATATGGAATTTCAAAATTTTCTGCGGAAACATGTTTTTTGGGCATTGAAAATCGAAAAACCCGAAAAAAACGTTTATTTGGAAAAAAAATAAGTTCTACAGGTTTGCCGCAGCAGATTTTCGGAGGTGTTTTTAATTAGCTGAATTACAGTCAATAAACAAAACAACAGAAAAAAAACTACCGGAAAGATGTTGTTTTGATGCTCGAAAATTGAATATTTCAAATTTTGAACTTTGCTTGCATTAAGGCGTCCTAGGTCGTGCAAAATGTCATGATGCCGATATTTTAGATAAAACATCTTACGTACAATTTTGCGCTGATAACGAATTCAGAAGAAATTTCATTTTTTTCCGACCGATTTTCTTGTTTTTTGCATTTTAAATTTGCCAAAAACAATAAGATCGGAATTTTTCGTAGTTTTTTGGGTTCTAGCTCTTCCAACATTTACTCCTTTAGGGTTTTTATTTGTTCAAATAATTTTTCGAACAATTTTGCATCAATTAAGCAGCATTTTAAAAAATTAAGGGGAGGAAAAGTTCAGTGATATGTATAGGAACAATTCCGTGGCCCATTTTTAGAAATTTTGCCTCAAAATAATCCTTCGATGGAGCCTTAATTTTCAGCATCTACTGAAAAACAGCCAAAACTTTCGAAAAAAAATGTGAAATTTTTNTTACGACAGGTCATCCGGTAAACCGGTTCGGAAAACAATGAAAAATTGATAGGGAAAAAAATTAAAAATAATTTTTTCGAATTTTTTTTCTGTTTTTTGAACTTAGTTTTGATTTAGGAAAAAAATCAACGTTAGACAAAATTTGTATTTCGACTCCAAGTGGTCAAGAAAATACCATAAATTTTCTATAATTTCACTCACTCCCATAAATAAATCAGTATAAGTAAAGAATAATTTATCAGCTTCAGAATATTAGTTAAACTTATTGTGTTTAATTCACAGCAGAAAAAAAATTAAATTTGAACTATTTAGTGGTCATATTATATTTCCAATTTAATTAAGATGAAAAATGAGCACCAAATCGGCCAAAGGCCGATAAAAGGGGGTTTGTTTTTTAAATTCACATTTGTTCAAAAATGAGCTCCAAATCGACTGAAAGCCGATAAAGAGAGTTATTATATTTTTAATTTTGTTATAAAATGAGCCCCAAATTGGCCGAAGGCAGATAAAAGAGAATATTATATTTTAATTTAATTTTGTTTGAAAATGAGCCCCAAATTGACCGAAGGCCAATTAAAAGGGGTTTGTGTTTTAATTTTTTTCAAAAATGGGCTCCAATGTAGCCGGAAGCTCAATCTCATAAAAATTTGAGAATTCTAGAAATGTCCAAAAACTTTCAATTTTTCTGTGATATAGCCGAAAAACTATTTAGTCAAAATACTAACTTACCACTTTTACCAATCACTTTTGTGTTTACCTGCAAACATTTTGCTCAATTCTAAAAAAAATAGATTTGAAAATGATTGACAATCCTCGATTGTAATAAATCGAAAGCTTATATATAGTTTACTATGAAAAAACGCATTTAATTATATCTCGAAAAACAAACCACAAATAAACAAAAAATATAACGATTTTTTTCTCGGCCATCGGAAAAGTTTAATACGAACTCAAAATTTTCTTAAAAAGCAATAATTCGGAAATTCTGTGGCTGGATTATGAAACATCGAGGGCCCATATTTGTATCTGTCTAAATGCACCGACCCTTCTAACTTCTAATAGTGCAAATATTGCAAATTCAACCAATATCCCATAAATTTTAGAGATTATTATCACATTTTACTTTGTGAGCGTTATAAATGACGTCATTCTCATTAATAGGTTTTCCTTTATTTTTTTGTCTGACTTACAATTTTTATCAATGTTAACATTTTAAGAACTTTAGAATTTTTCTTATATTTAACAACTGAAAAAAATTGGTGAATATTTTTTTGCAGACCTTTAAGGGGGTGGGTGTCGGTTTTTTAGCCCTTTATAGAATTCATTTATGATACATTAATTCGTTATGCTAAAGTTGACCCAGGAATCTCATGTGCAATTATTTTTTCAAACAATCTAGAACAAAATCTAGAATTTTCAAATTCGAATAGTTTTTTGCTTTAACCCGCATAAAAACCGGTATTCCACCATGATATGAAACATTTTATTGGTGAATATGACCCACCGAAAACGATGCATGACATTCAAATTATCGAATGTCTTAATCGAATTCTAGAAATTTCAATTATTTTTAGCCAAAATGTTAAACCTTATTATCGAATTTGACCTGATTGGTTAAAAATTTGATTAGCTGTAAGCCAACTTTTTAACATAAAATCTCAGCTTCAATTGGTGGTATTTTGTTCCATCAGACGAACTTTTTTTCGAACTTTCCATTTCCAGTTAACTTTCATTCAATTTTCTAGAATCTTAGAATTTTATTCAAAAATTCCTTCTCATCACTTTTACCGCATTATTTATCTCACCTTAAGTAAAAAATGCTTCATTCTAAACATTCGTCAAAAGAAGATAGAGTTTGAAGTCGAAAAACTGGCAAAATCGCGTTCAAGTGAGATTCTAGAAGAAAAAAAGTCAAAAATCGAAAAATTCCTTCTCATCACTTTTTTGTTCTTATTTATTTGCTACTTTGTGTAAATTTTGAGACGCTTTGTATGTGTCTAAAAGAAGATAGATTTAAAAAAAAACGTTTATGTCTAGAATAGACCACCACCTAGTGGTGTGTGTAACAAAGGTGACTTTGAGATGTTTAATCGTTAGACGAGGCTGAATCTACAAACAAGTATCCTCAATTTTTACAACTGCCTAGATTTGATCTGAGGCGTATTGAAAGTACCAAAAAGCGACCCACCCCTTAAAGAGAGATTTTTAAGAGAATTATAAAAAAAAATTTCGAAATTTTTTTAAATTGTCTGAAAGTCTGCAAAAAAATTATCATTAAAATTTTTTATCCAGTTGTAAAAAAAAACTCAAACTCACACTGAAAAAAAATCAAAAATTCTTTAAAAAGTGTAATATGACACCATCTTTTTGAGATATATGTACAAAATAACTGAACATCACTAAGTTTAGCAAGGCGGTTAATTTGATTATAAGATATTTTTGTTCGATCAAACGGGCATCCTTTTTTTCTAACTAAACGTTTTTTATCTCGAAAAATCGAGGTTTGGGAGCCAAAAAATCATAATTTTTAAATTTTTTCACTAAAATTGTGTTAATTTCATTTATAACTGGCGTTGACCCAAACACTACAAATGCGGCATTTATTTCAAAATAATTGAATACAGAAAATACGAAAAAAATTCGTTTATTTTGTTCACGTGACGAACAAATTTTTTTCATAATTTTTTTTCCATTTTTCTATATATAATTAAGCTCCAAGAAGTTTCAGAAGAATCAACCCATTATTTTTATAAGTCTATATTAATGGTGGAAACCCTAGTGATATGTCCCCAAAATTTGTCTTAGAGAGCTTAACAGTACAATATCAGCTTAACAGTACAATATCAGAACGTTTCTGATTTCGAAAGTGTTCAATATTTATCCAATACATAGAAAACATACTGTAGATATCCGTAAAGTTATAGAATTAAAGTCTAAAGACAGATTTTTTGATAAAACATCAATTTCAATGTTTCCGAAAAATAAATGGTTTTTCCGGTGTCATTTATTTCATTTTTTTATCAAATATGCCGTAAAAGTGTACAAGGAACATCCGATACAATATCATCTTTTCGCAACCCGCCAACAATTCTAGAATTCTATGCAAAGTCCTAATTTTTCAAAAAACGTTGCTTTTGACACTTCCGAGTTCAAAATTTGGTCTTATGAGAGGTAAATAGGACAACATTTGAAGGTCACTGGCCTTGAAAGTGTTAAAGGTGTATTAAATACATAGAAAACTTGCTGGAAACATTCGTAAAATTCTATAATTTTGGTCCAAAGAGAGATATTTCAATAAAAAGTCAAATTTTGATGTTTTCTAGAAAAAAATTTTGTCTTTCCGGTGACAATTTTTCCACTTTTTCATGTAAATACGCCGTAAAAGTGTTTAAGAAACATTTGATTGATATATCTTCTGCGGGAATATCTTCAACAATTCTAGAATTCAATGCATTATGCAAAGTCCGATTTTTTAAAAAACCGCCGTTTTGGACACCCAGGAGTTAAAATGGAAAATGTCCATGTTCCATGTAGAATTTTTCTTCTCTGGGGTAGATTACCCCACCTCCAGGCATTTTTAAGATGATCTGAGAACTTTCATTTTTTGACTTGGCTGAATCGCGTCCACTCTAATTGATTTTTGGAATTCTAGAGAAAGTATTCAAATCATTATACTTGGGACATTATTTATTGACCAATATTTCGCGACAAACGTCGCTGCGCGCAGCTGCGCCCAGAGTTGATTGTACAGGATTGTTTAATGATTCTGACTTATTATAGGACCGCTTCGAATAAAAATGCATCAAAATCTCCAATCGCCTCATCAGTGATGAGTCATCACCTCGCAAAATAATATATCCGTGTAAATAAAATTATTGAGGCAAAACGTATCCGAGATGTATATATGGTATCCTTAATATTCATTTCAAAATTATCGTTAGTTGGCGGTAGACAATACTAATCTGGAAGACCTCGCTTATTAAGCGTTTTTTCCGACCTACACAGAAACCATCTGAGAGCATCTATCATATCCCTTTAACGAACTAATGTTAATCTAGGATGTGCGGGCGGAGGCTTGCCAATCCTCACACTCCTAAGACCCTTCCTATCCACTCATGGGCCACTCCTCAGCCCACACAACTTAGATTAACATTTGTTCGTTAAAGAGATATATAATAGCGCTAGGTAAATGCGAAACTAGGCAAGATAATGAATCCTTGATAACTGTTCTAGTTATTTTTACAATTTATATTTATTAATTTTCTTTAACTCGAAACAAATTGTTATATAAGAATTATTGAGTAAACTCAAATGTTCTCATATTGAGACTTTCTCATCAATTTGCGAATAACATTAACAAAAGATTATATAAGATTTGGAATATTCTTTATACCGTCTACGCGTATAGACGTCATCAATAATTTTTTATTAGTCAGTTGCTGATCAAATCTTATAAATTGTAATCATTATGTAATCCACCGGTAATTTTGTTTTTCAATTTTTGAGAAATCCAACATATGCCTACATTCAAGTTAACTCAACGGCCTCAATAATAAAATCAACTGTTGTTCTATAAAAACTTTGAAACAAACGTTATCAAATAAATCATAAAACATAACTTTCTGCCAAACTAATAAATAATAAACTTCAAAGTGTACTTTTCAATTAGAATATTATATCAACGACGTTTCGGTTAATTCCATTTAGGTTTTTAGGTTTAAAGAGAGTTCAATGCAGTTTATCCAGTACAAGGATTTTCATGAACAAATTTGGTTTTTGTAAAGGTCACATTTTAAATTAAATTAATTGGTTATGTTTTTAATATAATAATTTGATCTTAGAAAACTTTAAGTTCTTAAAAAGTTTCATAATGAGAGACATATCAGATCGTCAAGCATGGCGAATAGAAAAAATCAGAGACGAAAATACAAAGTTATTTTTCTTCCTAACAACACCTACGGTCACTTGAATATTAGTTGCAAAAATAAAGCCTTGTACGAAACTTAAATCAGATCAAGCCAATTTTGATCGTGTTCAAAATTAATTTTTTCTTCTCTTTTTTTACAAATGTCAGTAAAAAATTGGTTTCGCCGGATAAAAGCAATGTGATAGCCTTTTCTGTGCAAAAATAATTTAAGTTATCGGATATTTTTGTTTTGATCTAGTTATCCAGCTTGACGCGTGAGAGATGCAAAACTACCACCATTATGATTTTTGGCCGAATTAGTCTTGTCCATAATTTTGACAGAGTCTATCAAAGTGAACAGTTTCCCCTTGAATTTTTATGAAATAATAATTCGGCGAATTTAATAAAATTTTCACTGCTCGAGCTTAGCTGCTACTGCACAGCGCCTTTGATCGCAAGTCATATCATATAAATATCTATTAATAAAAACTCAAAATTTCATCATAATACGTTCACCTGTATTTGATTTTTGTTGTCAGAATAATGTTATTAACCATTTTTAATAATTTTATGGTCGAAATAATAATTCGTTGTCGCAAATTCTTCTATTTTACAGTTAATTAGATCGAAACGAACATTTCGTCGCAAAATTATAAATCTATAGAAATAAAAATGCGACTGAGATCCTCATTGTAATTAACACTTGAAAATTGAATAATTTTAGTTCAACTCGAGTGGAACTGCAGTTTCATATTTATATTTTCAAGCCTTATGAAGCATATCTTATTTCTCATTTATGCAGTCACGTGATCGTTTTTAGACTACGCCGTATTGTAAGAAAACTCTTATTCTTTTCTTTCAATTAGCCTAACATGTTTTTTGGAGAGAGTTGAGATTTTTTTCCAAAATAACTACTGTAATTCCCAAAAAAGACGCACAAATTAATTTCGGCAAAAATTTTATTCGTTGACTTAGTCGACAGTGATCCAATCATGTATAAAGGTCGAAAACCCCGTTTAAAGTAGATCCGGCTCTGCAAAGCCCTACTGCCGGCTAATAGTTAATTCGATAAAATACCAGTCAGTCATCCAATTTTCTGATTTCCAAAACATTCATTATCGTTATTTAATTACAGATATGAGACCCTTAATAAGGCCCTTCATGACAAATATCTAATTTAATCTAAACTCCATGGCCCTGTTTTCCGAAAAAATCGAAATTTCAGCGTCAGAATAGTAACATCTTTAAAATTAAATAAATATATTTTTTTTCTGGAATAAACTTAACTGAGGTGCGTCATTGCGTGAGAATAGCCAGACTTACGTTGCTCTATATTTTTTCGATTTCATTTAGTTAGAAAACAAATCAATATGAAGCTCTTAAAATTTTGTTTTATTGCAAGTGCCCTTTCTCAATATGTGAAATTTCATGGATCGTGCCCAAAAATTCCTCAAATTCCAGATTTTGATGTTGCTGCGGTAAGAATTATTTTAATTTATTAGTTAATTTAACTTCGAAATTTAAGTACAAAGGCGAATGGTTTGAACAAGCTCGATATAATGAACGATTTGAATCAGCTGACGCAAAATGTGTAAAAGCAATTTATGGAGACCGAGATGCAACAAGTATCAGTGTTAATAATACTGAACTTGTACCCGAAAAGAATGGTACTTATAAATTCAGTTCGATTAGCGGAAAAGGTGTTCAAGTCGATGTGAGTCAAAATATATTTTAGTTGTATAGATTATCTATACTATAGAACTCAAAAATGATCCAAAATTCGAAAAAAATCAAGTTCTAATTATCTTCAAAATTTTAGCATAAAATGATTATTAATGATTTTTCTTTTAACTTCCAACTCAAATTCGAGAATTCAAAATCGAGAATAGATTCAATCACGGGATTCATCTCATTTAACACAAAAAAATTGCTTCACTACCATGTGGTCATGAGTGTTTAAATTTCGCTCATAACCCCCTTAACTTACTCTCATAAGTTAATTGGTTAGTATCAATGATACTGTATCATGTGCACAATGTATTCACGGTCTGCTGCACAATTGCTGAAACTCACCAAAATTCCGAAAAATGAAACTTTAGTCCCTTAAGGGGATTGTGGGTGCTTCCAGCAATTTGCTGGGGAAAATTAAGCTCTTTTTAAAACTCAAATATGAGGATGTGGGGCACGATAATTGAGATTTCTCAGAAAACTTTTTTGATTGCCCCATTTTGTAGAGAATTTTCCACTGAGTTTTTCAAAGCCTAGGATTTTTTCTGAATTCTGATTTTTTTCAAAAAAAAAGTAAGTTTGAGATTTTTTTTCAAAAAAAGTGAAATTCGTATATTNAATTTTAGAAAATATAGTTAGAAAACCAAGGTGTAGCATATCACGTGATACGTGCTCATCGTAGTCTTCACAAATTTTATTTTCATGAGTACCAACGCACAAGTATCTGCCCTACGTCAAACTTGAATTTGATTGGATCTATATATCATCAATCGAAAGTTATTTTAAAAAAATGAAAAAAATAATGAAAAAATCACAAATTTCTATGAAAAATGGCTGAATTTCCAAATAAAAGCAGATTAATGCACTTTTAATTATTATTTTTAATTTTATATAGTAATCAAGTGACAGTGTGGACAATTTTTGACTAATTAAATTAATTTTTATAATAAATAATTATTTTCATGGAATACTTAAATTGAAAATTTTGATATTTCACTTCCAAAAAAATATCTGCCCCAAGATACGAATTAATTCTACCAATAAGTGTTTTGTATGCACAAAACACTTTCCTAGAAACTGGCTCATCTCACATTTGTATTTAATGTCTATTTTCGAAATATTTTATCAAAAAATCAACTTCCCATAATATTCGAACCAAATATCTAAAAAAATGAGTATTTTTTCCGGAATCACAGCAATATAATATTGCCAATATTCTCTATAATATATTCGGAACAAACAATTCTGTGACAATTTGCTGCCCTTTTAGAAGGTTTTAGGTAGGCTTGAGCCGATATATCGGCTCTATGATTCCAAGGGTTATGGGAATTTTTGGTGGTTGTTCCTATAATTTGCTGGCTGAAATGATACTTTCTCATAATATTTTTGGAGTTATGTTTTATAACACACCTGCGAAAGTACTGTTTCTACTGGAATATGAATTTTTTAATTTTTTTGTAAATGAATACTGTATGATACAGTCTGTATCCTCTTATTCTTAAATTGATTATGTCCAAATAAAAATATTATAGCCATCAAAGTTCCCGAATAAACTACAGGTTGATTTCAGTTATCCAGGCGAAGAAAATCAGCAAAGAATTGGTCGAGCTAAGGGCGATGGGAACTATTGGGTTATGGAGACAGATTATAAAGAATATGCTATAGGTAACTTCTACAGCATGTCACATTTTTGCTTCCGTTATTGATTCTGCACAGTTCACTATCAACTAATCGAAACGTTTAAATTGAGGAAACACGTAGGTGCTTGCCAAATTCTAACGTTTTGATTGGCGGATAAAAAATTGTGTAAAAATCAAGAATGGAAGCTAAAATGTGACACCCTGTATTTGAAATAATCTATCTCAATTATGTAAAAAATTCAAATGTTTCGGAACAGAAATTCATAAGAATGGTATTAAGTGATGAACTGCGAAAAAATTCCAGATTATTCCTTGACTTACTTTTGGCTGCTAACACGACATCAAGATTTCAGAACCAATTCAAACACTAGCGGAAAATATGAAGAACTGCTGCAAACAGCCTATAAAAAATATGGGGTCGTAGTTAAAGAACTTATTGAGGCAAATCAAACAAATTGCGATATCAACTGAGTAAAAAATTTACTCTGACGTACAAAGTATCTCATAAATCTGTATTTTGCACTTGTGGGTGACTTTTTGTATCAATAAAGTAAATATAAAAGCATTTCTTTCATTTTGCAGCTTGTTACAATTTTCAATTGTTTCATTTGGAGTCATATCCCCTATTCACACTATGTGGAATATCCCGGCCCTACTACTAAAGACACACTACGTTTGCTTATCAGGGCCAGGATATTCCACATAGTATTAATAGGGGATATGATATGAATCCTATCCCTTGAAAAATGAACAGGCAGGAGTACGGGCAAGAGTACAGTCCCCAAAATACCAAGTGGTGAAACAAAAAAATAGCAGACATCATATCAGATGGACTCAAAATTTTGTTTTCTCATATATTTTAAATCACAACAAAAGCTCTTTTACGATTGTTAATATTATATTGCCCGTTTCTATTTAAAGTGTTTACCATGTGCATTACATAAATATAATTCAAATCTGACACAAAGAAGACTCTTGTTTAAATATATTACGAGGAAAAACAAAAAATAAAAACACATTACTCATTTTTTTGAGGGGGTAAACTAAGGTGCGTCAAACTAAATTAAGGTGCGCTATTGCGTAATTATCCGTAATCTTTTTTTGGTCTATATAATATGTTTTTTTCTGATTTCACTTTATTTAAAATCATCCAAATCAATATGAAGCTTTTTGGTTTTTATGTTTTTGCAAGTGCCTATTCTCAATATATCGAATTTCGGGGATCATGCCCAGAAATTCCTAAAATAGCAAATTTTGATGTAGCAGCGGTAATGATTTGAAAAATATTTATTCAATTTAACTTTTAAAAATATTTTTCTTGAAAAATTAAAGTTATTTTTTAAAGTACAAAGGAGAATGGTTTGAACAAGCTCGATATAATGTTCCCTTTGAATCAGTCGACAGTAAATGTGTTAAACCAATTTATGGAGACCGTGATGGAACAAGTATCAGTGTCAATAATACTGGAATCGAACCTGGAGAAAATGGTCAAAATAAGCTTATTTGGATCAGTGGACAAGCTGTTCAAGTTGATGTTAGTTCATTCTTATTGTGATTGAATTCAAATCAGAAATTAATTGTTTATGGAAAATATTTAATTTTTATTAAAATTTCTAAAAAATGGACGGGTATTTTTTTTGCTTATTTGTTCATTATTTTGCTTTGGCAATGAAAAAATTTCCGTGTAGGTAAAATGTGCCGATTGACACATTCATCGTGCCTAGTTGTCTTGGAAAATCAAGACGAACGCAACGATTTTTTTAATGTTTTCAATGTTTTAATCATTACCCATTATTTGAGTTGTTTTTACCTTTTTTAAATGATAATATAATATCATCATATTATTAATATTATAGCCATCAAACTTTCCAAATAAACTTCAAGTCGATTTCAATTATCCAGGCGCACCAACTGAAGGCAAACTTGGTGAACTTTCAGACGATGGGAATTATTGGGTTCTTGAGACAGATTATAAAAAGTATACTATGGGTAACTATTATTTTAATATTTGTAAAAAAAGAAAAAATTATTAAGTGATGAACTGCAAGAAAATTCGGTATAATGGAATTTATACATTTACCTCTTTTTGGCTCATGACACGAAATCAAGATTACAGAACTAACCGTAATACCAAAAAGAAATATCAAGACCTTCTTAAAAAAGCTTCCAAAAAATATGGGATCGTAGTTGAAGAACTTATCGAAGCAGATCAAACAGATTGCGATTACGATTATGTAGAAGTTTATCCTGACGGACCAAGTTATCCATAAATCTTTATTTGTTAATTTAAATTATTTTTGATTTGTTCTTGTCTCAATAAACTTGACACAACAGCATTCATTGTATTTTTAAGTCGTATTATTTAGTATATATAAGTATTTTTATAGCTGTCCATTATTTGCATTATCACGAAATTTGCCCATAGAGCAAGTCCAGCTAGAGTCAAACAAAACAGATGACTCAACCAGTAATTTGAGATAAAACTAGCCAATTTTAGGAAAGTCTCCATTTGCAGAAAAAATTCCAGATACATCTGTGGCGAAAATATTTTATCAATTTCTTTCAATATCGGTAAAACTATATCATATCCATTATTATGCCCGGGTCACTTTGAAAACTTATTTGCCTGTTTAAAGAATAGGGAATAAGTTTTAAAAGTGACCCGGGCATAATAATCCATATAGTCTATATGGAGTACACCGGGCTTGCCGAATTTCTGTCGGCAAGCTCTGCAAA
>SCLH01000480.1:62450-136614 GCA_004367855.1 Oikopleura vanhoeffeni
ACTCCAAATTTTTGTCATAGCTAACCTTGTTCAACGAACTGTCTGCCATAAAAATATAAGGACTCTGCCATCACTTTTGTCCTTATAAATTTAATTTCGTCGTTTTTTCATGTTTTGCTCTCTACCGCTCCTCAGACCGAAATTCGATAAACAAAAAAAAGAACCGTGCGGACTGTTTTTACAATTCCAAATATATTTTTAGATTCGTTATGTATAATACCCAAGGTCAGAACGTAGCTTACCAAGCTTTGCAGTTTTTGCTGTTCATGAAAGAATTAAACGAGTTCTACACACGTGACCGACTTCAAATTCCGGCTCGCTGGACTCATTTTTCATGCTTAACAAACGTACCAATTTTTTTTTTCAAAATTCGAAAATTTCCTCAAAAGTGTGTTCCCTATCTTTGAAATCAACCAATATATTTTTTCGTCAAAATTTTTGTATTTTTTCGTCAAAAAATAAGGAATGGGATTTCGTTTTTCGTCAAAAAATTATAAATTGGATTTCGTTTTTCGTCAAAAACTTTTTTTTTGACTTAATTTTGAGATTTGTGAGGCTTCGCATGAATAAACAGATGCAGATAAGACATTATGTACCCTTTATCCCGTGATTCAATTTCACAATTCAGTAACACTTACACTAACCATTTGGTTAACCGCGGTTTAACACGCGTGACGCGTTCCTCAGCCTTTTTCAATTGAACACAGATTCTAGAGCTTTCATCGGAAAGTTTTGATATTCTTTGAAAATCTGGGAAATTTGTGCAGAATTTGACGAAAACTAGCCTTTTTTGGACGGTTATAAGGGTTTTATAATGAAGCTTTTCGGGGTTAAATGTCATTTTCGAAATATAAAAAGATCACAGGTTCTGGAAGATCGTGACGAGCTTCATTTTTGAATTTTGCCACGATTGGCTGTCAATCGACAGAAAAGTGCGCGAAATCCACAATTTTGAACATAAAAGTGATTATTAGAAAACCTAAATGGCACCAAAAGATTCCGTTTGGATGATTTGCTGGATACAATATTAGCAACTATGGTCTGATTTTGAACATCAAAGATTCTAAAAAAAATAAAGTTTTCGTATAAATATTATGTTTTGATCTTTAGCGCGGTTTGGTCCAAAAAAGAATATTCTTATTTCGGCAAATACAACCAAACTTCTGAGAGCGGCTGGTAGTCAAAATTACAATTTAATATTTTATGTCCCAGCAGTTTGACTAGTTGAACAACACCAAAATGGTGGTACTCGAAAAATCAAATTATTTGCAATCGGTGATTTGAGATCATCATAAAATGCGCAATCACCAACTTTTTGAAACCGGGGTTAGACTCTAACCGTTAGAGACGAAATGGGTTTTTGTCAAAATTCGTCTGAATTGCCGTTTCCAAAAAGTTGCTTACAGCGCATCTCGAATGACGATTTTCCGATTTAATCTGCTCCATAAATATTATTCCAAATATCGTTTATTTTATAGATACGCCTAAGAAATAAAGTGGACGTTTTGACTAGAATTCAAAATACTACAGTAGTTTCTCCGAAAAATCGATGTAGGCTAAGTTGAATGATTCATTTAAATGGCCGGTTTATATATTTAAGTCATTGTGAACACAAGGGAGTTAATCTTTGAAAAGGTCATCAGCTATTTTTTGCTACGAACAAACTTGATAACATAATTGATAAAACAAAACTTGTTAATTTTCTATTTTTTCTCAGTAAGATCCGGAGATGACAGCCTAGAAGAAAAATTCCCATAATTTATTTACTAATTTTCAATTTAACTAATAATAACTCTCGTTATTTGAAAATTAAGTACACGAGTCTTCATTGTAAGGAGTTTAGAACTCCGAGTTCTACACGAAATTGGCCTTACCAATATTTTGTATTCTGACGAAAAAGTATTTTTTGACGAAAAAATATTTTTTTGACGAAAAAAGACAAACAAAAAAATCTAGAAAAGTCTGTAAAAATATAAAAAACACTTTTTATGGGAACTCAATTTCTAACTAAACCCGATGTAAGAATCTTTTTAAGACGATATTAATTAACTTCAGACATTTTCGGGTGTTATCCGCTAAAAAGTAGGTGAAACTCCCTGAATATCAAAGTTTTTTCCATGAAAATGGTCAAAAATGATCAAAAATAGAGAAAAACAGCTTTTTTAGAAAACAAATTGACCTTCAATTGCGTTTATTCTTAAAAAATGTTCTGCTTATCAAAAAAGATGACGACTTTAACACCCAAAATTTTATTGAGAATCTTTGGAAAAAATATTTTTTTTGAAAATTGAGTGCCAAATGGCACTGGCCGTGGTTTCTATTCGTGCGACCTTTCAATCGTTTGATATATGAAAACCAAATAGATACCAGAAAATTTAAATAGTGATTCTGCCTGATTGTTTATGGAGAATTCAAAAAAGCAACTTATTAAAAATTTTGGACTTGATTTGCGGAAATTTTCTAAATATTTCGAAAAAAGTCTACAAAAAAGACAAATAAAAATTTTATGATTTTTCAAAAAGCAGTTAGAAAACATGTAGGCATCTATGAAAAAATTGAAGTGGTTTCTTTGAATATTTTTACCTACAGATTTCAATAAAGAAACAAGATATATTTTTGGACTAAAAATGCGGAAAATTTTCAAAATATTTTGAATTTTTTTGAAATTTTTAGGAATTAAAAAATTAAAATTCGAACTCAAATCTTTAGAAAATTAAATACAAAAAAGTTGTAATCAGCTAAAAATATTGAAATTGGTTAAGAGGACGGAGGAGACGACCTTTTATAGCCTTTTCGAACATAAATTTGCATAATTTGATATTTTTTCTCAGTTAAGTGACTATGAGAAAATTGATGACTTATAGGAAAAATTCTTTTCTCCTTTAGTAATTTTCTCGGTTTTCAGATAACCGGTATCTATTTTGGTCATTTTGGATACCAGGGATTTAAAATTTCAGAAAGCCAATTTTTTGCTTTAAATAACCTATTCTTTTATATTTTTATTTATAATTTTAAACTTTTTTCTCGGCTAAATCCGGAAGTAACAGTCCGCATTTTTACACACTGTAAGAAACTCAGCGCAAGTGTAACAATTCTTTTATCACAAATTTTTTCTAAATTGTATGAGCTATTTTTGAAAAGTGTTTACCATGATCAGGGTTTGCACTCAAAGTTGAAATATTTATTAAGGGTCACCCCCTTTAAAGGGGGTTTTCATGTCTGATTTTATGATGACTTAGAGGCATTTAGAGTGGACCAAATTGCTTTGGGCGTCTACAAATTTATTTCCGATCAAATCAAAAATTTTCGAAATTTTAGCGTTTTTTCAGAATTAAGTCGAAAATATGTTTGGTTCAAATGTTTGTTAAAATTGGACCACTAAAACTTCAAAATATCGGCTTGAGGTAAGTCAACTTTATGTTCAGTGTCTCACTGGCTTTCGTTTGAGCCTACTTTCGAAAAAATTGAAGGACATTTTTTTTCGAAATTTTTCGAATTTTTTGGTTGGAAAAATCATATTTTCAAGTATGAATGGAAATTTTAGAAAAAAGGTTTCCTGCGATCCTTAGAAATGCAACAAGGTGTGCTTTAAACAATTTTGGCCCTATTTTCAAACTAAACCTCGGAGGAGATAGATTTTTAAGCTTAAAATCGTGAAAATCGACCAAAAATCGTTGGTTTATTGGACCGCTAAGAAAATTCAGCCATCGAAATAAAAAAACGTTTCCTGCAAATCTTAGTGTGCGAATTCCACGTATAATAATAACTTTTCAACAAATTTCGATATATGGTCTGGGTGGAGATATATTTTGAAATTTTGCGAAATGACCTCCTGTAACGACTATGTGACGATTGGTGTAAGCATCAAAATCTGAGTTTAACCTTCGATTTCACAAGATTTAGGCTAGGCCTACAAAATAGCATTTTTGGAATTGTTGCTGAAGCTTCAGATTTTCTAAAACTAGCTCTGCAAAATTGCAAATCAGACAAGGACACCCCGTTAACCCCCACCTGCAGCGCTGTGTCTTAAAACACAGAAACCAAACATATTTTGGGGAAGTATCATTTTTACCGGCGGAATATCGGAATAGACCCTCGAAACGATAATGAGAATTAAAAATAAACTGCCTTATCATTTTCGTAAGTTATGTTATGGCAACCCCTTTAAGATTTATAGGGTGCTATTTGAAACGTGATACTATGACCTTGAGATAAAAAATCGTGATCCTAGAAGTTAAGAAAGGATATAAATAAAACAGGAAATATTTTTTTTTTAAATTGTCTCGAAAAAGTTCAGTTCATTAAAAAATAGATTCGTTAATACAAAGAAAAAAGAAATAAACTTTTACTGACCAAAATGACAAAAACGACACTTTTTGTCATTTTTGAAGCATTTCTACTGGTAGAAAAAAAAAAACGAACTGACATTTTTTTAAAAGTTATGCTCTTGGAAAAAATCTAACTTTGTTCAAATACACGGTGAAAAAATATCGTTACTGGCCAATCGGGAAAAACTTTATCATTCTTTTCTGAAAATCCGAAAGAACTTTAGTCTAAGCGGACAAAATGAAAAATTTTAACGACCATAAAGATTTGGCTTCAAATATTTAAATGTTGAAACCAGAATTTTTTTTTAATTTTACCCTCAACTTAGAACTATTGATTTTTCTATTATCAGCCGTCTGTACAGTTCTGTGCAACCAGATCCACATTGAACATGTTTTTTACAATTATCTCAGAGGGCATCGACGTTTTTCGCAAAAGATTCGTCATCTATCCCTAGTAGGGATTCCCTACCATGTTGAAGGGCCCAATCTCTGAAAGCCCATCAGAGACGCGTAATTCTCCCACGCTAGAAGCGGGACCCTCTAAGTGGGTAGTACCATAACACATTAAACTTTAGAAGTCTACATAGTCTACGTAGAAAATTTAATAAAATCTAAATACGATTATCGAATTTCTTTTAAGTTTTATTATATATTGAGACTCTCAATTTGAGACTATCAAATAAATTTCAATAAGAAAATTTTCTGACGAAAACGTTGTTTTCACAATAAATAATTTTGACGAAAAAAGTTTTTGACAAAAAAATATTCTCCCGAGATTCTAGCAGATACATTTGAAAAAAAAACACCCAGTCATACAGTATTTAGCATCATTTGAAAATAGCTCCGCGAACGCATACGGGTGGAGAGTCCACAAGAGACCCTTATTTTAAAATTTTTGATGCAATTACTAAGTCAGTTATGTTACATAACTTATGTATAGAAACATTAACCTAAGCATTGATCGCGAATAAGAAAAATTTATTTGAATAAATATTTTGTCAATTGTTTTCGACAAAACAAAATTTTGTACTCAAAATGAAAGATTTAAAGTCACGCCTAGGCGCGCCTTGAGCCGCATTACTGAGTTTTCCTCATCCCGACCTAATATATCAACCTTCAAGAAATTTTCTCCTGATTTTGATTCTGTCAAAACATAAACTTCCAAATAATAAATAGAATCAAAGTGAAATGCAATTGTATCCGTATAAATATAACCGTTGAAAACTTCATTTTCTATAACCAATCGTTTTCCTTTTGCACAAATTCCGGTTTTTGGTTCACATCTTCGAATTCTAAAAAGCACTATCCCATTTGTCAAAACTCTGAAAGATCCTCGTGCCGAAACTGGTCGGAAATAACCGGTAATTTTAGCCATTGTTTTCTCTCCCAACCAGTGAACATCACTTTGGAAAATGAAGCGATTTTCAATAAGTTCGAAATTATTCGCAAATAAGCTCACAAGTGACCAATCTAATTTTGCATCAACTTTTGATACGTCATAACTTTCAAATCTCATGCCGAGACCAGCGGGATATCGCGTTAAATCGCCATGAGCACGAGAAGATACAGGTTTACACATTATATGATTTTCAGATGTGAATTTTTCTTCAGCTAATTTTTTGCAAGACATATCTCCGATGAAAACTTCGCAACTGGGATCGAATCCTTTTCCAGATAAATATAAAACTCCAAGTTCTGTATTCATAGACATTTCTTCAATGATGGGATATATCATGATGTCATAAAATATTTTTTCAAATCTAAAGGGGTTTTGCATGTATATTACAAAAAAAAATTATAACAGGGGGAGGCCCAATATCACCGAAAGTTTTTTTTTCGAAAAAACTTCGGCGATATTGGGCACTTTCGTCGTTATTGGCACTTTTGGCGATATGGGGACAGAAATGAATGTTTTCGTTCAAAAATGAAAAAACGCGTGGGCGTACAAAATGACGTCTTAATTTGAAAATATTTTAAATATTATATTTTTCTATTTTATAACAAGTTTAACAATAGGTTCATATTAAGTAAAATACCAAAACGTGTAGAATTACGTACTCTACCAAACATAATCATATGAAAATTGTGAAAAGTCGACTTGTGAAATTTAACCTCGAACTATGACTTCATTCATGACGCACTCAAAGTTATTTGAATGAAAACCTCAAACGCTAACGCAATTTCGGCGCTATTGGCTCTTTTGGCGATATCAGCACTAGCAAGAATTAATCTGAAAATCGTGAAATTGCGAAGGGTTTTTGGCGATATTAGCAAATTCGGCGATATTGGACCGACGATATGAGTCACTCATAATGAGCTCTCCCCCTGTAAAAAAAATATTTTTTTTTTAGATATTAAAAAAAAAAGTAATTAATATAACAAGCAAATATTTTATGCGAGATATTTGAGAATGGCGAAGCCATTCTCAAATATCTCGTTTATATATATGAGGCTTCGATGGCGGTAGAGAAATTACTAGACTCGCTTTATCAGCTCTGAGTCTTCGTTTCACTTTAATCAGTTAATAATAGAATGTTCGGTTTGCTTATAGCTATTTAAATATTTTTGACAAGTGTCAAAAATATTCTGGATTATGTTGTGAATTCGATTCTTCTATCCTGAGATTATCGGGAGTAAGCGTATAATTCCAGACTTCACTCGAAAAAAAAGAACCTTTATTTTTCCTTAATAAAATGAGAAAAAACGAAAATAGTGTTAGCTTCTACAGTAGCGCATGAGATAGCTTCGACTCAACATCATTNTTTAAATTAATATTTGTTAACAAAAATTAAGTAAATATTCAACAAATATTAACAAAATAATTTACAATTAATTAGCAAATAATTAACAAATATAAAACAAATTTAAAAAATCAGACAAATATTGAAAATAAACGAAAATTGTAAATTTTTCCATGAATTCTAAAATTAGTCTCAAACCCGAATCTGAGTCTCGACTTTAAGATTGACGATTTTCCCTCGAGGGTTGTTTTCATCTGTATTTGATAAAAGCCAATTGGCACATTTTCTAGATTAGTATCAACATTTTCTACTTCTGTTTGGAAAACGTTTTTGATTCCAACTGAGACCATTTTTGTTTCAGCTTGATTGGCAAGTTTAATAAAGGGCATGATCATGTTTTCGTCATCATTCGTCGGTTCTATAGTATCTGATTTGAATAATCCTGATACAGACAAAGTATCTCCAACACCAAAAAAGTATGAACTTTCATTAGAATAATTTTTCAGGTCTAGAATCATTGGACTGAATTGGTTCGATACCACGAATTTATTATTCGTTTTTACTTTTATGGAGTATACATTTTTGGTGGCAGAATTAACAGTACATTTTTCATCCTATCTTTGTTTTGAAAAATCCACTGAAAATAGGCTACAAATAAAAGGCAAAATAAAAATCGACGTTTTGGACCATGGAATTCAATCCGAGAAAAAACCGTTAACAAACTTCATAAAACATTTTAGTCATTCGAAAAAATAAATTACAAAAAAGTTATAAAAAAAAGAAAAAAAATTATTAAAAAAATAGCAAAAAATTATACTCCACTTTTATCTCTTCGGTTCCATCCAAAATTTCTAGTTTCCAGCGTCCATCAGCTTGGAAACTTTCGGTTTCACAGATGATAGAAAATTTTGAAGATAAAAATTCCACAATTTTGCAGACTGTCCGATAATTCGCCCTTGAAAAAAATACGTCGACTTTTTTCTTGCCAAAAAATTGAGAAATGTTGTCTTTAAAAGGTAGATTGCAGCCACTGATTGTAACAAGTTGGCCACCAAATGGACTACCACTATTCGGTGAAATATCATTGATAAATTTATTTGATCCGCATTTGTTTTCTTTAGAAAAATTTTCTGGTGGAGATAGAAATCGTGCAAAGATAGGTTGTAAATCGACATAAATGAAAATGTCTAAAATTTTGAAACTCTTGATATCTGGTGAAAATTTTCCATTTTTCACTCCTACGATATTTGCATCACAAATGAGAATCAAAGCAGTTTTTGACGTTACAGGACAATAAAAACCATGTCCTTGACTATTGATAGGGATAGACATTGCAAAAATATTTTATTTTAACACACCAAAAATACAATAATTGTGTATAACTTAAGGGGTGGTCAGGGCGAGTCATTGTGAGAACTGTAGAATACATAACTGTAGAATGATAAAATTTTATAATAGCTAGAAATCTCAGAAATTTAATCTCTATCTACACTAGTTTGTCCGTAATTTCAAGGTGTATATTTCCAGGAAAAAATATTTTTTCTTTTAAATATGTTAATCCACTGTTTTCTATTCAAAAATTCGTGGGAATCTTTTGTTTCTGAGAAATTGTTCAATGTATTTGTCAATTTCAAACCTTAGTCAATGTGTCAATAAGGCTATAACACCGTGCGAAAACATCTCTTACGTAACTAAACGTAATTTAAAAAAATGTGGCCCGACCTGTTTTTTAAAATTGTATAACTTATACAGTATAAGCTAACTTATATCACTATAACAAAAAAATCTGATACAAATTCACGGAGGAGATGAAATTTGGAAAATCGGAAAAAATCAAAGTTTTTTGGCGCTCAAGAGCATTCTAGAGAAAAAATGTAAAATGTGGCCCGATCGATTCTTATGAATTTAGTTTTCTGTCGAATTTATAAAAATGAACAAACTGGGATATATTGAGAGAGGAGATAGCATATTTAGAGTGGCCGCGATTAAGCCAAGTCAAAAAATGAAAGTTCTCAGATCGTCTTAAAAATGCCTGGAGGTTGGGTAATCGACCCCAGGGAAGAAAAAATTTCATATGGACTTTTCTCCTAGTAGGTGTCCAAAACACCATTTTTTGACTTTGGAAGACATTCAACACATGAATATAGCCGCCAACACAAACCCTATCACGTGAGCCTTGAACAATTTCACCTAACTAAGTGCAAAAACATCCTGACACGCCGTTTTACACCAATCTGAGAAATCAGATGAGATCTGTGACGTTTTTAACGCCCAAAAGGCTCCACGGGATTTGACCGCTATTCTGGTTGAGTTGTATGCAAAGAACTAGGATTTGGTCACTGATTTCAGGACGCCACAAATACAGTGTTTGCATCTAGGATTCTGAGCGGAAATAGCGAGTTATCAACTAAACAACCCATCTCTCAAATTTGTTTTCGATTATCTCCAGATCCATTTAGCTACCTGGTTCAAGAGTTGAGCTAAAATCTTGAAACAGAAAATGATAACTCACACAGTTAAGTCCTTTTCTGCTATTATGTACTAAAAGACAGATGAATTAAATGGCTAAATCCCACAACAATCGAGGGAGTTCTATTTTGAGAAATTTCAGCAGGCAATTGCCTCTGGAGCGTTGCGGCCCGCTCATAAATCTCTGCACTGTGTCTGATGGTCGACGAACCCAACTGGACCGAGAAGTAATTCGACATGGATTGAAACAAGTTCAAAATATCAATTTCTCATTTTAATTTATTTTTTTCGCCCATTATTTAGGTGTTTAGATCATAAAATTTATCTTTGAAGGAGGTTGTGGTCCGTTCAGTGCTATTTAAGTAGAATATTTTTGGTGATTTTGCACGAAAATTATTCTAAACTGACATTTTTTCAAGTAAACTTAGCCATTTTACGGAGAGGCGAATTTTATACAAACCACTTCGCCTAGCGTGCATATCGCAGTTACTGAAAAAAGGGCATATTGTGTCGTTCGCAATAATTTGGGGACACTCTGTTTTGAGTACTTATATAAGGCTCAATTTTTTCGGATAATTTTAGGTCTGAACTTCGATTATTTCAAATGAAATATTTTTCGTTACAATTTTTACGATGTTATCGAAACGGATGCTAGAAGGGAGCGCGTCGTTGCTTGACAGTTATCAATATATTAATTCAGTTGAAGTGTTTAAACGTTTTTTCTAATGAAAAATTCGCATTTCGGGCTTAAGGAGCATCCTCAAAACTCTCATTTTGATTATTTTAAGGAAGTCTCAAATTGATGGAAAATGTATTTGAAATGAAAATGAACTATACTCGCATAGCAAACAAATATTTATAAATAACTCGGTATATAAAGTTTTTATTATTGTGATTACTTTCACAGTTTTTTTCAAATTTATGAGGAATTCCAACAAAAACTTTAGTTTAAAAGCTTTCGAGTAATTTTGACATCTAGCTAAAAATTTTTACCAACCGTTTTAGACTATTTGTTTCGAAATTTTTTCATATTTTTGTTTGTAATGTAGGATTTTCATAAGTATTTAGGGCGATGCAAAATTTCTCTCAAACAAAATATTACTTCAAATTTAAATTTTGTTCCACCCACAGAATTTTATTGAAATTGTGACGTAATTTCAAAATTTTCAATGTTTATTCCAAATGTTTAGAAAACTTACTAAACGTTAAAAAACTGCTCGTCTCACTTTTAACCCCTCTGCCGCATCTCAAAACTGCAAACATAACACCATTTCCAACCCGAATTTGCCAACTTAATGGTGTTGGTGTCTCCCAAAACAAAAATACGAATTCGAAAATAAGCATTATATAGATTTCAAAGCACTTAAATTTAATTGCACTAATTTTGGAATATACATCTGAAAAACTTTAACTTTAAGAGAAGAAAGATCATTTGTTAACACTAAACAAAAATATTATCAATTTTGAAATTTGATGAAAATATTTGCATATTCCTTTTTGTATTTGTATATATACGTAATAAATACTAACCACCATTGGTATACGGTTGTATTTAACCGCATAGAGCTGATGCAGAAATAGTTTTTCGATTATAAATATTCGGTTTAGTTTTTTTTGAAACTTAAAGTTACAAGAATTTATTTGAAAGAATGTTTCTCAGAAATAAAATATTTATTCTAGTTTTTCAAACAACTTATTACTATCTAAAAGTTAACCCTACCAAACTGGCTAGCCTAACTGGGTTGTAGTTAACCCGTTTTAACACCAATTAAATAGCTTGAATTGAGCGTATTATGCCAAATAGGCTCCACGGGATTCTGACCGCTATTCTGGTCGAGTATGTGATGCAAAGAACTGATGGTCTACTGATTCTCAGACGCCCAAAATCGTGGTTTTGCATCTAGGATCCGGAGGAAATAGCGAGTAGCGTTCTCCAGGGATTCGTAAACAGCCATCTCGTCAGAATTGTTTCGATTGCTATCTTCAGGTATCGATTTTATTACCCTGTTTCTAAAGAGTTAAGCTAAACCTCTTGAAACAGAAAATGATACTCAAAAGTTAAGCCTTTTTCTGCCTATTTGGTACTAAAAATGACAAATGAATAAATCGGCTAAATGCCACAAACATGAGGGAGTTCTATTGAAGCTTTCATGAGGCCACAAAAAATATTTGCCATCTGAGATTGAGCCCCTTTCAATCAATCTCTGCACGCTGAAAAGGAAACGTATTATTGGATGGTATAGCGCCACCATTTTACACATATATAGTTGTTCAAAAAACCATGATTTCCGAAAAAAAAATTGATTCCGAAACAAATTCTAAGAATAAATAGGTGTATCATCACCAAATTAATGACCTGAAATGACTTTGACGACATTCACGCTTCATAGTTTAAAAGAGTATTATTATATCGGCAACAGGAAAGCGACCATTTTACAAATTTCAGTTTCAAAACACAGCCGTTATAGCGACAAAAAATGAGGCGCCTGAGATAATATTCTTGACGCGTATAAATAAGGTAAGTCCCAACCAAAACATATCGATGGAAATGAGCTGAATATTTCACGCTAAATAAGTGGGCAAGAAATTTTAGTATATCACAACGGAAAGTATCATTTACACATTTAGTTGTCAAAACACTTTCCTTTGAAGAAAATCATATTAGAATGTATTCTGGAATTTGGAGTACACTGCATTCATATGAGTTATTAAACCTCGTACCAGTGTGATTTAAAATCTGCTGGTACGCAAAGACAAAAAAATTAACTCCCAAACTTGTCCATAAACACGTTTCACCGAAAAAATGCACTGTTAAGAAAATTTGAGGAACGAATTATCTTATCTTAAGTTAAAGCAAAATAACAAAAGTTTAATTTTAACCGAGTTCTGACTTATCAGATAAAAGAAGTCTCCGGCACAAATCGCAACATTCGCACCTTAAGATTAAGCTCACGTCGGTTCCACCATTAATAAGACAATAAGAAATAGAATGGTGGATTCTTTTTGAAACTTCTTGGAGTAATTAATATATGAAGAATAGAAAAATTGGAAAAATTGCACTAAATTGCATTTTCGTATAATTTTCCCAATGCCGTTTTTGTCGTCAACGCTAGACAAAAATATGACAAAATTGTGTAAATTTGTTTTCATAAGATTTAATTTTTAGAAAATGCCATTTTATTGATCAACGCCATAATAAGGAAAAATAAAAGAGAGATTGATACGGACAAATTTTTTAATCAATTAGTTGTGAATTAGTTATCTCCCCCTCGATTTTCGGAATACATCTAAAAAGATGGTGTCATATTACACTTTTTAAAGAATTTTTGAGAAGTTTTTCTACAACTGGAAACAATATTTATGAAAAATTTTTTTTGAGACGTTTTGAGACCATTTAAAAAAATGAAAAAAAAACGTCTGAAATTTTTCATACTATTCATCCAATGTGTAAAAATGTTCACTAAGCAATTTTAGAATTAAAAGTCTCAGTAAGGCAGAGAAAAAATTAATAAGGAAACCAAGAAGAGAGACGTCATTTATGACGCTCACAAAAGTAATTTGTTATAATAGTCTCTAAATTTATTGCGAATTGGCAGTTTTTGTGCAATATGGACATAATAAATTAAGGAGTCCGTGCATTTTGACAGATACAATATGCGCTTTCTTGATAAAAAATTTTTACTGGATTTATATATTCCTCTAAATACCACCAAAAGTATGTTCATACCAGGCAACTTTGTCACAAATTTCCGAATTATTGTCTTTTTAAGAAATATTTTGAGTTCGAATTAAACTTTTCGAAGGCGGAAAAATAGGACTTTGTTGTTTTATACATATTTGCTAAAAAACTCACAAATATCGGCTGAAGCCGAATAAATGAGATGTTTATTCTTTTCATTATATATTGTAAAAATGAGCCAATCAGCCGCAAGATAAGCCGATAAAGAAGTATATTTATGTTTTAATATTGTTAAAAAATCCCAACAATTGGGAGAGTAGCTGAAAAAGATCATAGTTGATTTGAATTTAATTTATTGAAAAATGAGCCAAACTCGGCCCAGAGGCGATAAAGGAGAAATTCAATTTTCTTATTAATTTGATAAAAAATGATCCCAAATCACCCGAAGGCCATACAGGGAGTTTTAGTGAAATTCGTTTAAAAATTATCCCGAATCGCCGAAGGCGATAAACGGGGGATGTTATAACTTTATTTAATTTCTTCGAAAAATAGTTCCAATGGCCGAAGCGATTAAAAAGAATAATATTCCTATTCTATTGTCTAAAATGAGCTCAAAATCGCCTGAGTCCGAAAAAGGAACATATATTTTGCATTAATTCCTTGAACATGAGTCCCAAATCAACAAGAAAGTCCGAAAAAGTGGATTTTTTGTGATTTAAATTATTTTGTATAAAAATTACACATTTATAAAAAATTGTGATAATCTCCCCAAAATTGAAAACTTTGTTAAAATTTGAAGATTTTTTTAAATTGAGCAATTTGTTAATACAGGATGTGAACCTTGGACAGCTTTGGCGAGGACAGACGAAAGTCAAGTGCGACTCATTTAACATCGTAACCCCTATGAACTTTCTCACTGAAATGATGAAATAACCATCTTATGTTTATTTTCAACGTACTCTGGAGAGGCTGTATCTACAATTGAAATTTATAATATTTTAAATAATGCTAAATAGTTAAATGAAAATCCGCCAAAAAATTATTTAATGTTTTAAAAGTTGTCGTATTAATGTCTTACTTTAAAACTTTGGTAAACGCCTTTAGGGATATCAGGCTCATGCCTTAAATATTTAGCGTTCCCTAGTGGACATCAAAAACTACGTTAAACAATCAAAACTAATAAAAAAAAAATGGAATTTTGAAATTTTTTTGATCTCAAAGACTTTCAACGACCTCTAGAATGATTGAGAGTCCTACGTTAAGCCGCTTAAGGAATAGTTGTATTATAATGTTAGTCTGATGATTAAAGAATTAAATAAAATTGTATGAAAACTCAGGGAGCTGAAACTTTTATGCGACACTTGCCAAAATACCAGTTTTTCGAAAAATCTAGAGTTTGAAATTTTTTCGAATTCCTCGAAGAATAATCAATTTGCATTTTTTCATACCAAGAATTCAATTTTCAGCGTCTTTATTGAGATGCGCTGAACTATTTGAAATCCGAAAAATACCGTTTTAAAATCTGGTTTACTAGAAGCGCTGAATTTGTAAAACTCTCCAAGCATGCAAATTTGCAGCCGAGTTTTTCCCATGCAAAATGGTAAAAAATAGCAAAAGTAGCAGAAAAACAACTTTTTTGAGATAAAAAATGACCTTCAATTCTTGATATCAAAAATTTCATAAAAAGAATGCGCCAAACCCACAATTTTGGAATTCTACCAGCATAAAATTTAAATATTGAGTGCCATGCACTTTCGCGTGTACACCGGAGTGTTACAAATTCATCGATAAGTTTAGACATGAAAATCGCGCGACCAATCATAGTGACATACGGATATTTAATAGATACCGAAAACATTCAATATGTATTTCGTGCTGATTTCTTTTTCTGGACGAGTTTAAAAAAACACAATAAAAATTGGACTTGATTTGCGGAAAATTTCATAATTTTTGTCTAAAAAAGTGTACTAAAAGAAAGCCAAAAAACATATATAATTTCAAACAGCAGTCAAAAATAGTGGACATGCATGAAAAAAGTTAAAGCGATGTTTTTTTAGTTTTTTATTCCTAGATTCAAAAAACGATCAGAAAAATTGACAAAAATGCGGCAATTTCATATTTTGAATTTTGAAATTTTCCGATTTCCAAAAATGAAACTCGAACTCAAACTTCTAATGATAAAAATCCTTAATAAGCTGAAACATATTATATCGTCAGCTAACTCTAATAAGCTCAAAAAATCTACTGACTTAATTATTTCGTAGTTATAACGACTCCAGTCTGCTGTTTATGGCACCCCTTAACCGATCTACTTGTTTTATGTTCAAGAACAATCTGAACGATGAACCCCCTTAAAACCAGAAATTTGGTCAATTAACTCATATTTTGTTGTATCCCCGAAATTTTTTGTTCGTCATTATCAACATTTTACTGCTTTCTACATTAACCTCAAATGAAAAAAATATCTACGAAGTAATAGTGAAACAAACGTAAAAAGTTTTGAAAACGTAGTTCTTGATTTTTATTTTTTATTAAATTGGCGGCTCGATTGGTAGCACCTCTCCTCGTAATCAGGAGGGGCACCCTCCACGCAACCTTCACCAAAATATTTGCATATCCAAGTTTCCCTCGTCAAAGCTTTCCAAACTAAAACACATTCGTATCTAAAAATTATGAATTCTCTATGTTTGAAAAATATATTTTAAATTTTTCTATTGACATTTTTTCGAATTTGCATAATTCCGCGACAAAATAAAGTTAATGTCAAATTTTTCGAAAATATACAATGTTTTCATAAATAGGACAATTATTCAAATCACATATTTTTCAAACGACTTTTTGAAAAAATTTCAATTGAAACTGAATTAGCATTCAGAAATTTGAAGTTTTTGAGATTATGTAAAGTTTTAGAAAATTGTCAATTAAGATCATTGCAAAATATGATAAAAAATTGAATAATTGTGTGGAGAAAGTCTAAACCTGACAACTTTTCAAAAATTGCTATCAATTTCAAATTCGACAATTTCAGAGTCATATAGAGAAAGTGGATGAAAAATTGTCAATTTTTGAGAAATGCAAATTTTGAAAATTGTATAATTAAAAAAAATGACAATAAAATTTAGTGTTGCGAAATTAATGCAAAAATTTTCGAATTTCTAAAATTTTTTAAATTAAATTTGGAAAAGTATAGAAACTTCTCAAAATCAAATTGGTGGATAGAAGGCTCTGAACGACCTCAGTCAGGGTCGGCGAAGTGAACCATCAACAACCAACTTAGCCTCCTACAAAAACTACGCATTTGAAAAATAATCAATTCGTTCCTGCGTGCGCGTATAGTGAGCAAACGATAGTGTTTGTTTTCAAACGTCCTAGGCAAAAGCAAGCTTTTAACCAAGATCCTCAGACAAGATGTCCGGTCGCGCGACAATGAAAATACTTTTTTTCAAAACATTCAGATGACAATAAGTGTCGATTTCAAAAAGTTTAAAAACTGTTTAAGTCTTGGCAGCCAATTCGCTAGCTGAAAATTGCCAGTTATCAGAAAAAATGTTTATTTCGGTATTCTGAGAGTGATTTACTGTGAGCACATGTTTTTTTTTAATTTCCAGTTTCCCGTACATTTAACGATTTTTTACAATTTTCGATAAATTATTTTTCGAATCATGTTTATTCAATTTATTTCCATTTTTTCGATAACATAAATTATACATCCTAGAAATTTGGAAGAAAATTTACCTAAGGGAGTACTGTGCGCATTTAACTACTCGACATTGGAAATTTTCCAGATAGTTTGAAAATGTTGTTTTTCTGAAATGATGGTCAAACAAGTGTGATCAGATGTCTTTTATTTTCATTGTCAAGAAAAAAGTATTTTATCGCGATTTGAAACATATCATCTGAATGTTTTCAAATTTTGACATGTCGAGAATGAATGGTTTCCAAAAAGACGAGAACAAAAATGCAAAATTGTCGAACTCAGGGGCTTGCGCGTATCTCAAGGATTGTATACACAGTTTAGGTTTCGCCGTAAAATCCGAGGGAGGATAGTATTTTCCCCCGAGCACCAAAATAACGCAAAAACAGTTTTTGCTCATTAAAGCGCGCGGATGAAAATTTTTGAAGTGAACATAGTTCCCTCTTTGAAAGGTCGTCCTGATTGGTCGCAATAAAGCTTCGAGTGTTTTGTGAAAGCAAAGATTACTGTTAATTATCCTAAACTGAAATACATATGTTTCGTGCTGTTCTGACTCATGAGGCGACGCGAAAACCACCGTCTTGGCACTTAAAACGACAGTACTCCTTAACACAAACCAAAATTGTACTACTGACACCTTAACAATAACATGTATTAACTCTAGATACTGTTAAATGCACCAATCAGACCACATTTTCCCAGCCATCCGCGTAAGTGGAAAATGACGCGATGTGGGAATTACCGTATAGTGTGTTTTGCGAAACTTGCCAGCCTATACGCCGACCGCCCGTATTTCATTTGTATGAGTTTAAGATCTTTCGGTGAAAATGTAGAAGTTGATGAACTTTTGCATGACCCTTTAAATAACGGTCAGAATAAGTTTTGCGCGGATTGCACCACTAAATGATTTTGTAGTACGGAAAAACGATTTGTATACCTCATGGAGGGGATACAATTTGAAAATTTCATTTTTGGTCTCAAAATTCTCTCCCGATTTTCAAATACAACAATGATCATAATTTAACAATTAACGGACAGAACGTGAGCAGACTGCCTTGTTGATTTTTGAAAATCTTGATTGGCTTTAGAATACTAAAAACAGTTATTTTGAACCCTCCTAATGTAACTAAGCAAATACAGTTTTTGGTGATTCTGAAGCAATATGAGAATTTTCAAAAAACTCAACAAGGCGGTCTGCTCACGTTCGTTTTTGGGTAATTTAATTCGATTTTAAATGTCGTAATTTTTTAGACATTTAATCAAATAAACAATAATTACCAATCAATGGTGTAATCTCTTAGCCTAGGCTAACAGAAAATCGTTTAATCAACGGTTCAATAATTTTCCATGTGTTCGCCCCTAAATTGAACACTGACTAGGGCGCGCGTAGACCTATCGTATATTCTCTTTGTCAACAAACAAGTTATTGGTTTCTCACAAGAATATAATTTGTGATCAATATTACAAAACAAAATTATTGCTTTTAAACAGCCAAAAATTAACCTCAAAGACCCAAATTTTTCAAAATTGAACCTTTTTTCAAAATTAAAAGTTCGCGCCCGAAAAAGAGACTCATTTTAAATTTGCTCTTACAGCAGTTCTTCAACATTGTTCTGAGATATAAAAAAAAAACCAAGCCAAATTTACGGCGCACACTTGTGACTCTAAGCTTTTGAGAAAATGCAGATTTCGAAAACATAAAAATTCGTCTCACGTATTGTTACTGCACAGCTTTTACAATAATTTCAAATTCATTTTTTCGTGGTTTTGGAAGGCGACCTGAAACCTTTTTAAAGATTTGAAATACCGGTTTTAAATTTCCGTTTACTGTAAAATGCAGTTAGTAAAACTTAAAATCAAGATGCTCAGCGAGTTTCGATATTCACGATACTAATAGAAGTTTGTAGCTCCAACCTGTTCTGTAAAGCCATCGAAAACAAGTACCTTTCATACCGTTGAACCCCTAACTAAAGCACAAATTTTGAGGCAACGTGGGTCAGCTTGAATGTTTCGATATCCAGCTCTTTGCCTACGCATTCATCAAAAATTGACCCATGATTTTATGTTTACCCATGAGCCTAAATATTTCTCTGCATTTTTAATTTTGCAGATAGTGCCGGTACGATCTAGTCATGACGTATCGAAGGTTCGAGCAGGGTTAAAACAGTATTATACAGAATCATTGACCACGGGTTTGAACCAAAAAAACAGATCCGGCGAATTCTCTTTTTGGCCATTGGTCGAAAATTACTTTTTAAAACGACCAATTGAGACACTAACTCCATTTTAGCATAACTAAATTCATAACCGGATTCAAGTAAAGGTCCGTTCAACAAAACTTTGCTACCTTTGAAGATAGCAATTTGAAAAAATTTTTTGAAAATTTGAAAAAAAAATGGTCATTTCGAGGGAAAAATTTATGATTCTTACTTTTAGCTAAAAAGCCGCAAAAACAAATTGTAAAAAGAAATTTCCCCCAAAAAAATGAAAAAAACACTCAAAAAATGGAAAAAATTTGACGAAAATTTTTTGTTTATTTTTCCTTAATCTGAAAAGCCTGCGAAAAATTTAAAAAAAATTCTACCAAAAAATCTTAAAAAAAATAATTTTCGAAATTTTTGAAACAGAAATATCGGGGGAAATAAGATCCAATTTTAAAAAATCTGACTCATAGGACGCGGAACGACTTGATTGTTTAATCAATATACCCCAGCAGCCAACATCAAGTAAAACATCAAGTACAATTTGCCCGTGCGCATCACTATCGACAATCGACTTATTTATTTTTTAGGATATGTCTCCGAAATAATTGCACACAAACCACTAGGAATTAGTTCTACAACAGCCGACACAGAAAATCACGGGTCACTGTTGGGCTGCAAAGCAAGACAAATCTGCTGGGGTAATCGAGCTTCGCAGTCAATTTTAAATGGATTTATCACTCTGAAGGGTGTTCAGTGCAGCGAGACGGAAATGGCCATTGATAACGGCAGTGCAGTAATTTTATGAAAAAATCTACTAGCAAGTAGGCTTTATGTTTTAGACAACCCTGTGATGATGAAACTCAATTGAAATGAAGTCCATTATGACGGAACTATTAATTACAAAGCTCGATAGTAAAAATTCTTGATAATAATCACCATAGAAGACACAGTAGAGAATAAAACCTTACTTCGCGTATTAATGTTTGATGTAAAGTTTGCTAAATTTTAATTACTTAAAACCGTTGGTAAAAGTAGAAAAAATAGCGAAGTCGCTATTAGCACCGTAATGAATCCAAAATCTGAAACACGAATCTCTTGTAAACCCACGTCATGAATCATGATTTCTTCCAAAACTTTGCTCTCTGACATAAAAAAACCCTGGACAGATTTACTTTCACTTAGGTGCAGACTGCCGGGACCGTATAAAAGTAAAATAGACAATCGTGAATCACAATCTAGATACCCCAAAACTTGACTAAAATATTTGAGGCCCAATTTAATTTTCAAAAATTACATTTTGAGAGACTAAGGGTAACCACGGAGGCTTACCGAGACCAAATTGATAGGAAACAATTTTAGATGCATTGTCATTTCCCGTGGCTGTCTGCTTCCAGAAATATAAAAAAAAAAATTTCGATGGTCAAACTCTTTTCAAAATTCCATATTTCAAAGTTTTATTCCTAAAGAAGTGGGGCACGAAATGGCCCTGTAACTTCAAGTAAAATCTGGAGAACCTGGCTTCAGAAATACTATTTTCCAAAACGTAGTACAACTCTTAAGGAGCCAGTACATCCGAGATCTGATAACCTCACTATGCCAAAAGGTTTACGAGGCGTCCCAAAGCACAAAAAGCCTACCTCCTCATGTCATCCTCATGCACTTTAGGATATGCAATTTAAAGAAGATATAAATACCATCACAGTACTTTTTCAAATTTCCTCTATGGCAAAACCTATTGGGAGCCTCGGCAAAAGCACTCCCTGAAAAATTAGACATTTTTAATGTGTGCTTCGAATCAACGAAAAGCTGAATAGGTTCAAATGGTAACCTTTTCGAATCTTATTTTCCCAAAGTTCCACGAAGACTGGATTTCTCGTTTTGTTAAATACGACTCTAAATTTTCTAAAACCCACTTTTTTTGACAAAATCAATCAGAAAAAATCTCGGGCTTCAAAAAACTCATGAAAATGCTCTACAAAATATGGGGCAATAAAAAAGTTTTCTGAGAAAATATAGAATTTCACTTTTTTTGAAAAAATCTCAAACTTACTTTCTTTTTGAAAAAATCAAAATCAGAAAATCTAGGCTTAAAAAACTAAGGGAAAATTCTCTACAAAATGGGGCAATCAAAAAAGTTTTCTGAGAAATCTCAATTACGGCCCCACATCTTAACCGACTGATCTTGAAGTAATAACTTTTTGCCTAATTTTGTTGCATTCGATCACCTGTGAAATAGATCTTGAACAATGGCAATAAAAAATTTAATTCGAAAAAAAAAATCCAAAATCTAGATTCCAAATCTTGGTAACCGACGAGGTGTTTCGAGACCAGTAGTGACAGAAAAGCTATTTAGCTGCTTCTTATTGTTAACCGTTGCTTATCAAAAACCTAAAAAAAGATGACTTGATAAAAGAAAATTCCGAATTTTGCATACTAATGGAATTTTTTTAAGTATTACTTTCAGGTAATACTTTCCTCGTGATTTAAGACATCGATCGACTATTTACAACTACTGTTATTGTGCAACTACTGACAAAAATGCACAAAAATTACTGATACTCAAAAAAGGTTTGGAAAATTTCTCATACACAAATCGCATATCTGAACAGAATTTGAAGGTAAATAGAGTTTGAGTGCCTTATAAAAGCACTAAAAAAGCACCTTTGACGCCTTCGCTGCACAGCTAACGAATCTTTTCTCAAAAAAAAATCTATATTGCCGACAAATGAAATGGAAAACGAACATGTGCAAAAACACCCATNGTGTGATTTTAAAATCTGCTGGTACGAAAAGACAAAAAAATTTAACTCCCACGTGTCCAAAACATCGTTTTCCCGAAAAAATGACTGTATAAGAAAATTTGAGGAACGAATTTATTCTTATCTTAAGTTAAAGAAAATTAACAAAAGTTGTAATTTTAACCGAGTTCGACTTATCTGATAAAAAATCTCCGGCACAAATCTGCAACTATTCGCAAGCTTAAGTTAATGCTCACGTAGGTTTTCACCATTAATAGACTAATAAAAATAATTGGTGGATTCTTTTGAAACTTCTTGGAAGTTAATAATATATGAAAAAATGGAAAAAAAATTATGTAAACCAATTTTTGTCGTCACGTGATCAAAATATAGTGATTTTTGGTTTTTTCAGTATTTAATTATTTTAAAACAAATGCCGCATTGGTAGTTTTTGAGTCAACGCCACTAATAAATAAAATTGACACAATTTTTGTAAAAAATTTGAAAATTATGATTATTGGCTCCCAAACCTCGATAATTCGATATATCTAAAAAAGATGGTGTCATATTACACTTTTGAAAGAATTTTTGATGAGTTTTTTTCTACAACTGGAAAAAAATATTTCGATGAAAATTTTTTTGAAGACGTTTTAGACCATTTAAAAAAATGAAAAAAAACGCCTGAAATTTTTTTTCATCAATTTAAAATGTTCAACATCAATAGAAATTGTAAGGCAGAGAAAGAAATTTAGGAAATCCAAGAATAAGAATGACGTCATTTATGACGCTCACAAAGTAATTTGTAATAATAATCTCTAAAATTTTTGCGATATTGGCAGTATTTGCAATATTGGCACTATAAAAAATTAAGGAAGTCGATGCATTTTGACAGATACAAATATGGGCTTTTGATAAAAAACTTTTTACTGGATTTATATATTCTCCTTAATATACCACCAAAGTTATGTTTCATAATCCAGGCAAATTTTGTAACTACAGAATTTCCGAATTATTGTCTTTTAAGAAATTTTTTAGTTCGAATTAAACTTTTCCGAAGGCCGAGAAAAAAGGACTTTATGTGTTTTATATATATTTGCTAAAAAATGAGCCCCAAATCGGCTGAAGGCCGATAAAAGAGAATGTTATTCTTTTTATTAATATTTGTTAAAAAATGAGCCCCAAATCAGCCGAAGGCCGATAAAGAGGAATTTTATGTTTTAAATTTGTTAAAAAATAATTCCCAAATCGGAAGAAGGCTGATTAAAGGGAGATAAAGTATTTTTAATTTAATTTTATCTTGAAAAATAAGCTCCAAATCGACCGGAGGCCGATTAAGAGGGATATTATATTTGAATTTAATTTTGCTGAAATGAGTCCCAAATCGGCCGAAGGCTGATAAAAAGGGATTTTATGTTTTAAATTTGAATTTGTTTTAAAATTATTTTCAAATCGGCCGAAGGCCGATAAAGAAGGATATTATATTTGAAATTTAATTTTGTTAAAAAATGAGCCCCAAATGAGGCCGAAGGTTTTTGATATTGACCAATTATAGTCCTTGGTCTAAAATAACCAAAATTTTCAAATTCGATGATATTTTCAAAACTTAATATGATTCTTAAACAATCAATGTATTCAAAGACGCTTTTTCGACCAATTAGACCAACTTGAACCGCTCAATTTGCAAAATGAAAATTTCCAATTCTTGATCGCGAAAAAAAGGTCTACCCCATCCGATAAAATTTTTTTTTGTGCAGATCATGTAATTTGTCAAAATACACAACACCTCAAAAGGATTTNAGATTTCTCCACAAATTGCTTTAACACGAAAATGCTTCAATCGCGGCCACCCTAAGCATATTAAAAAACGTTGATTTTTGTCCTTTAATTCTCTCTAGTGGTAGTTCCAGAAGATTGTTAAGTTGTATCAGATAGAAAAAAATCAAGAATTGTCAGGGGTTTTCAAAACTACTAGTTTTTTTGGTCTACCATATCTAGTTCTCCCACAAACTCTGGTCAAAGCTGAAAATGACCAAAAATTCTTACCGTGACCACCCCTTAAAATTGATGAAAAATAATAAAATTGAATATCCTCCTTTATCAATATTGAGTGGTTTTTTACAATCGCTAAAAAGTTTGTAGAAATTAATGAAAATTGTATATCCCTTTTCCAACCGAAGTGAATCTTGAAAATGAGGGTTATCAATATAGCGCGTGTTCGAATCCCACTAATTTTGTTTAAGTGATTGTCTCGGGTATGATAATAAGCAAAGGTGCTTGATATTGAAAGCGCCAAAGTTGGTTGGTGCGTAATCACTTAGAAATCACTTAGACATCATCAGTGGGATTCAAACACGCGCAATCATTTTCAAGATTGTCTTCGGTTGGTACAAGGATATCTGATTAATTTCTTGCGAAATATACAAACCTTCTTAAAATTAGTTCTATTTTGAAGACCGTTTATATAAACAAAAATGAAGCCAAATTTTTGATATGAAAAGAGAATATTCTCAGGCATAACTTATGCAGCATAAGGTTCATTGTCACATCTATTTATTCGATTTAAAATTTCTCTAAAATGTTTATTGTTCATCCCTTACTATTGATAAATTTAACTTCAGTTTTATCAAACTCGGAAAAATCGCCATACAATCGTAAATTTTGGGGTGATTGTAACAAAATCGACGGTTCTATCCGAATAATTCTTGACCCATTTGTAGAGCTCAAAGCAAAAAGCAGCAAAATTATATTTGGAAACATTTATTAAAACATTAATAATTCTTTTTTTTAAATAGTTGGAAATAATTGCACAATTTTAAACTCAAATGAAAAGCATCTGCATGTTTTATTCGTAGAATTAATGTTTAGCACAATCAACCTATTTTATCTGGCCGTTTAAGCCCAGGCCTTCAAGCTGGATGGATTTTAAGCGAAATAGCCCTAATTTTTTTTTCCTTTTTTTGCTATGAAAAAGGATAGAAAAGAGTGATGAAATCCATCTCTTTTGGAAACATGGTTCAGAGGGCACTACAGTACTACTCGTACTGAAAAATTTTAGCATCGTAATAAATTGCCTTTTCGGGTGATAAACACAAAAAAAAATACAACACAAAAAAGTTAAAACCAACAAAAATGGAATCAGTATGGTCGTGTTAATATTTGAGGATCTTTGAATGAAAAAGACGAATAAAAAAATTCAGCTAAAATTCAAATTATCAAATGGCGAGCCCCTGAGGTCAATATTGAAAATTCTAAGTTATAATTAATTCAGCTCTCTACATCGTTTGAATAAATCATATTCAAATGATAAGAACTCTGCTACATCCAACAAAAAAGACAATATATTTACAATATGTATATTGTATATTACAATATTTTTGCAATGAAACCTATGACAAAATTAAGAATGCACCAAAAATTAGCTTTCTATCATCTCTGAGTTCGAGATCCAGCGTATGTCGGGTTAAGCTTGAAATTTTAGATTTTTAGAAAAAAAATAATGATAGCTTAAGGGGGTGCCATAAACCCAGCAGACTGGAGACTGGAGTCGTTAATAACTTACGAAATAATAAGTCAGTAACATAATTTTTTTTATGCTTATTATAGTTAGCTGAATCGATATAAATTATGGTATTCAGCTTGATAAAATTATTTTTATTACATTTTAGGAAAGATTTGAGTTCGAGTTTTCATTTTTGAAATCGTAAAAATTTCAAAAAAAATCAAAACTATTATGAAAATTTTCCGAATTTTTTGTCCAAAATTTTTCTGATCGTTTTTTTTTAATTAATGAATAAAAAAAAAAAATAGCACACTTAACTTTTTTCATGCATGTCTACATATTTCTGACTGTTGTTTGAAAAATAGTCAATAATGTTTATTTGTCATTTTTTGTCGACTTTTAGAAAAATTATAAAAATTTTCCGCAAATACAAGTCCAAAATTTTTACTAGTGGTTTTTTGAACTCTCCGTGAAAAATCAGGCAGAAATCACATATTAAATGTTTTGGTATCTATTAAATATCCGTATGTCAACTAATGAGTTGGTCGCGCGATTTTCATTCTAAACATATCGATGAAATTTTTAACACTCGGGCTGTAACACTCGATAAGTGTCATTTGGCACTAAATATTTAAAAATTTTAAGCTGTCAAAAATTCCAATAAAATTGTGGGTGTAATAGGCGCCATTTCTTTAGATAATAAGAACATATTTTTTAATATCAAAACGCAATTGGAGGTCAATTTTTATCTCACAAAAAAAAGTCGTTTATTTCTCTAACCTTTTTTGCCATTTTTGACCATTTTTCATGGGAAAAAAACTTTTAATATCATGGAAATTTTAATTAAGCAACATAAAAACAAGACTTTTTAGCGCACTACACACCGACAAATGTCTGAAGTTTATTAATATCCAGTCTTTAAAAAAAATCTGTAGTCGAGTTTAGTTGGAAATGGATGTACAGTGAAAAAGTGGTTTTTATATTTTCCCAGATAATTAGTTATGTTAAAGAATTCAAAAATATAAACGTTTGCAAGAATGGACACTTTTATTGAAGATAAAAAATAAAAAAATAAATTTTCACATTTTTTTTTCTTTCATTTATCGCTCTGAAAAAATGTACCAATCTGCAGGACTTATGGCACCCCTTAATGATAGGCAAACATTTTTTCAACTTTTTCGAAAAATGCTGATTTTTGGAAAACGGGACATAATTTATTTGGGTCAATTCCAGCACAGAAATTAAACTTGCTCCGAAAATAAATAAAAAGTCAGCTCGTCGATTTTTGGCGTTACTACCTTACGATTAGCACCACAAATTTTTGCTACCTTTGTTTCTCGGAGCAGCCCAAAACGCCGTAATTTCAGAGGGTGAGAATCTTCAATTACAAGGCTTCCTATATATTTTAGCGATTATGGTGTTACAAAAAAGCCAGAATGGCTAATAATTCTCAAAGAGGCCCCGTAATAATATTTATATGTTACATAATAACATAACTTTTGAAAAAAATAACATAAGTTGTTTCAGTTAGAGATACATTCACGACCAAAAAGTATAAAAATAGTCTTGGTTTTCTAACTATAAGAATTTTATTAGTATTTCAGGAATTAATCGATAGTGAATCACAAATGAAAGTGTCAGCCTGTAACGCCAGTTGCATCAAGAATATTTCCAAGTGTCAATGATAGCCACACGACCAATACCGAACATAGGTGAAAAATATGTCCAAATACCGAACTGAATTTTCTTCTATAAAACTAAAATCAAGGGTTCGTTGAAAAATGGTTGCAAAGCGCGTTCTGAGAGTACCAAATCATCATTTAAATCGACATCAAGCACAGCTAAAATACTAAAAAGACATAGTTAATGGAAACAATATCTCCGACAGAATCCGAAAGTTTAACATAGAAAGTTTAACATAGATCCTAGTATATATTTTACTATATGGATCAACGGACCTCAGAGTACAAATCCTAACTATTTGAATGATACAAAAGAACGCAAGATATTAGACACCCAATCAAAATCGTTGATTGCGGAATAGGCCGATTTCATCGGTCAAATTAGGATAGGATCAACACAATCATGATCAGATTTCAGAATTTTTCAAATAGTTAGGATTTGTACTCTGAGGTCCGTTGATCCATATTAGCGATCCACACTAGCGCGTTACATGTCGAAATTTGTTATCATTCGCTCTTGGAAACGACGCTACAATTGGGTTCTTAGATAGCACTCAAAATGACCACAGATATTCAGATAAAAATCGAGAAAAAATTGGCCAAAATTTTCTTATTTTTTACAATTACTTTTTCTAAAAATAATGTGTGGTCATTTTGAGATATCTAACAACGCAATACGGATAAGTCCGTTTCCGAAAACCGAAATGTAAACGGTGTGGACAGTCACTCGACACCCTATATATCTGAGATTCACTTTGGTTGGGACAAGGCTATTATATTTTGAACATTCAGCTAGATCAAGAAAAACGTTGAAAATTTTAAGACTCACCTGGATACCAGCGCGTCGTACCTCTGAAGAATAATTATATACTTTGTACATAATCCCTTTAAACACCTTTTGGATGATTTGAGAGCATGTGGGCTGAAAAGAAGAGAAAGCGGCCTCATGAGTGGCTAGAAGGGGTCTTAGAAGTGTTAGAATTGGCTCCCTCAACCTACATCTCTCAAATCATCCAAAAAGGTGTTAAAGGGATATATATAACTTATTCCGTATGACCCCGACAAAAATAAATTTTGTTATCAATGAAACAACTCTCGAAACAATTTAAAAAAAGAAAATCAAAGATGATAAAATTTGAAATAATGCGTGTTCAACCATAAAATTCAGTAGATGGTTTAAATTTCAGTTTATTTTATTAATTTTTAGCACTGATTTACCTCAGTAGGGTAATTGCATAATTGCATATTCTTATCGTTTTTACTTTGCCCTCTGTTTCTGCCGTTCCGACCCTAGGTATACACCTTTTGTGTGGATTGAGGTTTCGAGGAACTCTGGGTTGAACTAGGATATGAAGAAAACTAGCTTGCGATCAAAAAAAATGAAAAGTTTTTAAAATTACCTTTGTAGATCGTTATACTACTCTATCAACATTTTCAAATTGAAATCCATCGTTTTTGAAAGTTATAAATCCAGTTATTAAAATTAGATTCAGCTGTCGGAAAAGTTTGTATCCTCTATAACTTGCATCGAGGCCAAATTTGCATCCAATCGCGAATTGCTGGAATCAATGTTCGAATATACTATATTACAAAATATACTAAAAATAATGGCCCTGTTGAAATTTTTAATCGGCGGGAATTGGCTTCAAAGCTTTTTGCTATTCGGAGTAAAAAAACACATACTGTATATATCCCTCTATTCACAATTTTGTGAAATACCCCGGCCTACTACTTAAAAACACACACGTTTACTAATAGGGCCGGGAATATTCACAAAATGTGAATAGGAGATATCAATAACGGTACTTGCTGGGCTTTTATGCCACTTCTTTCAGCCAACATATTTTATTTAATTCGGATTTTGAAAACGACTAATCCGATTGAGTTCTTGGATAACTCAAACTGGAGCACAAAATATTTAAGAAAAAAAAAAATTAACAAAAACAATGTTCGAATCAGACCATAATTTCCAATTTAAAAAAAAAACTGATAATTAAACAATTTCAGATAATCTCAGAAACAACTAAAAAATGGCCCGATTCGGACCAACTTATTTTTATTTATAATGCACTAGGTATTTGTGCTCATAAAAATGGCATAAGAGCCCCAGCAAGTACCGTAATAGATATACATGTATAATCTACAGGGATATATGTGAATTCAAGCTTCGAAAAGGAGAACGGTTTTCCGTTCGCTTTGATTTTTCGTTTTTTATCTTTTATTAAGGGGGTACCCGTCATGAATTGAGGCTCAAAACCAAACATTTTCACATTTTATTTTTATGTTTTTTCTGAAAATATGGACAATTTGAAAGAAACTAATTAAATCCTTATACAGTATAATGTATGGGCCATACTGTCAGGAAAGTACTTTAATCGTTTTGAAAATATATATTCTTTGCCATTTTATTCTACCTGTTTAGAAAACAAAAATACACAAAAATCAAGGTTTAAATAATTACAGGTCTTCGCAAAATTCATAAACTTGTCTCATAATATATTATAATATATGTTTGCAATTTGGGACTAAAAATCCAGTGAAGAGTAGCTTCTTTAGTTGAGTCTCATGATGAGTTTCATCAGATTACGGTGCGGCAAATAGCACATTGAGTTTTTTGGCGCATGCAACAGCTGATAGCACTTAGTGAACAACATCAAGCGCCGAAGCTACGTATTGAGCGCGAGTGCGACATTTGCGGGAAATAAAAAAGGGGATTAAAATAAAGATAATTAAAGAAGAATAATTAACAAAAATCAAAACTAATGCCTGCTAAAGGCATGACTAGGGCATGAATTCAAGAAAGGAAAAGATTAAGAATTGATTTCACGTGATGTAGTAAATATACTAAGTATAATTTAATTCGAATAAATAAAAACAATAATCATGGCGACATTTTCGACATAAATAAATTAATAATAATTTTAATTGTAACTATATTTTATTAGCATCATCCTCCATAACTAACGGGGGAGTAGGCTTTTCAAAGCAAAATATAACTCTATTTGAAGCTGATTTCTGATCTTCATTATTTTTCAGGATGTGAGATTTTCGTCCTCATTAAACTCATAATTTTGTCTCCGTTCCCTTTTTCAGCCTGATTTTTACTACTTGATTTGAACACATGACTTGGATTAACGGATCGAAATAAAACTTTAGTGATTCTCTCGTTTTAAAGACGACAAAAGAGAATAATAAAAACACTTGATAAATCATAATGCTTCTTCGTAGAATTCAACAGAATCTTCTAATTAGACGCATTATATCTCTGTAAGTGAGTGTTATAATGAGATCCAAAAAAAACTTTTTAAAATTTGAAGTCTCCAGAATCTAACGAATTTCAAGTATAACACTTTGATTACACGTTTTCTCAAACGATATTGACTGAAGCATTTTATATATCCCCTTATTGCCCTGTCGTAAAGATTTGAGCCCTAAAAAACGCGGGATTCAGAAAACAACGCGGCGTTCAATAACGACTTAGTTGATTTGGTTCTTAGATAGCTCAAAACTGTGCACAAATATCGTAGTTAGATAATATATAAGATTGATATCTATTGATAATATAAGGATATATATAAAAGGATAATATAAATTTGTCCGAAGCCGACCATTAGTTTTCTATTTTTTCCTCAGACCATTGTCTATTTTTTAATAAAACTAAATAATTAACAATTTAAGTAATCCTTAAAAAAAATAAAAAAAAAATTGGTCCGATTTAATCAATTTTTAATGTTTATATTTATTAGATAATTGTGCCACCGACGACCGTTCCGCCCGCCTCGAAACTATTATTTTGATTTTGGCCCGAAACTTTTGACACCTATCAAGCGGCGTTTCTAAGAATAAATCGACGAGTCGTTATTGTTTTCTCACTCCCGCGTTTTGAGGGCTCAAATCCTTTACGGCAGGGCAATAAGGGGATATAAAAAAAGTGCAAAATGACTTGAATCCAAGGAGGAAATATTATCTGGAATAACAATTATCAGAAATAAATTCGATTTTTAATTTACGTTGTAAAATAACAAGCCTTGTTTTTCGGCCTTTAAGACTATTTTTGTAGCGACATGTCGACATTGTCCGTGATTTCTTGAATAGTTACAGACATTTTATAGTTTCATTACAAAAGTGGTCAAAATTTCAGACTCTGAGGCTACAGTCATAAAAGGGCTTTTTATACAGTGCAAAGACATGGTCTTTTGATATGAAGTTCATTAACGAAAACGTGAGAATTTGAAGCGCATTATGGTCCTTGATGTCTGTAGCATTTTCTGTGAGAATTAACAAAAGATTCATTTTTAATGAAAAATCATGTTTTTGGTTCATAATTTTTTCAAGTTAAATGAAATCATTTAGTTCAACAAAAAAATATTGATGTTTATTAATGACGGAAAACATTCTCAGAGTCGGTATACTCCTTGACTCCCAATTGGGTCTGAATAACCGAATACTTTATTTAGACCAATATTGGAGTCAAGAAAGAGTTTACACTCTATGACAGCCCAATATGGTCTGAAATAAAAATATGATCGTGGAAATACGCAAGCGCTTGATATATGCGTACATAAGGGTGGTTGAGAATTATTCAACCCGAGGCAACGAGTTTATAAGCATAACTGAATGGCGCAAAGTAGAGTTCAGTATCAGGAGACTTATGCTGCAAAATATAAACCCGCTCATATGCGGATATCTTTGAGTTATGAGGATAAACTTTCTCAAAAAGAATGATATCCGAACCATGAAAAAATTGGAGCCAATCAGTGGTCCAATTATGAGTAATGCAAAAACAAACCTTTCGGAGCTTATTGAAAACGCGCTAATAAAGGTTGATTTATTATTAGATTTTTGTATTGTTATCTTATACCAGATCAGCGTTAGCAAAAACTACAAATTAATCCGTACTGAGGGTTGAGGTTCGGCATATACATCTCCGGGTACTGACCTACTTATACGCACATAAGTTATGCCTACGCACTGTGCTCTAAGTGCAAGTCGGTGCAATTCTCAACCACCCCTTATGAACTCATAATCATAGACGTTGCGTTTTTCACAACATATTTATTCTTCAGACCAATCTTGGGGTCAAGAGAAAGGTAAACCTTTTCTTGACCCAAATGGTCCTTAATAAAATAAATTTGGAATCAGACCAAATTTGGGTCAAAGAGAAGGTTTAACCTTTCTTGACCCCAACCAAGGCAATATAATAGTAAGGAACAGAAAACGACGATCAGGCCAATTATGGTGAACCAAGAAAAGGTTCCGCAATCCTCAGAACGAAACTATTGGATTGTTAAATTTTTAATATATTTTTTGTGGAATTTCAACACATTTTTCCAGTGTAGAGAGTGATGAAACAGCCGGAATCCACCTGAGAAAACAGCGATCTTTTTATTAAGAATAGGAATAATTAACCCCTGAATTGGCTGACCATCACAAGAATCAAGCTGATCTGAAAGCTTCAAAAATGAATTCAAATTAATCTATTTCCAGAAGAAAAGCTATCTATTTCATAATACGTTTGATGAATTTAAGTTAACAAAAGACGCTTCGGGGCTGGCACAATCAGGAGTTTTGCGTATTGTATTCAAATGGTTTAAAATATACTCGTAAATTTGTATTCTAAATTATAAAAATACCTATAAATATAGAATATTAACATGAGTAATTATCCGAAAACTAAGCATATAATTGTTCTGCTTCTCTAAGTCAATAATTTGAAAACACAATTTTGAAAAAAAACTTAATAACCAAGAAAGTTTATATTCTCAAAGAATAATTACTAGGTAAGATTAATTAAATTAGATATAGATTAGCTTTTCGAATATTTTTGAGCGGAAAATTATGCAAAAGTTCATCTAATTTTAAGGTTCAATCATGCTATTTTAATCATACAGGAAAACAAAAAATATATAAAAAACTACTGGTAGGGCCGTACTACCGCCGCGGTAGCACTAAAATAAATCAGTTATCAAGAATGGCTTCTGCGGCAGCAAGTCGTGAATGGTGATGCTTTAATAGTGATGTTATGTTACATCAGATGTTTTTGCAGAACAAGTAAAAAGATATAATTCGCAGATTTTTCAACTTAGAAATTTTTTGAACTTATGTCCTTAATTAAATTTATAATTGTTTAATGTTCATAGATCCGAAAAAAATTGTGATTTCAAAGTTGGCGTTTATAATTTAGAAAAACTACTGCTGGGCCTCTCCTTCCGGATCAGTAAGTATATAATAAAAGCAATTGGGCATTAATTCAAACTTAATTAGTTAGAAGATTTACAGTAAATAATTAAATTAGACTTATCGGGTAATTGGTTGATAATATATTCAATTCTATTTTACTTTTCCTGCCAATTACAGCAAAGAGCCAGTTTTTATAATGAAAAAAATTACATTCATTTCATTAAATAACTTTAACTAACAGTGTCACCTCTAATTTAAATATATTTTTGGTTTGTGGGGACTCATTCAGAAATTCTGTAAAAATAAGATAAGAAATATAAACTTTGAACAAAAAGTATCAGCTTGTGATATAAATTTATTATACCAGTCTAGCCTATAAAATTGGATCTCCGCCCGAATGCAGACAAGTGGCTCGATCAGAATGATTGCTGAAGTATTAGGAGAAAATATATTCAGTCCGCTGATTGGCTTACACTGCGTAATATGCTGAACGCAAAAGGGGATAAACATGTCAGCCATAATATCCACGCATTTAGCATCTTTTTGAATCAGGCTACTCTTTCTAGCTTCGGCGCAAGATCCATATCCCTTTAACACCTTTCGCTGATCTGAGAGATGTAAGGCTGAAAAAGCGAGCTAGGGACCAATCCTGACACTCCTCAGACCCTTCCTAGCCACTCATGCGGCGCTTTTTCAGGCCCCCAATCTCTAAGATTAGGCGAAGTGTTAAAGGGATATGACCCTAAAAAATTCAGATAATATTTCATAGGCGCACAAAGCACTTGTGGCACATTTAGTTAACCCCTGAAAAAAAGATTGAAATCACAGGACTTATTCGATGTTATTCTTGACTTGACTTTTTGACATACAAGGTAATTGGCATTATATATTGTCAATAAGCAATTATATTAGCATACATGGTTCCTTCACGATATAATGTCCTCAATCGGTAATACCAAGTATTTGATAGCAGAATTCATGAGCGCCGTAAAATCCTCATGTTGCAAAAATATATCTGCTCATACGCAGCAACATCAATCTTAGATTTTTGTTGCTTTTTGACAGATAATCGTTGAGACACGATGCTGTAAATACAATTAGTAATATATTAAAACATACATTAGTATAATAATTAAAAGAATCAAATGCAAAAATTATTATTTTTCTAGATGTTCAGACCAGTTATCAGAGATTTTTGGGTAGAAATTTTTCCAGAAAAAAATCCGCAGACCGGACTCGACGTTCGAGTCACTCGACCCGGTCAAAAATTGTGGGCAAAAAGAATTCGTCGATAAATGGAAAATTCAACATCGTCATAATCATAACTAAAGACTGACTTTCTTATTTTTTCGACCACGTTTTTCAGTGTCATAATTTCGATATAAAGAATGATCAGTACATACGCTAATCTGGTGAAANTATTTTCTGACTGTTGTTTGAAAAATCATAATATGTTTATTTGTCATTTTTTGTCGACTTTTTTAGAAAAATTATAAAAATTTTCCGCAAATCAAGTCCAAAATTTTTTACTAGTGGTTTTTTGAACTCTCCATGAAAAATCAGGCAGAATCACATATTAAATGTTTTGGTATCTATTAAATATCCGTATGTCAACTAATGAGTTGGTCGCGCGATTTTCATTTCTAAACTATCGATGAAATTTTTAACACTCGGCTGTACACTCGATAAGTGTCATTTGGCACTGAATATTTAAAAATTTTATGCTGGTCAAAAATTCCAAATAAAATTGTGGGTGTAATAGGCGCCATTTCTTTAGATAGTGAGAGCATTTTTTAATATCAAAACGCAATTGAAGGTCAATTTTTATCTCAAAAAAAGTTGTTTTTCTCTACTTTTTGCCATTTTTGACCATTTTTCATGGGAAAAAAACTTTTATATCATGGAAATTTTTTAATTAGCAACATAAAAACAAGACTTTTTAGCGCACTACACCCGACAATGTCTGAAGTTTATTAATATCGTCTTTAAAAAAAATCTGTAGTCGAGTTTAGTTGGAAATGGATGTACAGTGAACAAGTGGGTTTTTATATTTTCCCAGATAATTAGTTAGTGAAGAATTCAAAAATATAAACGTTTGCAAGAATGGACACTTTATTGAAGATAAAAAATAAAAAAAATAAATTTTCACATTTTTTTTTTCTTTCATTTATCGCTCTGAAAAATGTACCAATCTGCAGGACTTATGGCACCCCCTTAATGATAGGCAAACATTTTTTCAACTTTTTCGAAAAATGCTGATTTTTGGAAAACGGGACATAATTTATTTGGGTCAATTCCAGCACAGAAATTAAACTTGCTCCGAAAATAAATAAAAAGTCAGCTCGTCGATTTTTGGCGTTACTACCTTACGTTAGTAGCACCACAAATTTTTTGCTTACCTTGTTTTCTCGGGAGCAGCCCAAAACGCCCGTAATTTCAGATGGTGAGAATCTTTCAATTACAAGGCTTCCTATATATTTTAGCGATTATGGTGTTACAAAAAAGCCAGAATGGCTAATAATCTCAAAGAGGCCCCGTAATAAATATTATATGTTACATAAATAACATAACTTTTGAAAATAAATAACATAAGTTGTTTCAGTTAGAGATACATTCACGACCAAAAAGTATAAAAATAGTCTTGGTTTTCTAACTATAAGAATTTTATTAGTATTTCAGGAATTAAATCGATAGTGAATCACAATGAAAGTGTCAGCCTGTAACGCCAGTTGCATCAAGAATATTTCCAAGTGTCAATGATAGCCACGACGACCAATACCGAACATGAGTGAAAAATATGTCCAAATACCGAACTGAATTTTCTTCTATAAAACTAAAATCAAGGGTTTCGTTGAAAAATGGTTGCAAAGCGCGTTCTGAGAGTACCAAATCATCATTTAAATCGACATCAAGCACAGCTAAAATACTAAAAGACATAGTTAATGGAAACAATATCTCCGACAGAATCCGAAAGTTTAACATAGAAAGTTTAACATAGATCCTAGTATATATTTACTATATGGATCAACGGACCTCAGAGTACAAATCCTAACTATTTGAATGATACAAAGAACGCAAGATATTAGCACCCAATCAAAATCGTTGATTGCGGAATAGGCCGATTTCATCGGTCAGATTAGGATAGGATCAACCAATCAAATGCTCAGATTTCGAATTTTTCAAATAGTTAGGATTTGTACTCTGAGGTCCGTTGATCCATATTAGCGATCCACACTAGCGCGTTACATGTCGAAATTTTGTTATCATTCGGCTCTTGGAAACGACGCTACCAATTGGGTTCTTAGATAGCTCAAAATGACCACAGATATTCAGATAAAAATCGAGAAAAAAATTGGCCAAAATTTTCTTATTTTTTTACAATTACTTTTTCTAAAAATAATGTGTGGTCATTTTGAGATATCTAACAACGCAATCGGATAAGTCGTTTCCGAAAACCGAAATGTAAACGGTGTGGACAGTCCACTCGACACCCTATTAACTCCTGAGATTCACTTTGGTTGGGACAAGGCTATTATATTTTGACATTCAGCTAGATCAAGAAAAACGTTGAAAATTTTAAGACTCACCTGGTATACCACGCGTCGTACCTCTGAAGAATAATTTATACTTTGTACCATATCCCTTTAACACCTTTTGGATGATTTGAGAGATGTGGGCTGAAAAGAAGAGAAAGCGGCCTCATGAGTGGCTAGAAGGGGTCTTAGAAGTGTTAGAATTGGCTCCCTCAACCTACATCTCTCAAATCATCCAAAAGGTGTTAAAGGGATATATATAACTTATTCCGTATGACCCCGACAAAAATAAATTTTGTTATCAATGAAAACAACTCTCGAAACAATTTTAAAAAGAAAAATCAAGATGATAAAATTATGAAATAATTGGTTCAACCATAAAATTCAGTAGATGGTTTAAATTTCAGTTTATTTTAATTAATTTTTAGCACTGATTTACCTCAGTAGGGTAATTGCATAATATGCATATTCTTATCGTTTTTACTTTGCCCTCTGTTTCTGCCGTTCCGAACCCTAGGTATTACACCTTTTGTGTGGATTTGAGGTTTCGAGGAACTCTGGGTTGAACTAGGATATGAAGAAAACTAGCTTGCGGATTCCAAAAAATGAAAAGTTTTTTAAAATTACCTTTGTAGATCGTTAACTACTCTATCAACATCTTTCAAATTGAATCCATCGTTTTGAAAGTTATAAATCCAGTTATTAAAATTAGATTCAGCTTGTCGGAAAAGTTTGTATCCTCTATAACTTGCATCGAGGCCAATTTGCATCCAATCGCGAATTGCTGGAATCAATGTTCGAAATATACTATATTACAAAATATACTAAAAAATAATGGGCCCTGTTGAAATTTTTAATCGGCGGGAATTGGCTTCAAAGCTTTTTGCTATTTCCGGAGTAAAAAAAACACATACTGTATATATCCTCTATTCACAATTTTGTGAATATCCCGGCCCTACTACTTAAAAACACACAACGTTTCCTAATCAGGGCCGGGATATTCACAAAAATGTGAATAGGAGATATCTATAACGGTACTTGCTGGGGCTTTTATGCCACTTCTTCAGCCAACATTTTTATTTAATTCGGATTTTGAAAACGACTAATCCGATTGAGTTCTTGGATAACTCAAACTGAGCACAAATATTTAGAAAAAAAAAATTAACAAAAAAATGTTCGAATCAGACCATAATTTCCAATTTAAAAAAAAAAACTGATAATTAAACAATTTCAGTAATCTCAGAAAACAACTAAAAAATGGCCCGATTCGGACCAACTTATTTTTATTTTATTATGCACTAGGTATTTGTGCTCATAAAAAATGGCATAAGAGCCCCAGCAAGTACCGTAATAGATATACATGTATAATCTACAGGGATATATTGAATTCAAGCTTCGAAAAGAGAACGGTTTTCCGTTCGCTTTGATTTTTTCGTTTTTTATCTTTTTATTAAGGGGGTACCCGTCATGAATTGAGGCTCAAACCAAACATTTTCACAATTTTATTTTTATGTTTTTTCTGAAAATATGGACAATTTGAAAGAAACTAATTAAATCCTTATACAGTATAATGTATGGGCCATACTGTCAGGAAAGTACTTTTAATCGTTTTGAAAATATATATTCTTTGCCATTTTATTCCTACCGTTTTAGAAAACAAAAATACACAAAAATCAAGGTTTAAATAATTACAGGTCTTCGCAAATTCATAAACTTGTCATTCATATATATTATAATATATGTTTGCAATTTGGGACTAAAAATCCAGTGAAGAGTATGCTTCTTTATGTGAGTCTCATGATGAGTTTCATCAGATTACGGTGCGGCCAAATAGCACTTGAGTTTTTTGGCGCATGCAACAGCTGATAGCACTTAGTGAAAACATCAGCGCCGAAGCTACGTATTGAGGCGCGAGTGCGACATTTGCGGGAAATAAAAAAGGGGATTAAATAAAAGTAATTAAGAAAATAATTAACAAAAATCAAACTAATTGCCTGCTAAAGGCATGACTAGGGGCATGAATTCAAGAAAGGAAAGATTAAGAATTGATTTCACGTGAATGTATGATATAAATTCTAAGTATAATTTAATTCGATAAATAAAAACAATAATCATGGACATTTTCGACATAAATAAATTAATAATAATTTAATTTGTAACTATATTTTTATTAGCATCATCTCCATAACTAACGGGGGAGTAGGCTTTTCAAAGCAAAATATAACTCTATTTGAAGCTGATTTCTGATCTTCAATTATTTTTCAGGATGTGAGATTTTCGTCCTCATTAAACCGTCATAATTTTGTCTTCCGTTCCCTTTTTCAAGCCTGATTTTTACTACTTGATTTCGAACACTGACTTGGATATACGGATCGAAATAAACTTTAGTGATTTCTCTCGGTTTATAGACGACAAAAGGATATAAAACACTTGATAAATCAATAATGCTTCTTCGTAGAATTTCAACAGAATCTTCTATTAGACCATTTATTCTGTAGTGAGTGTTATAAATGAGATCCAAAAAAACTTTTTAAAATTTGAAGTCTCCAGAATCTAACGAATTTCAAGTATACACTTTGATTAACACGTTTTCTCAAACGATTTACTGAACATTTTATATATCCCCTTATTGCCCTGTCGTAAAGATTTGAGCCCTAAAAAACGCGGGGATTCAGAAAACAACGCGGCGTTCAATAACGACTTAGTTGATTTGGTTCTTAGATAGCTCAAACTGTGCACAAATATCTAGTTGATAATATATAAGATTGATATCTATTGATATATATAAGGATATATATAAAGGATAATATAAAAATTTGTCCGAAGCCGACCATTGTTTCTATTTTTTCTCAGACCATTGTTTCTATTTTTTAATAAAAACTAATAATTAAACAATTTAAGTAATCTTAAAAAAAATAAAAAAAAAATTGGTCCGATTTAAATCAATTTTTAATGTTTATATTTATTAGATAATTGTGCCACCCGATCGTTCCCGCCCGCCTCGAAACTATTATTTGATTTTGGCCCGAAACTTTTGACACCTATCAAGCGGCGTTTCTAAGAAATAAATCGGACGAGTCGTTATTGTTTTCTCACTCCCCGCGTTTTTGAGGGCTCAAATCTTTACGGCAGGGCAATAAGGGGATATAAAAAATAGTGCAAAATGACTTGAATCCAAGGAGGAAATATTATCTGGAATAACAATTATCAGAAATAAATTCGATTTTTTAATTTACGTTGTTTAAAATAACAGCCTTGTTTTTCGGCCTTTAAGACTATTTTGTAGCGACATGTCGACATTGTCGTGTTCTTGATAGTTACAGACATTTTATAGTTTTCATTACAAAAGTGGTCAAAATTTCAGACTCTGAGGCTACAGTCATAAAAGGGCTTTTTATACAGTGCCAAAACATGGTCTTTTTGATATGAAGTTTCATTAACGAAAACGTGAGATTTGAACCATTATGGTCTTGATTTATGTACATTTTTTCTGCTGAGAATTAACAAAAGTTCATTTTTAATGAAAATCATTTTTGGTTCATAATTTTTCAAGTTAATGAAATATTTAGTTCAACCAAAAAAATATTGATGTTTATTATTGACGGAAAAATTCTCGAGTCGGTATCTCTTGACCCCAAATTGGTCTGAATCCGAATACTTTATTTAGACCAATTTGGAGTCAAGAAAAGGTTTACCTCTTGACCCCAAATTGGTCTGAATAAAAAATATGTCGTGAAAACGCAACGCCTTGATTATGCGTCATAAGGGTGGTTGAGGAATTTCACCGAGCACAGTTATAAGCATAACTAATGGCGCATAAGTAGAGTCAGTATCGGAGACTTATCTGCAAAAATTAAACCCTCATTGCGGATTCTTTGAGTTGATGAGGATAAACTTTCTCAAAAAGAATGATTCCGACCATGAAAAAATTGGAGCCATCAAGTGGTCCACATTTGAGTATGAAAAAACAACCTTTCGGGCTTTTGAAACGCGCTATAAAGGTTGATTTATTATTGATTTTTGTTTGTTATTTATACCGATCGCGTTACAAAAACTCAAATAATCCGTACTGAGGGTTGAGGTTCGCATATACATCTCCGCGTACTGACCCTACTTATACCGCATAAGTTATGCCTACCACTGTGCTCTAGTGCAGTCGGTGAATTCCTCAACCACCCTTATGACTCATAATCATGACGTTGCGTTTTTCACAACATATTTTTCTTCAGACAATCTTGGGGTCAAGAGATAGGTAACCTTTTCTTGACCCCAAATTGGTCTTAATAAATAATTTGGAATCAGACCAATTTGGGTTCAAGAGAAGGTTAACCTTTTCTTGACCCCACCAAGGAAATATATAGTAAGGACAAAAAACGACGATCGGCCAATTTGGTGACAAGAAAAGGTTTCCCAAATTCTCGACGAACTTTGGATTGTTAATTTTTAATATATTTTTTGTGGAACTTTCAACACTTTTTCCAGTGTAGAGAGTGATGAAATCAGAGGAATCCACCTGAGAAAACGCGATCTTTTTATTAGAATTAGGAATAATTAACCCCTGAATTTGCTGACCTCTACAGAATCAAGCTGATCTGAAAGTCTCAAAAATAATTAAATTAATCTATTTCCAGAAGAAAAGCTATCTATTTCTAATATGATAATTTAGTATCAAAAAGACGCTTCGGCTGGACAATCGGGAGTTTTGCGTTTGTATTCAAATGGTTTTAATATTACTGTAAATTTGTATTCTTAATTAAAATATCTAAATTTAGATATTAACATGAGTATTTACCGAAAACAAGCATTAATTGTTCTGCTTCTCTAAGTCAATAATTTGAAAACACAATTTGAAAAAAAACTTATCAAGAAAAGTTATTTCTCAAGAATATTCTAGGTAAGTTAATTAATTAGATATAATTAGCTTTTCGAATATTTTTGAAGCCGGAAAATTATGCAAAAGTTCATCTAATTTTAAGGTTCAATCTCTATTTTATCTACGGAGAACAAAAATATATAAAAACTCTGGTAGGGCGGTACTACCGCCGCGGTAGCCTAAAATAAATCAGTTATCAAGATGGCTCTGCGCAGCCAAGTCGTGAATGTGATGTTTAATGTGATGTTAAGTTAACATCAGATGTTTTGCAGAACAAGTAAAAAGATCATAATTCCAGATTTTTCAATTAGAAAATTTTTTTGAACTTATTCTCTAATTAAATTTAGTAATTGTTAATTCATAGAATCCGAAAAAATTGTGGATTTCAAGTTGGGCGTTTATATTTAGAAAAACTACTGCTGGGGCCCTCCCTTCCGGGATCAGTAGTATATAATAAAGCATGGGCAGTTAAATTCAAAATTTAATTAGAAGATTTACAGTAAATAATTAAAATTAGACTTATGGGTAATTGTTGATTATTCAATTCTTTTACTTTTCCTGCCATTCGCAAAGAGCCAGTTTTTATATGAAAAAATTACATTCATTTCAATTAATAACTTTAATAACAGTGGTCACCTCTTAAATTTATATTTTTTGGTTTGTTGGGACTATTCAGAATTCTGTAAGATAGATAAAAATATAACTTTGAACAAAAAGTATCAGCTTGTGATATAATTTATTTACCAGTCTAGCCTATAAATGGATCTCCGCCCCGAATGCAGACAAGTGGCTCGATCAGAATGTTGCTGAATTTGGAGAAAATAATTCAGTCCGCTGATTGGCTGACACTTATATGCTGAACCAAAAGGGGATAAACTGTCAGCCAATAATATCCACGCATTTAGCATCTTTTGAATCAGGCTTCCTTTCTAGCTTCGGGCGAAGATCCATATCCCTTTAACACCTTTCGCTGAATCTGAGAGATGTAGGCTGAAAAGCGGCTAGGGAGCCAATCCTGACACTCCTCAGACCCCTCCTAGCCACTCATGAGGCCGCTTTTCAGCCCACATCTCTNAGATTCAGCGAAAGGTGTTAAAGGGATATGACCCCTTAAAAATTCAGATTTTTCCATAGGGCCACAAAGCACTTGTGGCACATTTTAGTAACCCCTGAAAAAAAGATTGAAATCACAGGACTTAATTCGATTGTTATTTTGACTTGAGCTTTTTTGACATACATGGTAACTTTGGCATTATATATTGTCAAATAAGCATTATTTAGCATATCATGGTTCCTTCCGATATTAATTCCTCATCGGTAATACCAAGTTTTAGCAGATTCATGGCGCCGTAAAATCCTCATGTTGCAAAATATATCTGCTCATCGCAGCACCATCAATCTTAGATTTTTGTTGCTTTTTGAGAGATAATGTTGAGACACGATCTGTAAATTACAATTAGTAATATATTAAAACATCAATTAGTATAATATTAAAAGATCAATGCAAAAATTATTATTTTTCTATGTTCAGACCAGTTATCAGATTTTTGGGTAAAAATTTTCCAGAAAAAAAATCCCAGACCGGACTCGAGTCGAGTCACTCGACCCGGTCAAAAATTTGGGGCAAAAATAAATTCGTCGATAAATGGAAAATTTCAACTCGTCAATCATAACTACAACGCTTTCTTATTTTTTCGCCCCGTTTTCAGTGTCTAATTTCGATATAAAGAATGATCAGTACAACGCTAATCTGGTGAAAATTTATTTGGATCGTTTTCATTTGGTTTGAAACATGGACACTCCAATTTGCGGACAAACATCGCACGCTGAATATGGTTCGCGAGATTAGTATTATACTCTAGAAAAATTTGTCTTAATTTTGAATGCTTTAAAAATTAATAATTGATCATGTATAGATCTCGAGATATTGACCTCCATCGGTTACCCAAAATTTCTGAAATTAAGAAAATTGTGGAAATTTTTTTTTCGAAAAATTATTTTTTTTTCGAAAAATTATTTTTTTTTCGAAAAATTATTTTTTTTTCGAAAAATTATTTATTTTTATTTTTCCTTACAATTTGAAATATTGGCTACCCAATGCAAGAAAAATTATGCAGCAGTTCAAAAATGACAGCATAAAATACTTAGAAAAAATTCGAAATTTCGGAAAAAAATTTTTGTCCGAAAGTGATTTTATTTTTATTTTTCTAGAATGAACTCGACAAGAAAATTTTGAATGCCGCAAAAATTAACTTCCAATAATGTGTAGATCTCGCGTTATAGACCTCCGTCGGTTACCTCCTTAAATAGCACTATTTCAATTTTAGTTTCCACGTGAGTTTTTTTGCTTTAAATTTATTTATCTTCTACATACCCATGAAATATTGGTTAATTTAACTTGGGTTCGAAATTTATGATTTTCTGGCGAATAACATTTTTGACGAATTAGTAATTCGGGATAACTACTAACCAAAGTACAAACCAAAAAATTTATTGCCTGAGAGGTTTTTGTCATAAAGTTGTTCGTTAGAAATGGCATAAAAAATAAAAAAAATTTTTTAGCAAAAACTGGCTCGAAATTTATCTCTACCATTGAAAATCAAATCATCTCCATCCTCAATAATTCTTTGGACAATGAGTATGACTTCTATTGGTTTGTTTATCAGTTCAGTATAAGTAACGTTATTGTCCTAAACAAAATTAAAAATGGAAATTGTCGTTGATAATCCTTTTCACATTCACCGTGCGTTAAAAATTAGAATGTTTTAGATTTATGCAAAAATGAAGTCAATTACAAAATCAGTGAATTATACGCGAATTTATTACTGGCGTTTAAGTAAAACAATATGAATTAAGTTTTGTAGATTCATAAATACATAAAAAAATTTGGAATACTTGGAGTACATATCAAAGATTGTTATCTCTAAGCCTTTACTATCGCGTTCGCGTTTGACCCACGTTTGACGAACAAGAGCTCCAGATATCACGAAGATAACCAATAAGAGCTTCGAAAATAAGTTCAAACGCGAACGCGAATTCGAGGCCCAAGGATCCCCTTTTTGGATATGGGCCATATCATATGGCAAAACTGAGCCACTGACACATTTTCGTTACGAAGAATCTCTAACTGGAACACTTTCCAGGGCCATTTAGAGGAGTTACAACAATAACAGTGTAATTAAATTTATTAAGCACCGTAGTTTGAAAGACGAATTTTTAAAAATTTTCCAAATGAAATTTTTTTGAATATTTATTTACCTGTAAAATGTCTGCCCAGTCTATCACAAGCCAATTCAGCGTCTTTGGAACTTTCAAGGGTCATAAAATCGATCGAAATTTAAATTTCAAGGGCCTAAAAGCCAAAAAATAATCCACTTATAGACCCCTTGTCAAAGCCTTGATCACTTTTCGATAAATGGATCAAAGTAAAAAATAATTTATAAAAAATCATTGATAAATTCACTAGCCTTTGAATTAAAAAAAAGAGAACAATCTTTCAAGCGGCAAGATAAATTGACATAATTATTTTAAGCTAAATTATGTCATTTGCATTGAAGGGTGGTTTATTGAGATAGAAAAAGGCGTTCTCATTCGGAACTAATCCTATTATTTTTTAGGGCCAATCCTATATAAGGATAAATAGAAAACGTTTATATCAAATAAACTGTTTCTTTTCTTAAAAATTGTCTTCAATCAACCAAATCATGTTTATTAAAGAAAATGGATGTCAAGCATTTTTTTATAAAATACTTTCGAGTAAACAAATTTAAAATTTCATGTGCTCAAACCTTTATCTAGGAAACCGTGTTTCTTGCGAAAGAGTTTTCAATTGCACCTGTGACAGGTGACCTGTTTATCTATTTTGCTTGAGAATGCTGCTAATTGGCTAATATATGCTTACGATTTTTGAGCAAAAATAGTGGTCTCTAAGATTGGGATTTTATAAGATTTTTAAATATTTGGTTACATTTTTGGTCTCTGGTTAACATAGTCTGTTAACTCTCAGCCGCCCGTACGCTTCTGTCGAACCGTATTGACTTTGAAAATGTTTTTTGAATCTTAATCATATACATTACCAACAAGCTGACAAAACTGTAAATAAAATATCTTGCAGTACTTCAAAACACATGTGAGTCTTATCCACAAACAAAATTAAGATTTTTTCTTTCATTACAGTAGAGTCGAAAACTGAAAATGGAAACTATTCCAACAATCTTGGTATGTGTGATTGCTAGCTTATAACGAAAAATTGGTCATTGTTTCCAAAAACATATTCAAAAACATAAATTATGACATCTAGTAAATTTTTACTCGTACATTTCGATTCTTTGTAAAATTAAAGAATTTTCGAAAGTTGACGAGTTGAAAGATGAAATTTCAAAATCCAAAAATCGGGTTAACCCCCACTTGTTTGCGATGTTATATTACCCACCTGCAACTGAGTGTTTTAAAACACACTAGTATTTGCTATCTATAAAAACTGGCTTCCGCCATCAATCTAAAAAAATATGATTTGAGATTAATTTTTATGGTGCCTAATTTTTGCTCAGTTTCTGGCTTCAAACTCGATAAAAAGGACATAAATATTGATGTTTTCCAATTAAAAACGGCAAGAGCGTGACCGTAACGAAATTGTGGTTTAAACAGAATAAATAATTTTTGAATAAGTTTGAAGAAAAATTTTAGTAATTTGATGGTAAAATTAAACCATCGAAAATGCGTAGGCGGAAAAATTTTTTTGAAAAAATTAATTTTGTTTTAGCTTCCGGAAATTTTTTATTTGCCTATCTTAGGTAGAATTTCATGGGCCACAAACTTAATGTTATTTCTTGCGCGCGATGCGCACCTTCTCAAATAGTAAATTTAAACCGCCAATCACACCACCAGGTGGTGCCGGGTACCAAAATAAATAATGTCAAAATATCCATCTCCGAAAGTAACCCGTATTAGTATATTTAAAGATTATTGTCTGGTTCCAGTGCTGTTTTAACTGCATAAAACAGAAAATTGCATCCAAATCATGCATTTCCGGTCTGATGAGCAATTTCCAAAATTCTTGAAATTAAAAATAAGGGGAACTTTCGGGGGTCTGTTCCGATATTCCGTCGGCCAAAATGATACTTCCCCAAAATATTTTTGGTCTCTGTGTTTTGAACCACCGAAAAACAGGCGGGGGTTAAGTGTATGATAAAAAAGTATTTTTATTTTATAAATACTCATTAAAAATTCGATTTTTGGGAAAAATTCTATTAACCAGACAATATATGGTATCAGGTACCAGTTTAAATCGATCACGTGGAAAATATATAATAAATTGAAATATGACACTAAAATTTGAAGTTACCTGTTTTGGTAAACAATTATTTATCATGAATTTATAAGCAACTGTGAGTCAATTATATACCGGTATATACAATATTATATATTGTATATACAATATTATATATACTGGAAGGACGCTATAGAGTAAAAACTCGTCAAACTTCAAGGTCAATCTCAATCATCTCATCATCATGACTTGAAAATACTACCAAAAGAATCCTTGGGTATACTTTATGATGAACGTATTATCAACTATGGGTCAATTATGTAATTAAGGGGGTGGGGAAAGCGAACTTTTTTAAGGCATTTACAAATAACAAATCGAAAATAAAAATATTTTTCCTGACTAAGTCGACACCGAGAAATTTAATGGTCTTAACCAGAAATCCGTATCTGCTCTAGAATTGTCAAAGTCAACCGCATTTTTAGCTGTGTTGCTAACAGTGAAAACAAAATTAAACATGTTTCTTAGTAAATCAACTACGAGGAATTGATGGTCAAACGAAAAGTTTCTATCTGCTCTAGAATTTTCGAAAAAAAAAATTAGAGTAAATTTTAATTTTTACTTCTAGCATTCTATTTTTCGAATTCATTTGCGAATCAAATCGAAATAAAATTGTTTATTTAAGTTTTGACAAACCGTTACTTTTTATGCTGTGGCAAAATGCATAATTTGAACCAGGGGGCATACTAAATCTCCCGAACTATAAATTCACATTTTAGTTTTACAAAATTTCTAATACCTCTTTTGAACAGTCGTTTCAACCGTTATTTTTCTTTGGAATTTATAGGCTGTTCCTCCGGTGTTTTTTTGCAGTCTCCATGATTTTTTAGCTCGTTCTCGCAAATCATAGAGGCTCTTTTTGGTGGTATACTCCTCGAATTATTCTCAATTTCAGTTCGCAAATATTAAATCTCCTTTTTACCATTTTTGCTGATTATTAAAATTAAACAGGTTTATATAAAATCTTACAACATCTCCACCGTGTGACAAAATCTGTCAAATTCAATTTATTTCATTTTTTAGAGCATCTGTTTTATGCTAATCAATGATATTCCGAATGCTTACGTAAAATACCAATCGGAAACCGCCAAAAACTTTGATGGCGGGATCAAAAAAAGTAATCAACGGCCTCTCATTAATATTGATGACAAAATAAAGACAAATAATATGTCGGTTAATGTTATTTGCGAGAAAATTAAAGTAACAAAGGAACATGGTGCGAAGAAACTGGCGTGATTTTGCTCATTTTCGAGCGAGATTACATCGCGATTTATAGACTAACTAAAAATTAATTCAAAATTCGCTCTAGAGAAGTTTTTTATATAGCTTTCCTCGTGACTGAGCAAAAATTTCAGAAAAATTTTATGTACACGAATGAGATCATTATGTTTAAGTGCAAGTGTTGATTTTTGCGTTTTTGAGACATCTGGGACGAAATTTAAAATTCGCTCTTGAGAGTCTTTGATAATGAAAATACAAGTATTTGAAAAAAATCATGAGAATCGGTTAATAGACGAAGCCAAACATAACTTTTTAAGGATTGTTTGGCACTTTTCTAGTGCCCGTAGTGCTGTTGTGCGGTCAAATTTTTTTTTTGTTTTTTCAGTGACCAATTGAACACTTTTCTCGCGATCTAGTGTAAAATGAAAAATTTCACATCTTAGTTTGTTCAGGAGAGCCGATTGAAAAATATCTATTGCTTTCCCCACCCCCTTAAGAGCAATTTCGAAGTCCTTTAAAGTCATAATGGTGAGATCGAGATTAACCTTGAAGTTTGACCAGTTTTTGCTCACTAGCGACATTTCAGTAAATAATTGACCCATAGTTGCTAATAAGTTCATTATAAAGTCCAACCGAGGATCATTTTGGTGATATTTGCAAATAAATCCGATGACCTTGAAATTGACCTTCATCTTTGACCGGAAATTGTGGTTGACCGGGTGGTCGTTCTGGTCTTAATTGCGAGACCTCAAACGAAAAAAATTTAAAACAGGTTACCTCCTGTTTGCCGAGAAAAAACTACGCTAGCTCTTGATTAGCATCTTTTAGAGCTGGCTAACGTATGTTATGAAAATTTGACCGGAAAAAACTTCTCTACAAGATGGACTAGTAAAATCGATACTCATTTTTGACTTTCAAAATTCCTTATTTTAAATCGTCCTTGTGTCCTTATCTTTTGTCTCGTCAAACTTCAATTTTTGTTCAATCTATCCACTCACGGGTTAAAAATGTGATAAACTAATTTTATACCAAATACTATTATAGCATCCTACTATTAACGGTAAAAGCTCATCCGCTGTAAATGAACTTGGTTGTTTTCTGACTCTCAGCCTTTAAATAAGAAAAACAAGCGAATAAAGTTGTGAAATATATTTGAACTTGAAACGGTCCAAGTATTATTCAAATTCTATTCAAAATAATTTTGATATCAACTTTTCGAGGTAATTTCCGTTTTTGATTGATTTCATATATCCTGGCGCTTTTCAAAGCTTTATGGGAACATTTGACCCAAGGAATTTATTTCTTATCTTGGGTAGAATTCGTCAATAAAAATCATTTGATGGTGATAAATCTGAATTCATTGATGGCTGTGCCGATTCTCTTAGGTCCAAGATCTCATAGACAAGTATCATCAAAAAGTTATCTACAAAATTATGTACAAAATTTGTATCAAAATTTCTTGAAAATTGGTACTCAGCAATTGGTACTCAGCAACAAATATTTGAGAAAATTTCTCATAAGTAGCACAATTTTAAATAACTATAGATCTTTGTCCCAATTATTGGGTCCCCATATCCCCTTATCACACTTTTGTGCCAATCTCGGCCCTGATTAGCAAACGTAGTGTGGTTTTAAGTAGTAGGGCCGGGATTGGCACAAAAGTGTGATAAGAGGATATGAAATCATGAAAGGTCATACAGTGGGGGATAATATCGCCGAAAGTTTTTGCCAAAAAAATTCGGCGATATTGGCACATTCGGCGATATGGGGACAAATATATTTTTTTTGTTCAAAAAATGAAAAACGTGTATGCGTTAGAAATGATGTCCTATGTCAAACTTTTTTTTTGATTTTATAAGGAGTTTCACAATAGGTTTGAATGAGGTGAATCACCAAAATGCGTAGAATTTAATACTCAACCAAACGCAATCAAATACAAGTTGTAAAGAGTAAATATTAGCTAAATATGCGTAGGTTTTTTAGGCGATTTCGGCGATATTGGGCTGGCGATATTGCTCCCCCTGTATTGGGTTTTGGTAGATGCCACGAAACGCGAGAAAATTTTTGCCGTCACCAGTAATGTTTTTTATGCCAGAAAGCCAGTGTTATTCTCAAATTAAAATACATCATCGATTGGGGACTCGATTTATTGATTTCTTGATTGAATTATAGGACTGATTTATCATGATGCAAATTAAAATTAAGTCACAAATTAAATTATTATTAATTTATTTATATCAAAAATGACCATGATGATTGTTTTTATTAATTGAATTTAATTAATTAAATTATATTTATATCATACATTCACGTGAAATAAATTCCCGAGCTTTTGTTTCGTCAAATCATGCCCTTAGTCACTTCTAGCAGGCAAATAGTTAGATTTTTGTTAATTAATTTCTTGATAACCCCTATTTAATTCTCCTTTTTGATTTCTCGCAAATGTCGCACTCTCGTCTCAATCCGTAGCTTCAGCGCTCATGTTGTTTTTAAACAAAACCCAGGAGGAGATAGCTTTTCCGTTATAAAACAGTGGCCTCGTAACGGTTTTGGATCGAGGAGTATATCTATACCAAAAAAATTAACATGTGTTTTTCGTAAGTTCAAGGCTAGTCCTACACATTGGCTATTTCAAATGGTATCCTTAAGACCCTGTTGGGCTCTTTTTTTATCTGGCCGAATCTGAAAGGGGGCATTATCTATGAAACAACTGTATGTCAAATAAGGAACCACCATACGGTATGGTCCATACCCTTAAACTCCTCACACCCAGAAACGAGAATTTATATAAATATTGGTCGCCGATCCTAAAGCAATAGAACGGGTAACCGAAAAAGGCTTAATTTTCACTGGCCAAAAAATCAGTCTTCTACGCGTTGGTTGAATACGCGTCTCTGATTGGCTGTGATTTTGCTTTCCTTACAAAATGATAGGAGACGATGAGCAATAGCTTTCGCAGCGGATCGCCGCACACCCAGGTGATCGTAGCTCTTCATACGGCTTCGCTAGAACCGGGCTGGGGACTATCTGTAAAATCTCAAACAATTGACCGAAAAATAATTTTTTTTGAAAATTTTTTAAAGAACAAAAAAATCCTGGGTCTTAATGGGGTGGTCGTTGCAAAATGAGGCTCTAGAAACAAATTTTCCCAATTTTATTTTTATGCCTTTTCATGAAAATTACAAGCATTTTGGTACTCGTTTTATTTGATAATGGCTAGGAAAGCACTTTTGATGAGTTCAAAAATATTTCGTATGAAAAAGTTGAAATTTCTTGATTTTTGGAATTTAAAACACGATTTACAGAAAAACGAGTCAGAAATTTAGACAAAACTCAACTTGGTGTTTGCACGGACTCTTCAGCTGCACATTATCTAGGTTCGAATGTGTGACTTTTAAATCCAGGGAGGAGACATATTGATTGAGACCCTAAACAAGGGTCAAAATACAGTTTTTTGGGATACTGAAGCAAATTCAAGAATTTTCAAAAAACTCAACTTGGTGTTTTGCTCACGTTCTGTCGGTTAATTTGAGTCATTAATTCATTGGTGTACCCTAAAAACTCGGGAGGAGATACATTTTGAAAAAATAATCCGTTATTTTGTAAGCACGTTCTGTTGGACGAGCCATCCGTCACTTTTGATTTATTTTTGATGCCCAAGATGTTTTGTTCAAATATATCAGAGAGAGAGGTAATGTTTGGTCCGACGATTTGTACTTTTGCTACAATTTGTCATTGAAAACCCCATCTTTGCCTTAAAATGCGACGACTACCCCCTTAAGATGACCTGGGTCTTAAGATGACCAGAAAAAAATTCTCTGGAAGATGGCTTAAAAACATCGATGCCGATTTTTGACTTTTGAAATTCCTTATTTCAAATCGTCATATTATATCTAAGATAGGGATCCCCTGTTCCTTCGGTTCGCGTTCATGTTTGACCTGCTGTTGACCAATGAGAGCACCGGATTTCAGTTTTTTTGACCGATAAGACATTCGAAAAGAAGTTAAACCACGAACGCGAACCGAAGGAACAGGGGATCCCTATCTTAGATATAATACCTTGATCGCCTATAACTTATAGACTATAAAACAATCATTTGTATCCCCTCGCGTCAAATTTTACTTTTACGCCTGAATTTGAGTTAAATTATGCCTTCATTTCTTTCGAAAAGTTTTCTTTGAAAAATAAATTTTTTATTATTTTCAGTTTCAGAAAAATCACTTGTGAAAAAATTAAACTTTGGATAGAAACTGCAGAATAGGTAAACTCATATCAAAGTAACCATCAGATAATTTCCTAAAAACTGGCTTCCTCCTAATTTCGAAATCATGTTATGTATTTACACTACAAGGAGGTGGTATTTTTAGCTAAAATACTTCTTGTGCCAATATCGCTGAATTTGCCAATATCGCCGAGGTTTTTTGAGGTTTATATCTCAAATTACAGTATGTGTTTTTTTTACTTGCGAAATGAAAATTGTTATTTAGGTAATTACGACCAATTCAATGGTAACTGGGTGGATTTTATTTTGAAAGCCAAGCTATAGCCAATGTCAATGGTTTGAAAATATAATCCACTATTTACATTTTTATTGGCCGTAATTACCTTAATGACAATTTTCATTTCGCAAGTAAAAAAAACACATACTGTATTTTTTGAGCGTCATGAATGACGTCATTTTCAGGACTGACTTTCCCAAATCTAGTCTTTTCAATTTGTATTTGATTGCCTTTGGTGGAGTACAAAGTAGAGTATTAAATTCTACGCATTTTGGTAATTTACTTCATGCGAATATATTGTGAAACTCCTTATAAAATTGAAAAATTGTTTAACATATGACGTCATTTCGAAAGCCTACGCGTTTTTATATTTTGAACAAAAATTTTTATTTCTGTTCAAAAAACTTTCTGCGATATTGCCCGCCCCCCTGTATAATTTTTCTACGAAATTTTGACGCAAATCCTAAAAAAAGTAGGAAGAAATATCTTCTGGACGGTTTGTCGGATAAAGTTTTAAATAATATTTTTTAAAATGAAATTGCGAACTCTATGAAGTATATTTGAATTGATAGTCTCGGAAAGTTTTATTACTGCGCCATTTGAATGCTTGCTTTTTTTCTATTAACTCGGGTAGGACCACAGTTATAGATGGCCCAGCCGTCCGTACGGCCCTATGGAGCCGGATCATAAATTGCAAATTATCTACAGTATGTGCTTTTTTTTACTTGCGAAATGAATATTGTCATTTAGGTAATTACGGCCAATTATAAATGGTAACTAGGTGGATTATATTTTCAACCTTTTGACATCGCCTATAGCTTGACTTTCAAAATAAAATCCACCTAGTTACCATTTTTAATTTGCCGAANATACTGTATCGTTTTTTATTTAAAGACCTACCCGATTAAGTGCTGAAAAGCTCAAAATTAACTATGTTATTCGAACGATGAAAACATATGACTCATATAATATGAGGTATTGAGCCTAAAGTGAAGCGTGATTTATTGTCCAATCAGCGCGAAGAGCACTCGAGACGCTGAAGACTCAGCAACATTAATTTTGTATAGGCCCAAATTAAATATTATACGTTCCGGAGCAGATACATTCCACTTTTAAATACATACAAAACGAATCAGGGGTTTGTAGTGTTGTGCGGAGTGAGTGCGCGTCACTCATTGACCAGTTATACATAACACCTAGCGCCGTCCACGCGAGAGAGATCGCTCAATGTAGAATTTTCCCGATTTGTATTGTACTTTATCAAAGAAAATTTTCTCATAATTTTTTCGAGAGAATTTTCATTTTTTTTGCAAAAATTAGTACTGAAATTAACCAGTTTATTTTCAAAAATAATTTTTGAGTACAATGACCAAATTGTCGTTATCAGAGGTTAATGTCACATACGGAGCTTGTGTGAATAGTTATATTTTCACGCCTTTTGAAGAATATCTTATTTCTCATTTATACGGTCACATGATTGTTTTTCGACGAAACCGTAATAAAAGAAAAGTCTTATTTTTTTCTGTTGATTAGCTTCACTGATGTTTTGGAGAGATTTTAGATTTTTTGCAAAAATAAATACTGTAATTCCCCCCAAAAAACGCACACATAAATTTTGGCAAAAAATTTGAGCGGTCACTTGGTCGACGATGATCCCATTATGTATAACGGTCGAAAAAAACATTTAATGTTTATCCAGCTCTGCACAGCCGTACGTGCGGCTGAGAGTTTAAAGGCAAAGGATGTGAGGATGTTAACAAAAAATAAGCGTTTTAGCTCGTCATATTTTTACCGAAAAATCGTTTATTGTAAACATTCCATGAAATACCTTATTTTAAAATGCCCAAATTTGAAAAAATGAAGGTTAGTAGTTCGAGCATTTTGAAGCACCGCGGTGCACTGTACTCAATCTCGATTTACCAACAATTGAAGAAAATATTTCCTGTTTTTATCCTTGGAAATATCAAAGTCTTGTTGTCATTATGAATTTCTAGTGAGCGCTTTCAAATTAAATTATACCGTCGAATTTGTTTTTTCAATTTTAAATGATTTCAGTCCAAGTTTCAAACAAACTAACTGCCCATAATGCTAAAATATGGAGATTCGTGTAAACTTGCTTGTATCTTCTGCTGAATTGCAACGCGTTCATTTTCCCGTAACAGGCGCGAAAAAAAATATTTACAAACACCAGAAAAAAATGTTAAAAATATGATTCGCAAAAAATATGTGGCCGCAGTTTTACACAGAGTACTTGACTTTGAGTAGATAAAAGTCTAGTGCCTCCCTCCAGCGCAGCTTTCAGGTGGGGTAATGCGAAATTATTTGGTGTAGTGTATTCTCGTGCTAATCAAATTTACTATAAAGACCCTTGAGCGGAGCCGCACATCCTTATCCAATCGAGACTTCATGATCAAATTCAAACCAGCCAATCACGGAGGCGGTAGGAAGCATCTGGCCAATAAGAACCTCTATGTGGGAGGGAATCATTTATATCTTTCCAATCGCGGCCGGCAGGGTGCGCCACGGAGGCAAAACATTAAACTGGCGCAGAGAGTAGAGCCAAAAGGGTGTTAAGTCTCACACGGCCAAAATAACGCCAAAATACGACAAATAAAATATTAAAAAACCCAAAAGATAGAAATTAAATAAATATAGAGAACTAGAACGCGAAGAAATGACGAAGATGCGAGAGAAAACACTCTGAAAACCATGAAATTCCTCATAAAATGGATTTTTCTGCTCTCACAGGTCTTTTCGGCCCACACCGATTGTCCAAAAGCGTGCAAATGTGAAGATTTGAAAGTCTCTTGTAGATCCTTGAGACTGAAAAATGTTCCGAAAATCCCAAAAGATACGGTTTCACTGTAAGTAAAAAAAATAATAACTTTGAGCACCGTCCAAAATATTATGAAATCGACAGCCCAGTTTCAAAATGTTAACGCTAACCTTGGGGTGTAAAAATAAACTCAATTTATCACCTCAAATATTTATTGTTTTTTGACTTGGTTCATTTGCGCCAAAATATTAAAAATAAGCTCGGCTAATTACTGGCATTAGTTCAAAATCACTTACAATTATCCCCCCGAAAATTGACCCTGAAATTTTAGTCGACTTTTCGGACAGAAATAAACGCAAATTACGGTTAATTCTGGCTCAATATTTTTTTAAAATTACCCGTTGAAGTAGTTGAAAAAGGAAAATTTTATTACGTAAAAAACCTTGGAGAATTTTTAATGACATTTTCAAAAATTTATTAAAATTGTTTTCAATTTTTTGACAAACATAGGAATTTTTGTCCCTAGCCGTATCCCAAAAAATTATTAATTTTTATTTTCAAAGCGATCTGGGAAATAACAAATTACACTCCGTCACCCTCGACTACCTTGGAGACCTAGAAGAACTTTTACTGGATGGGAACCCAATCGACAGTATATCGAAGTTGCCCACTTCTTTGAGAAAATTGTAAGTAAAGATTTTTCCAGATTTTTGTCCCAAATTAATAGTACAGAATAAGTCTCTTTCATATATAGAAAGCAGGATGTTATAAAAACATTCTGGGGTCCCGGTTTGAGGCCGGGAAAACAGTGGAAAATTCAATTTTCAGAGTAATTTTATGCATCAATTTAGTGTAAATTATTCTATGATTTTTGATCTTTTGCACAGAATTTCGGAAAATTTTCAACACTCGATCTGTAGAAATTTGCTCTAGAAAATTTAACGTCATTTAATATAGATAAAGAGTCAGAATAATTCACTATACAACCCATTATTTTTTTGAAAAAGAGGATCACAGTGAAATAATATTTTATGAAAAATGACAGCTAAAATGAAGGAAATTATTAATCTTTCAATGAATTTAACTAGGAATCTCATGATATTTACAGAAGCTTGTTTTATGAATTCAAAAATTTAAATCACACAAAAATTAATTTTTAATATCTATAAATAATAATAACCTGAAAAATAATTTTTAAACTGATTATAAGAATAAGATTCTCAATAGTAAAACAAAGGTCACATTTCTCCTTAAAATTTTGATCAAGATTATAACATTTTAATAATGAAGAAAGTGATAGATATATTAGCGTATCTTCCTTTGAACTAGACAATTAAAAATTACGATATTACCCTCTTAAAATTTTTTAACAAGATGGGCCTCGTGCCAGATGGGGCTCAAAAATGACTTTTCATATTTTCTGGGTTCCAGATAGTTTTCGTTTAAATTTCTTCTTTTTTTTGATCTTGTATTTTATAACAGAAATGAAATGGTCTCGTTTCGATAACGATTAGAATGGCTGAATGAAAAAACATTTTTACGCAAATAAGCTTTGTTTGACTTTTACATTTTTAATCAATTTAAATCGCAACAAATGTAAAATAAAAAGTTTTTGTTGATTTCTTTATATCAGGGGGCTTAGGGTTTTATTTAATATTAATTGAAGTTTTTGTAATAGCTTACTGAAACTTGATGCGCTTAGCTACGTTTTGTATTGTATATCTATAATGTTACCAAGAGCCCATTCAAAACAATTTTTTAAATACGCGAAAGCTTTCCTTTTAAAAACATCAGATTTATTTTGTAAAGTTTTTTTATATGAACTATTTCAGACGTTTCGAAATAATATAAAGCTTGATAGTAACAAGAATTAAGTGCATTCATGAAATTTCTGAATCGACCAAAAATTCGCTTCAGATTGGTTTAAATTTAAACGGGCTTAGAGTCTAAGCCTTAGACAAAATATAAATTATTTTATCTCAAAACATCATTGTACATCCCATTCGTATTACCTCACTGAAAAAACTCATACTGAAGTTTTTTGATTTTTCAGCTGAGTTTTTTTTTAAATCCTAAAATTTTAAATCGTTCCGATAATAAATCAGTTTACTAAAATCGAGCAAATCAGTGCCATCAGAAATTAAATTATATTTTTGAGTTACTATATTTTTGAGTATATAAAATTCGGTTTTAACAAAATTTCAGTTTTCCAAATATCCTACAGTATAACATTCTGAATACTTCCATAATTTAAATAGAAAGATTACTCGTACTCTAATCCAAGTACTGCACCAACTCATGCCGAGGACCATGCATAACCGACTCTAGTATGTTATTTTCTACTTAAATTAGTCACGTATTTAGAATATATCCATCGTGATGCCCGAGTAACTTAAATCTCTCATTTGCCTTTTAAAAGATAAGGGAATTAGAGATTTAAGTTACTCGGGCATCATGATCGATATACCTTGCTAGATATAAATATTTTGCTCAATTATAATATAAGTTTATAAGAAAATATAAAAATAAAAAATTTTAAAAAACTCTAATTAGATTACTTGTATAAATACTCGAAAATATAGATTTTCTCATCCAAATCGCAAAAATTTCTATTTACTTGATGCACTTAAATTGCTCAAAAGGTTAATTTGATAATATTTTCGACTCTAATTCCGCAATTGAAAAGAAAGTAAATATTAAATATTGGCCCAAAATCAAGTTGTTTTAATTTTAAAAGTTGTAGATTTAGCTCAAAAGTGAGTCAAAAATACCCATTCAACAGTGATAAGAAGTTGACGATAGATAAAAATTCTTCCCTTGGAAAAAATTGTTTTTTAAAACGTACCTGTCAGAAAAAATTTTAGTCAAAAAATTATAATTGTCACCTATTTTGTACTTTCAAAAAAGTTCACCCTTGATCCAATTTTGAGAGACAAAAATAGGCAATCACCTAAGCCACTATCTCTAGAAGATTATGGGTACCCTACTGGCTAAACTACCACCGCCAATTGTGATAAGATATAATAAATCACTTACGGCTTTTAAAGGGGAAAATGGCTTCGTTTAAACTTTGTCGAAAGATAGAAGGCTAGTTTGTTCCGAATATATGAGTGGTTTTATTGTATCGCTCTTGGACTAGGAAATAAAACTTAAATTTTATCCTGTTTCGGTGGTTTTCACCTGGATGAATAATTTTTGAGAACAAATTTAGAGAACAAATTTTAATGCTAATTTATCACAAAAATTACCTTAAAAAATCTCCGAAAGTTTCAAGATTAGCTAAAGCAAATGCAATCTAAAAAAAAATCCAAATTAAAATAATAGTACTAGTATCAAGTTGAGAGATCAGAAATTTTACCATATTTAGCACTACGTAAAAAATGTAAACTATAAAATTCACTTTGATAAGTCTAATGACGTGCGGCATAGTTTTTCAGAATACTGAATCAGTAAATTTTCATATATTGATGAAAGTTAGCCTCAAAAAGTTTGCTGGTACTTTTATTTATCGTTTCAATGTTGGAAATTTTGTTTTTTTTTCTGATTGGTTACATGACGCTTTATATCGGGAAATCGACCTTTAGCTATGTCTAACCTTCTTGCAGTTTGTATGTTTTTGGTTCCTCGCTCAAGCATATGAAATAAGTAAACCAACTTTCAGAAAAAATCTCAGATGATTACGTGTTTTTTCAGAATTTTAAAAATAACCGAATTCGTATTTTGCGCAGTTCTATATCCCTTTACGAGGAAGGTAGATATTTTTCGAATTTGGTCTAGTACATTACTACTACTTGAATCAAGTGCATAATGTACTAGACCAAATTCGAAAAATATCTACTTTCCTCGTAAAGGGATATACTAGTAAGTAAGGATATACTAGTGAGTAAAAAAGCTGGAAACGAATTTTTCTTAAACTGCATGACGAACGAATTAAAAAAATTGAATAAATTCGGACAATTTTTCTTTAAAAAAAGGCATCAGTCAAATTTTTGTGGCCAACTTTCATGAAAAAAAATTACTGATTAAGTATTCTTAAGCGCCGTTTGACGTCCAGGATATGCCCTGAAAAATACAAATTTAGCATTTCAATTTTGTCAAATTCTCGTAAAAACACATGTTTAGCAAATTGTCTTAAAGGAATTCAATTTGAATTTTCAAACCCACTTTCTGACGATGTCAAGGTGGCGAGCAGCTCTTTTTAAGTGCCTGAAATACGACGTTAATTCCAGGCTGGGTGAGCCAGCTTTATTTTCATTCTCCTAAAGAGTCAATAAAATAAAACTTTTCAATGGTTTTATTAGTGACTACTCAGAATAAGTCTCTTCAGCTGCCAGCTTTTTCGAGACTTTTTGCTTTCTTTTCTTTTCGTCAAAAAAAGACTATTGACACAACTACTCCCAGGTTCACTTTCCCACAATGGCTGAAAATTCTCGGAATTACATTCTATGACAATTTTTCTGAGAATGGTGCTAGGAAATGTGTTTTTGAGGTCGATGACAAATTTAAGGGGTAGTGTATGAAAAAAATGTTTTTGAAAATAAAAGGATACACTAAATCAGGCATGAAAAAATATTTCCCGTAGTCGACTTCCTAGTAACGATATAAGAAACAATGAGTACAAAATGAGTAAATAATATACACGTAGGGCGACAGAGGGTGAAACTAATTTTGCTCTATTGTGCCCTTTGTGTACATAAATGAACCATGGTTGCTTATACCGTCATAAGAAAGTCGACTACGGGAAATATTTTCATGATATTTTCGAAGCGATGGGATGACTTTGAAATTCTACTTAACATTATTTTGAGGTTATCTACTGTATTGAGAAAAAAAAAATTAAAATTCGTCCGAGAATTTTTTCCGTTATTAAAACCTTGAACAATTAACAATAGCGATATTATGCGCGTGTCAGAGATTTTGTTGGGTTTGGCGTTGAATAATGATATGCGGCATAGCATATGTTCCTGGAAAATATATTTGTATTTAAAATTGGCAACTTATATAATCCAAGGATTGATAATCGTTTTATTTAATCTAAATTTAATATTCAAAATTTGTGTCATATAAGATCCTGACGAATTGAAAACATGTAGTATTTTATTTAATTAGTCAAGAACAAACTTAGGGTGGTGGTACATAGCACAAATAAAACGTTGTCTGCGTCATTTTCAATGAATAACGTTCTGAATTTTCGATAGTATTCGCCTAATTTCAGCTATTATTTTCCAGTCCCACGACTGGGCAAACATAATGAAATTATGCTTCTGCATAATGCGCCCAGCCAACGGGATCCGCCTTGGATCTGCTGCAAATTTCATCTGCCTGCTTTTTCCGTAATTTGATTTTCTAACAAAAGTTCGTTTGCGCTGTTAAAGGGGGCTTTTCTAGTCCCGTTTTCAGGCCCTGATCCTAATCAGCCAAATCGCTTATCGATTTCATGGCAGGTTTCTTATCTTATCGCTACAGTGATAAATAGCCAGTCGTGGAATTGATTTTTATCAAATGCCTTCTAGATTTGAAGATAGGTGAAAAGATACGGGGCAGATTGGTGGATTATAAGGACTCTTTTGCAAAACTAATCTTGGTGCGGATTATGTATTTTTGTGAAATTGTGGGGGAGGTCACATGCAATTGCATTAGCACCTGAAATATGGTGTTTTTTCATGAGAAAAATGTAATGAAATATTTTAAAATAAATTGAGGTAATATTTTTATCTTACCCGGGATACGTGAATAAATTTGTGACGTTTGTTTTGGAAACAAATTTTTAGAATTGAGATTTTTTGTCGAATATTGCGCTTTTGCATGTATTTTGGTGCAAACTTTTTATTATTATAAATTGTTTGTTAATACTTACTGTAGTAACTTACACAAAAAAATTTCTTGTTTTTGAAGAAATTAATTAAAAAAAGTTGAAACTCCATATCAGTAAGGCGGTGAAAATGAACACTTTCAAGTTTTCATTAGAAAACCCGATTTTACAAAAGTTCATTTCGACTTTAAAATTTGCATTTTTTCTATTTCCAATTTTTCGAATAATTCAACAGATTTCTTTCGAGAATATATTTTTTATATTTTCACGAAAAAACAATATTTTGTCGAATTTTGAACAAAAATAAATTTTTGAATGTCATTTTAAAGGATTTATTTTGTTTTTTCTATTCGTTTAACCTTGCCTTGGAGGCATAAAGCCTTTATAAAGGCTTTTTTTGAGCGCTATTTCGGGAAAGTAAAGTGCTTTGCAACTTTATTCTTCTTTAGTCCTCGAGATTAAGGAAAGCATTAAATTTGAAAGTATGTAATTCACATTTTGACTTTATTAACCCTATAGAAAAGTGACATTAACAAATTGTTTTCAACTACGCATTTATTGTGAGGAAATGGGAGAGGCCAGAACAAAATGAATAAGGAAAAGATTACGAATTAAATTTTTTTAAAAGTGACTACCTCAGAAATAACCTGCAATTTTTGGTCTTTAATCTACAGGTTTTTCCGAAAAAAACCAAACCTACGCAATTTATCGAATCACTTTTGAGAAATAAAATTTAGGACAAAAGTTGAAAATGCAGAAATTCAGCAATTCAGAAAATTTTTTTCTAAAAATGAATCATTCAGAAGCAATCTGCAATTTCTGGTCTTTAATTTAACAGGTGTTTTTGAAAATAGCTCCATGCCTTGGAGGGTTAATGTCTTTTTAACAATATTACCAGAAAGTTTTTCATTTTTGACTCGACTTTACCGAATATTTTTTAAGCTCCTAAAATTACCTTAGATCAGTGTTAATTTTAATTTAAAGCTTAAATTTGAGAAATGATTTTATTTTTCATAATTTTTTGCCTATTTGTAGCGTTTGTTCTCGAGAGAACTCAATAATTTTATGATACACTGGCTAATTCTTCCTAAATATCCGTCTATTCTTAACTAATTTAATTAAATTTTTGATTAAAATGTGAATGTTTGTTTTTGTGCTATATCGATTAGATGCTTTTACCTCCCTTAGTACTGTTTTATATATAATTTTGATACTAATCTTTGTTTAATGAAAAACATAAATATTTCGTTGTTGCTCGTAAAAGTTTATTCTGTGAAATATTATTCGGCTCGTGCCGTATTTATAATCGTTAATAAATATGAATACTAAAATGCATTTGTTGGATAAATAGCAGCCTGTTAAACGCTGGGTTTCTGCTGTATTCACTGTTTTTAGTTATTTTTTAGGTTTAATTTTGGATTGTACATTTTTGAGGGAACGTTAATTCGCCAAATTTTTATCCGACAAATTTTGAAAATTAGTCTTGAAATTTCAGGCGTATACTGCTCTGAAACCGAAAATTTTAAATTTATTTGCCAGAAAACTCATTTAATATATATCCTGTATGGAAGTAGTATGTTAAATTTCGGAACAGGTAAAATCTTTCTTGGGTGTGTATAATGTATTGTGCTATTCAGTGTACGGCGAGTGGCGGCCACGTGATAGCCTTCCCGTCTCTCGCCATCTCACTCGCCACTCGTCGTACACTGAATAGCACAATAAATTATACACCCAAGAAAGATTTTACCTGTTCCAAAATTTAACATATTACTTCCGTACAGGATATTCAACTCAAGAAAATCTCTCAATCTAGAAAGTTTTTCTGAAAAAAGACACTTTGAAAAAAAAAATTTGGCATATAAAAAATTTGGCGGATTAATGTTCTCCTACATTTTTGACAACCCAATTTTTTGTCATTTTTTTTGAGACACTTTTTTTGCGATGAAAAGTGCGTAAGCTGAAATCATCAAAAGTAAAATCCAAATTTACAAAATTTTATTTTCAAGATTGAATTTCAAGTCTTGTTTTGAAACCGTTTGCTTTATGCTATAAATATTTATCGAAAATTTTGTATTTTTACATCATGAGATTTATTATTGCACGCGTTTTCTTCAAGTTGGTAGACTTTTTGCGCCTACGCATTGAAAAAGATAGGAGAAAAAGTCGATTTAAAATGTTTTCAATTAAAAATTTATACTGCTAAGTTCTAGTTCTACCACGCTACATTTCTTCGCAAAATTTTGCCGAAAACATATTCCGCGGAAAACGGTTGAAAGTTTATTAAAATAATTTGAAATTTAATATTTCTTTATTCATTTGTATATCCCCTATTCACACTTTTGTTAATATCCCGGCCCTGATTAGGAAACGTAGTGTGTTTTTAAGCAGTAGGGCCGGGATATTAACAAAAGTGTGAATAGGGGATATTAATTTCGAATTACTCATTCTTCATCAGTACTATATTAACAATATATTTCTCGCCGCAACAAAGTTGTAAAAAAGAATAATTTGAAATTTGTTTTAGCTGGAATACCCCGAACACACCTTTATGAAAACTAAAGCTATAATTGCGTACTGCTGTTTGAGCAATCTTATCATTTCCCAGATAGGCTCAAACGCCTTAAAAACTTGACAATCGAAGGGTCAGATATGACACTTTACTAACCGCATGATTGACAACTGGTTTTACCGATTTCCCGAAAAACTGATAAAAATTTTGAAAGGTTGTTTAATTTTCACACAAATTTTCCCTGATTTTCGATTCTATATGTGAAAACCGCTTTCCCAGAGGCTCTGGGCCAGAGCTTTTTTAACGTTATATGAAGAATATTGAAGAATTTTATTTTGTTGTCGATTCAAATTTTCGAACTAGTTTAGTAACTTTTTAATTCAGGTCTATGGTGAATTGTGATCTCGACCATGTCGCCGATATTGGATTAGCAAAAGCTTCTATTCAAGATTTAGATTTGAGCTCTAACAGATTAAAACAAATTGGAGCGTTGGATTTTTCCGGTTGGTCATCTCTCGAAACTATCAATTTCAGCGATAACCGGTTAACTGGACGGGAATCTGGTCGAGAAGGAAAGCAAAATTTACAGGGGATTCCCCGCGGTGTCAAGCATTTGTAAGTAAAAACCATTTGATTTTCAAGCAAAAACAAATTCACATATATAAAATCTGAAAGCATTTTCTACAGTAAAAAATTTGTTCTAATCTTCATACCAATTTTTTTATTTATTTGGAAATCAAGATGCTTCGGTCAATCATCGACCAAATTAACCTCGCACATACATTTTTTTCCAGAATCTCAAGGTCAATTAATAAAGAGTGAGCGGGGAAAATGTCTAGTTTATATTTATAAACCCGACGAATTTGAGGGGAGTTTATGAGATTTTTGATCGGAACTTTAAATAAAATTTACGAGATTATTTTTCGATAAAAAATCATAGATAATGTGCAATTTATGCGAATTGGCCGCTCGCATAAATTTGCGTGGCTGAGTAATTTTAGACTGCGCCCATACTCAAATGAAATAAAAGCACAACTATGAAAATAATGAATAAATGTTTCAATGCTAGCAAAATTTTTCAATGCTAGCAAAATTTTTTCGAGTCGATAACCTTATTTCTGACAAAATTCGGATGTTTTATTCAAAATGTCCATGTTATCGGTTTTGTATTCACAAATTGACCTTGAAATTATATTTATCAAAATGTAATTTAAAAAAAATTATGTATCCTCTTTCGTTTTCGGTCCAAATTGGATTTTGAAAATTTTCGAGCTAAATCTGGTTTCAAATTTGAAATAACTTTCGATTTAATATAATTTAAATGATAGAAAATTTAATATTAATCTTATTTAATTCCTACACATTATAAGCTAATAAAACTTGTTAAAAAGTTTAGTTGCATTTTTTGCTGATACCATAACATAAATTATGATTTCGCCAAAAAGTGAAATAATCACAGTTTTTGACAAGAAATTGTTTTGGTCGTTTGATTTTCAGAATAAATATTTTTCAATTACAAGATATAATAAATACAAGAGTATCATATAAAAAATATTTTTTGATAATCGGTAATTTAAAAGAATTATTTTTTCGGCTACAAAATATAATTCATGAAAAGTGTCAAATTTTATAAAAATGAGTATTTTTCTAATTAAACCTTAAAAGAAGGGTAAATGTTAGACCATATTACTATTATAATCATTTTTTATGCAAATATGCCAGTGGACCCAGAACTCTTGCTTTTTTTTATGAATATTAGTCGCGGAAGTCACAATTATTTCAAATTTAAAATGTTCTTGAAAAAATTTTCATTTATTTTGATAGGTGCGCAAAAAAGTGAAATAATAACAGTTTTTGCAAAGAAATTGTTTTGGTCGTTTGATTTTCCTAAACGGCAATTTTTGAGTTCGGGTAAGTAGAAACCACTGATGAACAAAATTTCGAAACCTCTCAAAATAGGCTAGATAGTGTCAAGAAACAGATAGATTACATTTTCACTTGCGACATTTCTCACCGAACTTGAATTTCATTATTTTTAAGTGGAAAGTATAATTTTTCCAAGAAAGTAAGTGGTACTTTTGAGTAATGGTATATATTATACTCTCAAAACTCCAAAATGAGCTTTTTGTTTTAACCCTCTCTCACTATTTTGTGAAAGTTCCTCTCGCTCCGTTTTGGAGCTTTACGACAAAATTTTTAAAACATCACCAAAAAAATTTTAGCATCGTCGTTTTTTAAATCCTTGACTGATAAAATTTTTGATATTTATAAGATATTTTTTACGAAGCGTAAATTTTTTCCTGTATGATCAAATTTTTTTAGTAAAACTAATATTTCTAAACATTTTTTAATTGAAATATATTCACAAGATTTGCATCATAGTAATTATTAAAGTTGAACAAGTCTCTAATATCGCTAATTAATTGAATTGAATAGTGGGGTTTTTATTAGCAATATTTGAGAATTACTTTAATCATTTGCCAAATTACTATCATGGAATTACTATTTCATTGAACAATATGTTTCGAAAACGATTTTGATAACTCGAAAGTTCAACTAATAATCTAAATTTTTCAAATTTCATTTTGTTCATTTTTAGCGCAACGATTTTATGAAAAAATTACAATAAATTTTACGATTTAATAGAACAAATCACGGTCGATAAAATTTTAAATTTGTTCTACCGAATATAAAATCATCGTTTTTTGGGCATGGGTATATTTTGCGGGCCAAATGCAAAGCATATGCGAAGCTTATGCTGCACCAAATTTATAGTTAATTTCTATCAGGGAAGTCGAAAATGACAGTTAAAATGTCCCAAAGTGACCACAAGAGCCGCTATAGAGCAAATGTAAAGCATTTGCTGGACTATTTTTTCGTTAGGGTATTGAGTAAATTGGTTTCAGGAAAGTCGAAAATGACACTTAAAATGTTCCAAAGTTATCGCAGGAGCCGCTAGAGAGCAAAATGAGGACAATATGAAATCTGATTTTTTTAGTGGAAATTGATATCTGTTTGTGCGAAATTGAGTTTCAAACTCATCCAAGTACACACATTTGTTCGAAGGCGAAAATCCTCAAAAAATAACTTATTATATTTCATATTCTCTATGAATCTTCAAAATGTCGTAGAAATAAGCTCTGTGACGATGCTCAAAAATATCAAAAAAATATCTCGGCATTTATTAGTGTTTTGGAAGAGAATTTCTAATTATGCTTTATTAATAAAAAAAATGGAAAAAAATTTAACAAAAAATCTTTAACAAAATTAAATTTTAAAAAATTTAATTTAAAAACTCGTGCCCAGTAACACGGGATAAAACCGTGCAAAACTTGTTTGTCAGGAAAAAATAGTGTTGGGTGAGAAGATTAGGGTTCCGTAGGACCCTAGTCTTCTTGCACCAACCCTAGTTTTTTTTTGACAAAAAGTTTTGCCATGCCCGAGTGTACACTATAGTTTTATGTTACACGTATATAATCCTATCTTGAAAGTATTATAATTAGGGTTAGGTAAACTCGTGTTCAGTGTACACGTAGGATGATAGCTGAACGACGGCAAAGCTGTTTCGTGAAGGGCTAGGGTTAAAAAATAGGGTTGTGTTCCGCAGGAACAAACGACATATTTTGTTAACAATAACCATAGACTTTCCAAGAAAAGTTTGGCCATGCCACGAGTGTACACTATAACTGTTATTATCTATAAACCAGCACAATTTTACCGTTAAAATATTATTTAGCTTAGGTATCTTTTTTTTAATGCCACACTTTTCTCAGCATGATTACTGAAATATTATAAGAGATATAATTAATGGTTTTTTGTATCATGTACCCAAGTAAAAAGTTTTGCCATGGCTTAGTGTACACAATTATCTTTTAAACACAAAATTGTAACATGTAACAGCCCCGCGGCCCGCGGAGGCAATGCTTTCTCAATTATGATTGAAGAGAGAAGCCTTATAAAAAATCTTAATTTAATGATTTTAATAGAATTATTTTTAATTTATGGAATTGCATTTGACGGTTTTTTCCATGGGACTCATATTTTCTTCCATTAATCCACATTTCACATCAAAAAGTTTTGGCATGCCTTAAGTGTACACAATAATACATATAACAGCCCCCGACAGGCCCGCCGGGAGGCAATACTATTAAATTTTTGTCGAAATGAAAAAATTTGGATCGATATATTTAGAAATTTTTTTTCGAAAATAACATGTTTTTTGTAATCATGTACCCAAGTAAAAATTTTGCCATGCCCTTAGTGTACACAATCATCTTTCAAACAACAAATTGTAACATATTATTTGAAATACATACTATTTGAAATACTATTCACGGACCAGATTGTATTCTAAAAATCAGTTTCAAAACATTTTACATCAAAAAGTTTTGGCATACTCTCAGTGTACACAATATACAGAATAAGCCCCGGCAGGGTCCGCGGGAGGCAATGATATTTAAATTATCATTAAAGAGAGAAGCCTAATAAAAAATTAAAGTTAATGATTTTAATAGAATTATTTTTATTTATGGAATTGCATTAGACGGTTTACCAATGAGAATCATATTTTCTTGCATCAATCCTTGTTTTTTTACATCAAAAAGTGTTGTCATGCGCAAGTGAGCACAATAATACATACAACAGCCCCGTTAGGACCCGCCGGGAGGCATTAATATTGAAAGTAATGTCGATTTAAAAAAAATTTAGATCGATATATTTATGCAAAAACATATTTTCGAAAATTCCCATGTTTTTCCTCAGAAAACCGGTAATTTCAGAAGTTTATTACCAGTGAACTCTCTGATATAATTTTACAATGGCTTTTGTGGGCATTTTTTCAAATTTTTACTGTCATTTTTGGCTTCTCCGATACCGATTTACTACGTAGCTTCATTTTATTTCAGCCTGCATATGGCCGCGTTTTTTGGACTCTAGCGGCATTCGTGGTCCATTTAGAGCTTAACCTATGTCGAATTCAGATTCCTGAGGTCGATTAACCCCCAGATCCTAATTTTTTATGAGCCTGCATATGGCCCGCGTTTTTTGCTCTCTAGCGGCTTTCGTGGTCCATTTAGAGCTTAACCTATGTCGAATTCGGATTCCTGGGGTCGGTTTACCCTCATTGCGGGCCATTTTTTTTGGCCCGCAAAATATACCCATGCCGTTTTTTGCTTTCTGATGACTAAGTATTTTACCACCAACTCAAGTTTTATTTATAACAAGTGTAATTTCTCCTGAATCAAAACTCAATCTCGAACTAAATCCCATTAAAAACAAAGCTAGAATTGTTTGAGAAGTTAAGTGTGATTTTAAGATTTAAAAATTTAGCTCATTTTCCTGCTTAGCTGAGAACTCATCTCGATGCATATTTTTTTTATAAATCACTTGATCCTTAACTATATATTTATTTTGTTGAATCCTGGTTGAGTAAGTATCAAGTGTTGATTTTTTTTGAAAGAATTTTTACAAAAAGTTTCAGGTGTGCAAAAACGTGCAGATAAGTTATCTCAAAATGAGCTCCCGCGCGGTATCAAGGCCAAATACCATATTTGGCGATAATTTTTAGCTTCAAATTAATGAATATATTTTAATCTAATTAGGTGGGAGAAAAAAGTCTTTGATCAAGTTAATAGCGCAATTTTTATCTTTTGAATACGGCCATATAAAATTGATCATATAATATTAGCCATATAAATTATATGATATAATTATTATGACTATTATAATAATTAGATGAGTTATTTTCTAATATTACTCGATTATCTGATTAGTATCATGTGAAGAAAAGTAATTTTGTATTCGTTAATAAAATTTAATTACTTACCGATAAAATCTTATAACAGGTTATCCAATGTACTCAATGATTAAATACGAGTTATTTTTGAAAAAAAATGTCAAATTTCATAACAATTTTCGATTTCAAGACATAATTTATGTAAAAGTGTCATATTGAAATATATCAGAATAATTTTTATTTACAACATTAATTAAAAAGTGCGATATTTCAATATATAACTTTTCAAGAAGGGTGTATTTGGACCGTATTACTTTTTCTGATCGATTTTAAAGACAAAAAGACCAGATTGACCTTAACTCTCAGGTTTATTTTTCATGAATCCTAGTCGAGTAAGTCACAATTGTTTGACGTTTAAAATTTTCTTGAATAAATTTTCATCTGTTTTCTTAAGTGCGCGAAAAAGGTGCAGATCGCTTAGCACCTTAAAAGGGCTCATTTTCGAGCCTGTCCGTATCTCTCGAGAGGTCTAGTTGATATGGTGGTGTATTTTTAAGGCTCGTCACCACCTTAATAATTTAATTTCTTTCAAGTGTGGTGGGGGTGGAGGGAGATGTGTTTAGTTCGAGCCATTTTGACGTTATTAAGCAACCAGATGTCACCTGCAGAACACCTGCCGAGGCAAAAATGTTTTAGATTCGAAAATCGTGTTTGAAAAAGGATTACGAACTTGACGCTAGTTTTAAACGAAATATATTTCCTTTCTCATAAAATTTGAATTAATTTGGAGCTTTAAGAGGGTTGTGGGTGTGAAATGCAAGCTCATTTCAAAAAATTTGTAATTGTTATTACAAACCTCGGTAGTTATGAATCAAATTTAAATGTATGTGATTTTTCATACTTTTAGAAGATTTTTTTAATTTTAAGGGCTGGTGAGCAATATGTGAATATGTTAGAATTTATTTTGTTTTGGCGCGAAAATTTTTAATAACTGTTTATATTTTCAACTTAATTCATCAAAATTTCGGGAATTATTCAAAACCATGCGAACAGTGTGTTTTGTATCGACTGTACAAATGTATGAGAGTGTCAAGATTCGAACTCTCAGATCAATCATAACTAATAAAAGCAAAAGTCATACTTTTGAATTCAACAATAATTTGAAAAAAAAAATATTATTTTCGCGGACTGTGTTTCAAAACAATGATTTGCGGCATCGTGCGCACCCCAAAGCACTTATTTTCTTATATTAAAAATGACTAAAGTAGATAAATATAATATCGATCTTTTGCTGGATTTTTTTCTAGAATTTCAGAAATTTTACTTTTAGTGAACCGGAAATTCAAAGTTCGAAAAAACTTTCGGATTTGAATCAAAATTTTAAACTGATCAGCGTCAAATTCGATAATAAGGTTGAACATTTTTGCGTACAAATATTGAAATTTCTGGAATTCGTAATATTCAAATAATGAAAATTCTAATTTTTTTCAAGATTGTTTTAAAAAAATTGTATCATAAAATAAATGTATAAAAAGCTCAAAAAACCGACAATCACCCCTTAACGTATGTTTTTAGAATTCTTGATGGAAATAGAATAACTGCTCTTTTGCAAGGAATGCTCGACAACCTCGAAAAGCTGGAAACCCTCTCACTCCGTCGCAACCGACTGACCCAAATTGGAAACCACGGCGTTTTCACCGCGACCCATTCGACTCTAAAAAGCTTGGATCTCTCCGAAAACAAGCTCGAAAACCTTGGCCAGTTTGCTTTCAAATACCTCTCCGGGCTCATTGAGCTCAACTTATCACATAATTTGCTAAGTGGCGAACATTCATCTTTGGGAGTTTCACTTTTTATCGAAAAGCAAAGGCTGGAAAAGCTAAATATGAGCTTTAACCATCTGGATAAATTAAAGTTTGCAATGCTGTATCGGAAAACGGCATTGATAGAATTGGACGTGAGCCATAATAATATAACCGAGATTGAATCATCTTCAACTTCCGCATGGCAAGATGTCAGGAATCTGAAAATTCTGTAAGTGAAAAAATGACCACAAATTATTATTTTTTTTTTATAAAATTAACTTATTTATTTTAATTATATAACAATTTTTTTTAAATTTTTGTCCTAGCAAAAAAAACAAGATCATAAAATTACGCAGTTTATTGTACTTAAGTACTAAAGTATTACTACTAATTACTGCCTAATACTTTTGACTGATTAGTAAAATAAATTGTGTCTTAGAATTTACTTTTTCAATCGTTTCAAGATAAAACTTCTTTTATGGTAAGAGAACTTCTCTTACCGTAAGACCTACCTTATGGTGACATATTTTTTTCCATAAAAAACAGTTTATCGTGGTTGACCGACTGAAAAAATTTCAAAAAGTAAATTCTGGTACAAAAAAATTCAAAATTAAATTGTTACTAATGAAAAAAGCTAAAAAAATGAATTTTCTGCTACTTTCAATAAGTTAATTTTTAATTCAAAAAACATCTTCTAGATTAAGATTTTCTGACAAAAATTATTTAATTTCAAGGAATCTTGAATTTAATCTTTTGAAAATTTTCACAAATTCATTTGCTCGTTTAGAAACTTGTCTTTTAATTCCTTGGATCGTATCAAGACAAACACTTTCGAACCGTTAAATATGCTTCAAAAGTTGGACTTATCTCACAACGAAATCTGTGTTATCGAAGAAAGTGGATTCAAAGGTCTTCACGCCGTTTCTCAACTGTAAGTCACTCTTTTTGTCATTTTTTATTATTAAATAATACTAAAAATAGACAGATTTCAGACCGGGAACCGGATCTATAAAATTGTCGGGTCGGAAGAAAATGACACGTTTTATATATCTTTAAGATTTAAGGAGGTAGTTTGAATGTTGTAGATTAATCGTGGTAATATAACAGAAGTTTTTATGGAAGTGATGGGCTTGTTTGCCTTGTTGGGCCTCTAAGATGAGATAAAAACTTTAATTTTCAACAAATTTAGTTTTTCGAAATTTGCGATTTTGTTATACTATACGTACAATAAAGTGTTAAGGATAAGTGCAGTGAATTTTGAGTGTCTTTTGAACAACATTTTTTGAACAGTCTATTCCATAAAATTATTTAATTTTGTATTTTGGGAAAATATTTATAAATTACCAAAATATTTACATGTCAGCATAGAAAAAAACCTTTATGTATGCATTTTATTCTTTCAGGCAAATATTGTTTTTTCATATTTTACTTCTCGCAATCCGAAGATAATTTAAAATAAATCGAAACCTTCTAAAAATATTTAAAATTTTATACAGGGGGGGGCAATATCGCCGAAAGTTTTTTGCCGAAAAATTTCGGCGATATTGGCACATTCGGCGATATGGGAACAGAAATTAATTTTTTCGTTCAAAAATTTAAAAAACGCGTAGGCGTTCGAAATGACGGCATATGTCAAATTTTTTATAAATTTTATACGGAGTTTCACCATATGTTTGAATGAAGTGAACCACCAAAATCCGTAGAATTTAATAATCCACCAAACGCCAATCAAATTAAAGTTTATTAGATTAGATTTGATAAATTCAATCATGAAAATGACGTCATTCATGACGCTCAAAAAGTTATTTGAGATATAAATCTCAGAAAAATTCGGCGATGTTGGGCCGGCGATATCGGGCCCCCCTGTAATCCATATTTTTGAGCAAAATGCTATTATAACCATTTTACCGATTTTTTCCATGAAACATTTATATTTTTTCATGTGAAAGGGTTAGCATCGCATTTTAAAGTGATACGATCCGTGATTGTATTGACGGCTAGTCATTTATCTTGACACAAATTCCAAAACTGTAACTGTCAAAATGAATGAGTTACCTAATTTAATTTACAAACAACTTCGAGCTTCCTAGACAGTGATTAATTTATCTGAGCAAATAGAATTTTCACTTTGACTTCTAAGCGGTAAACTACTATCAATCTTATCAAGTAACTTTAACCTTCATTTGCTGTCAGGGAAAAAGTAAGTTCGAATTTTGAATCAATTTTTGTGATTTGTGTCTTTTTCAAGATTTTTTGATAATTATTGATACATTAATAAAGATCCTAATTACAAGCCCAAAGGGTTGTTCTTGTATTGCACATTTCATCGAAGTCTAAGACGACATAAAGTTCAAAAGCCGAAAACTGCGGAGGTGCAAAACGCGAACCAAGTGCGAACCATAAAAAAAAGGGTGTCGAGAGGCCGCGGCACGCCAGGTCTAAGAAAAACGGAGTTTTGGTCTTTGTTTTTAGAGAATTTTTTATCAATATGAGCTTCCGCCAAAAACATATTATGTACTACAGTAGTAAAAGAAAAAGTTTGCTTACAGCAAGATTTGAATTCGTGAGGTTTTTTCTAAAAACATTATAAATTTTCCTTGACCCCTGGAGGCTCAAGGCCGATTAATCGGCTCAAAAATTTTAAACTTCAAAATTTGATCCATCAAAATACTATACTGAATTATTATGAAAATTGAAAAACGTTCTATCAACAACTGTTCAAAAATTATAATATCATTTTAAACCAATAAGTTTTAATAATTTACAATTCTTTTCAATTGTTTGGAAATTTTGGAGCAAGATACTTATCGGATATGTAGTTTTCAAAGTAGAAACGCTGAACGGGGGTTGAAACGAATAAG
>SCLH01000480.1:136627-172995 GCA_004367855.1 Oikopleura vanhoeffeni
GTAGTACTGTCAACTTAATTTCACGATTTTTGGTCTCAACGTGGCCTGTTTAGTCATATGTACTTTAACAATTGTACAAAAAAATTTCAAAAATTTCCAAAAAAATATTGAATTTTTTCTGAGTGTCTAAAATGAGAGATTGTTTTTGCTCTTGCGCGAGAACGGTTAATAATTCGGCCATAGTATATAATTCCGTTTCCAGAAACATTATAGTTGCAAATCGTATTATACTATTGAAAATTTGATACGATGACCTTGAGCTCAAAAAATAATTTTCAAACTGTGATCATGGGAGTTAAGGCCAGAAATTTGAAATTCGGACGATACAAGTTTGTTCTAAATTGCCTCGAAAATGTTCTGTAAGTATTAAAATGAATTCATAAATACAACGAAAAAAAAATTAGACCTTTAGTGGCAAAAATGGCCAAAAACGACACTTTTCGTTATTTTTGAAGCACTTTAGGGTGAAAATCGGAAAAACCACAATACAGGTTTTTTTGTTATCAAAATATACATTTTCTGTGAAAAAATCAAATTCTTTTGAAATAAGGCGAAAAAATAATGGGACTTTTAAATAATTTTTTTTGCTCGCGGTCAACTTAATTTACCGGTCGGTCGAACATGCTATGAAAAAAGTTAGAAGAAAAATGTTTTCCAGAAATTACGATGAAGGAATAAAAAGTTATGAGCCCTCGAAAAAGCCTTTCCAGCCTATATACCCTTAAAATTTCCTAGACGAATTTGATGATTTATTAGTAAGTAATTTACTCATAAAAGCATTTTCCAATAGCTTATCAATTTACGCAACTTAAAATTTTGTCAATTGGGCTCCAAAGCGCGGTTTATAGAGAATAAATAGAAATGGTCTTGAGGTCAAATTTGCGAAAGTAGAATGTGCTTGTGATTCAGCTGTAAATCCACCTGAACTATACAAATACTCTTGACTGTAAATCTTAAACTATGATCAGCACAGATTGGCCTTCAAACTAATCTTAGCTTGAAAGAAAAATCTGGTGAACTTGAAGAAAACTTCGTCGTTGTGGACAAAATATTATATTTTCAATGACAATTTTAATCGCTCTTGATTAAATATCATCGGTGACCACTTTAAAGCTTACCATATTATCGGTTTTTAATGATCATTTTTGATCAATTGCTTCAAAATTGTCTTCTAAAAAAATACCATTAAAATGCACCAAATGGATGGGATAAAAAAGAAATAAAATTACGAGAAAAAAATTCAAGTTTCTGTGAACGATACTTTTTTGAAGTAAATAGGGCTGTAAAGGGGGACACCCAAAACGACGACTTTAGCGCGAAGACAAAAAAGTGTTAGAGTGGTGCACGAGTGCCTAAAATGACAATTGTAAAGGGCGCACTTCTGGTCTCAGGGTTCTGGACTGCAACTGTTTTATTGAAACTTTTAGCCACCAATACATGTGAATTTTAGGTAGTTTTTTTAAGAAATTTATTAACAAGTTTTCTAACAAAAGAATGTACTCATTAAGTTCAAAAGTAAGTAAAATATATTTAAAATTGCCTTATTGGTGGACTTTAAAGGTTTGAATAACAGATTCAGGCCCAGACCCTGAGACCAGAAGTGCGTCCTTCACGATTTCATTCTAGGCACTCGTGCACCACTCAAAACACTTTTTGTCATTGCGCTAAAGTCGTGCGTTTGAGACTAATTTTAATAACTAGTAGATGAAAGCCCTAGTAGATGAGATGAATAAAACTTAGTTCCGGTCTGTGAAATTGCCAAATCTAGAGATCTCATAAAATTGATATAATCCCTTCAAACAATTTTGGCTTGGTTTTTATTATCCTTCTCAGTGTGAGAGTCAAATAATTTTTTCAGAATGCTTATTGTTTACTTATTACACGATCGAAATTCTAACTTCAGACATATTTCTGATTTTTATTTAATTCAATTATTTTATATAAACTTACAAAATATAAAAGAAGCACAGCGCTTCATTGACAAAAAATATAAAAATTTCACAAGTCCCCTAAAGCACAATTTGAATTTTTTAAAAAATAGGTTCAACCTTATCGGAAAAGGATTCCAGAAATAAAAAAGACCGTCAGAGAAATGAAGCTTTTCTGATAAGAACAAAAAAACCATCCCTAAATGATCGATTTGATCAACAACGCCTTAAAATTATTCTGACACTATTAACTTATCCGAAATTAGTTATTTTATGCCCAATTGTCGGGCTCCCAAACTACAATTGTAGATTTCAGGTCAACTTGACATCTGATGGCCATAAGCGACTCAAACTTTTCTTCATCATAATTGTAGATTTTGGAAAAGCGCGTCCCTGATTGGTGCTAATAATGACGCATTTAGTAGTAGGTGTACATATATTCTCATTAATCAATTTTCAAATTATGCCCAGACACTTGCTCTTTAGTGAATTACAAAAAACACTGCTTATTTGCCTACTGTAGAAACTTAATCGTCATTTTTGCTTTCTTATTGGTGCCGAGAATATTGAACTCGCTCGTGTCATGACTCATGACTGTCACGTAATCGAATGAGTCACAATACTTCAGTAGGCGATCTCTTTAAAATCCTTGTCTACATTTCATCAATAAAAGCGTGGGTGCTCAAAGCTACAATGACTTTTAATTGCAAAACTTGAAATGGACAATTGTAGAAATGAGACAAGAAATCTAAAAATTTATTCATATTTTGAAAATGCAACTGGCGGCTTTTTTTTTCAGTGAGAGATCAGCTTGGACGAGTTTTTCCTCGAAGATTGGGTGAACCGATTTTGAAAATTCCAAAAACAGATGGGATCAATGATTTGATACCTTGCATAAGCGCTCTCGATTTTCAAATCCCGGATACCGGAATTCCGGTAATTACCGTCCCAAATCTTAAAGATGTTCGTTTCTGGGGTTACGTGGGTGATATGGGACTGATTTTTTAAACCTTTCGTTTTCAAATTTTCTGGCAATATTTTGGGGGTCAAAGTGGGTAATATGACCAAACGGCCAAATTGTAAAATGAACCCGCATGGGGGTCATATTACATTTATATGAAAGGAAATCCTCCACGAAATTTCAAAAATATAAAAATAATTTTTTCTGATGTTATTGTGACCCCGGAATGTCGATATTGAGTATTACGGGCCCCTAAATCTTCAAAACCATCGATATTTCGAGATCCGTAAGCCCCCGAAGGATTTATTTCAACACCAAAGACACTTGAATTTTTCAGACAAATATTCAGGGTCATAATATGTAATATGAACCGCCAAAAAGCAAATTAACAAACAATGACCCAGTATGGATTACATTACATTTGCATATGAAATAGGAAATTTTTATGAAGTTTCAAAAATAGATAATATTAAATTTTTTTATGCTTATATGACCCCATTATCTTTTATATTCATTAAATTCCTAGTTTTTTAGGCCGTTTTGAACATTTTCATTAGTTTTCTCTATCTTGGGATAATAAAGCATCAGTCACATCATTTTTCTTCAAACTCTTTAGTCAAGCCCATCTGGGGTCAAATTTTGTGATATACACCAGTCAGTCAGAATACAAAAGTTAGTCATTTGGGGTCCTTGTTACATAAGCAAAATAAAGGAAATTTCTTATATATTCTTGATATCTGATTCTTGGTCAAACTGTAATGGATGAATGAAATGGATATAGAAAACAAAACTCATAGAAATACAAGGAGAACGGCCTTTATTTTTATGCTGATTTTTTGTTTTCGGGCACATAATTTAAGTATTTTTTGCGCATTTTTCAATTAATAATAACTCGGGTGAAATCAAATTTATTTTAGGCTACAGTTGTCTAAAATTTTTTTTTAAATAGAGTTATGTCCTAACTACCCCTTGAAGTTTAACGAATGCTGTTTGACCAAAATCGCGTAAGCGGTGTAAACGGGCAAAAAGATACTAATTTGTAAGAAAAAACGTAGGCGTGCTATTTCGTTTTACTTTTTTCTTCCGGATAAAGAAAAAGCAAAAAAAACATTGTCTTAAGAGCGAAATTCACTAAAAAGTTGAAATAATATTTTCAAATTACTGATCAGATTAATGAAATTCTTGTTCAAAAACGCGTAGGTAAAAATATAATGAATTTCTTTCAAACCTGCACTTCTATTCCGAAAACCTTGTGCCGTAATGTATATTCAAATCCTTAGTACTCCAAAAGGTCAGAATCACACAATTTAAAAACTCACAATTACAGTTCCCAGGCCGCGCCCCAATCCAATATAATTCATCAATATTATGCGCTAATTTGAGAGCACCGTCTGTTAAAAATCTGACGACCTCTCACGTAGTCTGGTTCTTCAGAAAATATCGTGCTACAAACAATCGGTTCAGGTCCAGCACGCACGATCAAATATTAAAGTCAGCAAGGTTTATTCGTCCAAGATTAACTCTTGCATGCTGTAAATTTAGTCGTGCTTCTTTGCAACCCTGGGACGATTTCCGAACTTTTTCTGAACAACTGTAGCCTAAAATAAATTGAACACCCGAGTTAATTATAATGAAAAATCGCCAAAAAAATACTAAATATGTGCCCAATAAACAAAAAATCAGCATAAAAATAAAAGCCCGTTCTCCTGTAGTTTCTTGCAGTTATGGTTTATCTATATCCATATTCATTCCACGAGGCGAGCGATATAGTGGAGAGTTTGACCGAAGGAAACCCAGATTCAGAAATATAAGAAATTCCTTATTTTGCTATGTAACGAAGACCCAATTGACTAACTTTGTATTCTGACCCTGACTGTGCTCAGTGATCACACAAAAAATTTATCCCCAGGATTGCTTGACTAAGAAGATTTGAAGGAAAAATGATGTGAAATTGGATTGCTTTTATTAATCCCCAAATAGAGAGAAAACTAATGGAGAAAATGTTCAAAAAACGGCAAAAAACTGTTTTTGTTGATAATGGGGTCATATTAACATAAAAAAAATTTTTAATGTTATATATTTTTGAAATCTTCCATAAAATCCCTTCACTATGCAATGTAAAGGTAATACCATAGGCGGGTCATTTTGTAATTTACTTTATTGGGCGTCATATTACATAATAGTGACGCCTGAAAATATTGATGAAAAATTCAGTCGTCTTTGTGCTGAATGAACTCTCGGGGCTTACGGATCTCGAAATATCGAGGTGTTGACCAATTTAGGGGCGTAAACTCAATAATCGACGATTCGGGGTCACATAACATCAGAAAAAAATTATTTTTATATTTTGAATCGTGAGAGAATTTCCTTTCATATACAGGATTTAATAGACGGCGTGCGGTGCATTTTACAAATTGGGCCTTTGGGGTCATATTCAAAATTTGACCCACAAAAAATATTGCCCAGAAAATTTGAAACGAAAGGTAAAAAAATCAGTCCCCATATCACCCACAGTAACCCAGAAACCGACATTTTAAGAATTTGACCGGCTAATATCACCGGAATCCGCGGTATCCCGGGTTGAAAATCGAAAAGGCGTTATGCAAGGTAATAAATATTGACTCCCATCTGGTTTTTGGAATTTTCAAAATTCGGTTCACTCCATCTTCGAGAAAAACTCGTCCAACTGATCATCTCATGAAAAAAAAAAGCCGCACTACAATATACACGCCTATATTAGAGAGAAAAATTTTAGTCAAAATTTTTGAAAAATTTCTAGATTTCCTTTTTGGTTTCAGTGTTAAATTCTTTGCTTATTTCTGTTAACGTCTGAGAATGAATAATAAATCGAAACGTAGATATATAATGAGTTTTTACTATAATTCGCTTTATTTTTGTTTATTATTAAATTTGTTTACTTTAATTCGAATAATATTTTTCAGCATGCTTATTGTAGACTTATTAGTAATAAGTTATTACACGGTTGAAATTTCGTACTGAAGACATACTTAATGATTTTTTTTTATTTGGATTTACTTTTATTTTTTTAATTATAATTTTTTTTATTTTATTCCGAAATTTGTCATAAAAATATTAATAAAGCTTCATAAAGTGAAAGAATGCTACGATCAGTCGATTTCAATCACTTCAAAATATACCGGATTTGCTCGGGTGCAGTCTTGATACCATTTTTTACAAAAACCATATTATTTTTACCAAGTGTATCTTAACATTTTTCAATTGCCCCCTGTAAAAATGCGGTATTGCCTAATGTCTATGAGGTCATCTTAGTGATAGTAGAATATACGATTGTGATTCAGCTGTGTCGTCCACCTGAATTCAACAAATACTTGACTTTAACCAAATCCTGTTCAGCTTTCACATTGGCCAAAAAAATGTTCCCTTTGTTTGCTCGCTAATAATTTAAATAGCCAGACTGAGTACACCTTGTTTTCTCCGTAGGGCTCTTTATGTACGCACTATTATATAAATGTCTTTATGTACGCACCGTTATGTACACACCTTAATCCACATTTTACAGGGGCCACAATCTGCAGAATTGTTATGAGCCCGGGAGCTTTAGCAATAAAAGATTTATCAAATCTAATCAAACATTAAAGTTTAGAGATCTTCCGCTGTAAAACAAAAAAATATGACGGAAAATTGATTTGCAAAAACATTCAAGGTCAAATTCATGTCATTAGAAATTTTTATTTTGATCAGAAGCCGCAAACATCTTAACCCTTGTGAGCACAGAGCCACAATTGTGGCTCCAGCATACCTAAAATCATCGAAAAAAGACTATAAAACTGGATCGAGGAATCTTTTGTTTCAAATACATTATAAAGAATTTAGATTCGGTTTCAAGAAAATAATTGAAATTTTCTTCAAATGTTTTGTTCCAGCATTACGGGGAGTTGATTTATCAGAATTTTGAGCCTATGTTTCACTTCCGTAAAAATTATTTCGGAACTGGACAAACAAATCAAATGTGAGATTAGCCAGTTTTTAGGAAAGTGTTTTGTGCATGCATAACAGTTAAAATAAAAATTTATTGGTATCTAGGGGCAGACATTTTTTTTAGGAAATGAAATATCTAAATTTTCAACTTCAAGTATCCCATGAAAAAATTTAGTTATTATGAAAGTGAATTTAACCAATCAAACATTGNAAAAAAATATGACGGAAAATTGATTTGCAAAAACATTCAAGGTCAAATTCATGTCATTAGAAATTTTTATTTTGATCAGAAGCCGCAAACATCTTAAGGGAGTAACCGACGGACGCTATATCTCGGAACTCAGACATGAAAAAAATTTAATTTTTGCTGCATTCTCATTTTTGATATCGATTTCATTCCAAAAAATTGAAAAAAAAAGTTTTCGATATTAAAAAATTTCATAAATTTCGTATTTTTACGAAGTATTATTTTCATTCACTTTACTGTATCTTTTAAAGTATTAATCCGTTGAATTTAATTTTGATTGCACATTTTGCCTGTGAATTCAATCTAGAATGTAGAAATGAAAAATTTTTATTTTTCGAAAAAAAATATTTTTTGAAAATATTTTTTGAAAATATTTTTTGAAAATATTTATTTCAGTTTTTTAAGGTACCCAAAATTTGAGCGCGTCGCATTAAGTACTCGAAAGAAATATCCAAAAACCCACTTCATTTAGTTCCGGCAAAAACGATTTCCTGAAAGTGCTTTTTTTAACTAACCGTTTTGAGCAAAATTGGCGAAATTAATCCAAGAAAACAAAGTTTCTTCAAAAACACCCATTTTGAGACGTTTTTTATTGAAAAAAATTGAATAAGACAAAATTTCAAATTTATGGCTTCATTTAGTTCCGGAGTTTTCGAATTTAGCATACTACACAAAAAAGTGAAAAATTCTGATGTCACCTCGAAAAATCATTTCTTTATGAAAAACGGCCAAAATTGAATTTTTGGACCGGTAATACGACCGGTACGATCATACAAAAAACTTCCGGTTACTTTTTTNTTTGAAATCTGTGAATAAAAACAAAATAATTAGCCACTTAACTTTTTTCATGCATGTCTACTATTTCTGACTGCGGTTTGAAAATCATAATATGTTTATTTTTAAAATTATAAAGTATTAACGTCGTCGGCGATTTCGGTTTATTCCATCTCCATGTAAAGAAATACAATTACAAAAACCAACATTTGAACTCGGAAGTCTAGAGTGATCGAAAAACGTGGAAACTAAAATTGAGTGACGCAGATTTACTAATAACTTAGAATGTTGTTTTAGCAAAGTAAAGTTAATTTTAGGTATTAGCAAGAAACTTAGATAGACTGAAATTTTTTTTTTTTTAATAAAGGTCCTTTTTAGAAGAATAGCAAAACACTATAAATTTCTTTTGGCAGTTAGATCTGTCCTCTATTGGTTCTTGATAAAGTAGGCTTAGTAGTTGGCTTTAAGAGTTTGTCTTGGCAAAATGATTTTAAGTTTTTTGCTAAAATTTTAAATTGACTCCGAAAATGTGTCAATTTATTTTAATTTGGACTTGCCGTTGGTTTCAGTTGGCTAGAATTTTTCATCCACGTAAGATTTTTTCGTTCTTTTGATATAAAACCAATGGCAAGGAATTATGTGAGCGTAAACTTCATTCCCTTTTATTATTAACATGATCAGATATTTTTGATTTGATCGCTCGATTATCATTTCTAACTATTGATGAAATAAACAACACTTGGCTGTACACAGTAAGTGCATTTCGACTCAATTTTTAGGAAATTTTATGCTTGCCAAAATTTTCAATAAAATTGCGGAGTGTGTATTAGGCGGCATTCTTGTGATAGTCAGACATTTTTTAATATTCAAAACGCAATGAAGGTCAATTTTTATCTCCAAAAAAGTTGTTTTTCTCTACTTTTGGGCTATATTTTTACCCATTTTTCATGGAAAAATACTTTCATATTAAGGAAATTTTTAATGCGCAAAAAAGGAACAAGACTTTTGCGCATAAACCAAAAATGTCTGAAGTTTTATTAATATCGACTTCAAAGAAAAATTTTATAGTCGGTTTAGTTTGGAAATGAATGTACAGTGTGTTAAGTTTGGTGCTGAAAATTTGAATCCGCTTAAAATCGGATGAAAGAAAAGTCCTGGAAATTTTTGATCAAACCAACATAGAGTTTGCCACGAGGAATTCAAAAATGGCAGTTTTAAATTTTCTAGAACGTCTCTTTCAAAAATTATTTATTCTTACTTTTTTTTGACAATTTCTTTCAAAAAACTCTAAATGTGTGCTGCTCAAACAGTTTAAACGGTAGATAAAATCTGAGGAACTGAGTTTTAGCGAAAGTCTTTGAGTATCTTTCAAGAAAATAAAAATCAAATTTTCACCATCCGGAACTCTTTTTAATTTTTTCTGGAGTGATTTTTCTATTTTTGAGCAAAAATTCGAAAAAATATGCTTCGATTTTTTTCGAAGTAGGTTCAAATGAAAGCTACGTGCAAAACACTGATCAGGAAAGTTGGGTTACGCCGAGATATATTTTGAAGTCTTAGCGATTAAATTATAACAAACGTTGTTTTTATAACTTTATTTTGAAATAAATACTTTTCTATTTAATTCTGATAATTGAAATAGTAATTAAAATCTTACGAGTTCCTCTTCTGTAAAAAAGGCATTTTTTGTCATCGAATGATCTAATCGGCAAAAAATATCTTTTATAACCGAACATTTTAACGCCTTCTAGCTGCTTGATGAAAAAATCAAACGATGCTTGATTATTCTCATGCCACGCTAAGGTCGCTTTTATTTTTTAGGGTGGCCCCACATGATTTTCGACTGGAGAACTAGACAAGATAGCGACGAATAGTTTTCTGCACGTGAAACTTGGAAAATATGGCGGGTTAGAAAAATTTATTTGGCTTCCTAGGTTGATCACGTGACCGAAATTCAGTCATCGAATTTGCTCAAATGACCGAAAAAAACGTTTTTTGCGATTACGGTGAACGGTAATCATCGGAGAAAAAGAAAAAATCCTGCATTTTCAAATTCGGTTAAGATTAAGATGCAAAACCGTTTGTCGCTATCTTAGTCTAGTTCTCTCGAACAGATACCCTTAGGTGGGGGCGAACCTAAAAAAAAAGCGACTAAGCGATCAGCTGGCCCGATCGGCGATACTTCCTTTGGAGTTCCAGCTTGTGCTAAAGAGCCTCGGAATTTTTATTTTTACTAAGGATAATTTTTTCATTCTCAAAAAATGATTTTATACAGCGCCAAAACTGTTTTGTTAGTTTTTTGATCAATTTCGCGCCAAATCGTCTTTTTGATGAGAAACAAAAAGTGAGAATTAAAAATCTAAAATAAAATTGGAAAGCCAAGGTCAGAATTAGTGAGAATAGAGAAAGAAATGATTATGTTAATCTTTATGTTTTCGATGGCAAGTAAGTGATTAAACCAAATTTTTGCCTCAGTTTCCGAGAATTTTTTTAAAAAAATTACAAAATCTTGAATGAAGTATTTTTCAATTTGGTCTTTTGTTCTGAAATGAACAATTTTGTTCATTCTCCAAACATATTTTGACACAACTGCATTTTTCTCGCGTTTTTTTTGACCAATCGCGCAGCTAATCTCTATTTATGAGAAAACGGGAGATAATTCAAAATCAAAAAAAAATTTATGCAAGCCAAGGTCTTAATGAGTGCGAATAGAAGAAGAAATGTTTTGAAAAATATTCCTGCTCAATGAGAAATAAGTGATCAAAGCCCAATCTTTGCTGCTCCGTATCGGCCGTTTGAATGAAACATTTTAAAATCTTAATTGATTACCTTGCTAAGTTGGACTATCTTTACACAATTAGATAATTCACAGCTATTTAATGAATGTAGTTTATCCGTTAATGAGGCTCAAAAGTCGCCCCACTTTAAGTTGGTGCAGGAGCCTCTGCCGAATAAATCAATTTGGATGCTTTCCAAGGGTTAAGAAATTTAAATATAAACGTTGGCAAGATGAACACTTTTATTAAAAGATAAAAATTTAAAAAAAAAAAATTTCACATTTTTTTCTTTCATATATCACTCTGAAAAAATGTAACAATCTGCCGGTCGATGCCACCCTTTAAAACCCCCACCTGCCACGAGTTGTCGTACCCCTCCACTTGCGCGAGAGTAGTTTCAGAACACCACATAGTTAGGAGCGCACCGCGTGAAACTACGAGAGAACTACAGTACAACAGGGTTCCGGCGGATAGGTGAAATTTTTCGCTAAAACCTTCACCTATTAGCGGGATTTCACGCTTCCGCGGGACGGGCTGGGAAATAGCTCGGATTTGGTCAATAAAGAAACAAGGGTCTAGATCAGGTTTGTAAAAGGGATGATCCCGGACCGAATTTTCATCCATCTCTATCCCCAAAAAAAATTCTATCCCTATTCCCATCCCACCCATCCTCGCCATCCCAAGGGATGGGATGGGATGGGATAGGGATGGAAATGTTCTCATCCCATTCCATCCCTAAATACGTGGTTCATTTTAAAAATATTAATTTATTATTTAAAAGTGGCTAGTCGGTTCTTAGTCGTTATTTCAGGGAGTAGTCTGAGTTATTTTTAAGGGGGTTTTATTTTAATTACTTCAAATTATTGATCATAACTTCAAGGTTTATACTTTTTTGACAAAAAACAGGCAAAAAAATAAGGAAACTGTTTACCCTTGTTGAAGCCATATAAAAAAGTTCCGAAGCCAGAGCACAGATTGTGGCTCTATTGAAGTGTTGTTTCACAGGAAAGCTAAAGCGAGTTGGAATTTTATTTTGTCTGCATAAGAAGTTGAAAGGTTCATATTTTTGCATTCGACTTTATATTAGAATTTTATTTTGAGTTCTAGAAAAACTAGTGATAAAAGCAGGTGTCCATACCACGTGATACACGGTCACAGTTGTCTCTACAATTTGTATTCTGTCGAAACACTGCAACAAGAAGTCGTGCCTACGTCATAGTTTGTCGTTTGATTATATCTTCTCATAAATCAAAAGTTATTAATAAATAGTTCAGAAATTTTGAATGAAAAATCATGATTTTTGGATGAAAATGTTTATTTTTTCCCTACTATAAAGCATTAATGGTATTTTTTCTATTATTATTTCGAGTAAATATGGTAATGAAGTAACATGTGAAATGTTTGATTGGTTAAATTCACTTTTATAATAACTAAATTTTTTCATTGATACTGGAGTTGAAAATTTGATATTTCACGTTCTTAAGAAAATGTCTGCCCTAGATCAATACATTTTTGATTTCAACTGTTTAGCATGACCAAACACTTTCCTAAAACTGCTAATCTCACATTTGATTTGTAGTCCAGTCTCCGAATAATTTTTACGGAAGTGAAACAATAGGCTAAAATCCGGATAATTAAACTCCCCGTCATCCGGAACAAAACATTTCGAAAAAAAAATTTCAATTATTTTCTTGAAACGAATTCTAAATTTTTATTTAATGTATTTGAAACAAAGATTCTCTCGATCCAGTTTTATGTCTTTTTTTGATGATTTAGGTATGCGTGGAAGCCAACAATTGGTGGCTCTGTGCTCACAAGGTTAATGGGGATATTGTGGGTGCATGTAGTTATTTTTTGACCACGGGTCGCAAAATTTGGTGTATTTTTCAATTATGCACTTGACCATCCAGCACCTCGGGAATCGTTTGCAATTAAAGAAAAAACATCAAATTATTTCTGGATATTTTTTTTCTTGAACATTGAAATCGCTTGCTAACTGAATGCTGAAAATGAACAGGATGATAAAAACAAAATAACCCATTAGTGTCATTTTTCACGGAGATTCAGACATCAAAATAAAATTGGAAACTTTTGACCAAATATTCTAGAAAATTTCCAAAAAATATCGTTTGGCTTGCATAAAAACGAAAATAATTCCTATGCATTATGGTATCATTATCAGAATACAAAAAAATAAATCGCGAGAAAAGTTATTCTAATGAAAGTTATTTCAATATGAAGTTGTGTCAGATTTTTGCGCCTTTTCAAGTATTTCAATGTTTGCCTAATCAATGTAATAATGCGCGCATTAATCAGCATGAAATAGTGATTGCGAGAAATATAAAAAATTATTAAAATTTCCTTGGTTAAACAGTTTATAAGGTAAAGATAAGGATTTATGAAAAAGAAAAAGAAGGACATAAATAATTGGGTTTTGAAAAATATTTAATATGTGAAAATCATGCCGAGTTAGTACTATTATTACGATTTGGCATTTTATAGTTGTAGTATCATCAAAATAATTTCATTTAATCGTGAAAACTCTCAGTTTTTCTTCTAAAATGTGATTTTTTATGAATATTTGTAGGTATTAAAAATATCTGTGATTCTCATTACGATATACTATCAGACACAAAAGGTTATTGGAGTAGAACAGAGCGGCTGCGCATTTATTGAAGATAAATACACGTGAAGCCTACAATGCGGTAGTATCAACGTGGTTTAATTAAAACTTGCTTAGCAAACGAAAACTATTTTTGAGAATTTTCGAATTTTTTTTAAGGTTATATATTCTGCGCACTCGAAACAAATTTTGATGAAAAAATCCCTTTTTCTTATTTCAACTGATTTTTTTCTTGAAAAATGGAGGTTTGGCGGCAAAAAACATAATTTCGAGAGTTTTTTTTTTTTAAACAGAAGTGTTATTTCAATAAAAGTGGCGGGTTGACCCAAAACTTCCAATTTGGCATCTTCTTCATAATAATTAATACTGAAAACGAAAAATTGGCTATATATTGATTCACGTGATGACAAAAATTTTTTTTTTATTTTGTTTTTTCCTGATTTTGCCATTAATTATTTCAGCCTCAAAAGAAGGGCTTCGGAACAATCCCATTATTTCTATAAGTCAAATTAATGGTGGTAAAACGCTATATGATACTATTTTAGGTACCTTATTAATGATAAAAGGAGAGAAAAAAAACAACCAACAGCTGATTCCGAACAATCCTGAAATTATTCCATCGTGAATAATTTGTTTCCCCACATTAAGTTTAAAATTTTCCGAATCACAGGCCAAATCGGAGCAAAATAGGGAGTTTAGTATCGGAAATGTTGAACCCGGTGCGCTACCAACTAGAAAAATGAAAAAAATTAAAAATAAATTATCGAAAAAAAATAACCCTACTGTACCTAAAAGTTGTTATCTTCTTCAGCGCGACCTTTAATCATTTTTGCAAACTTTCATATGATTTTTCGAAAAATTTGACGATCTAACAAAACGTTATATGACGCAAATTCATAGCCGATAGGGACAATTTCATTTATTTGGTTCGATAAAATATCTTCATTATTCATTTTTTCATAATATTTTTTTAGCTAAAAATTGCTTAACGGTTTTTACGAAGAACGGATCTGATCCAATTTTTGGGGAGTCCATCCGACCCGATCCATTTTTTTCGGGCGTGTGTTACCGATCCGATTTCCTTCTTTTTTTCGAATGTGCCGACCCCTGGTCTTACTGTCTAAAAAAAACAACCTAAAAGTTTCTCCGGTATTTACTTAAAAAAAATTTAAAATTTTCAAAATTTTTAATTAGCTTTTCTTAATTATTTCTGATAACTCATCTGTTATAATTTCTACTAAAACCCGAAGCAGATTCCGAACGATCAGGTCCGAGGAATTTCCGGAACCAATCATGAACACAATTTTGAATAAACCTTCTGAACCGAACCGATCACATTTTTTCCGAGCATATCGAACCGAACCGATACATCGATTTTCGGGCCAAAAATACCCAAACCGAATATAAAAATGCTCTTGGATGTCCCGGGACCCCTGGCTTTGAACATACTGAGTTTGAAATTTAGTATTCTCAACCGGGAGGGGGAGATCCCCGCGGGATGTCAAAGTGTCGGCATGCTTAGATTACAGCCAAGAGACACAAAAGATACATTACCCTGTATGTCGCTGGATTGTTATTAATCGTTATCTCAAGAACGCACTTATGCGATCAGTCGTTTCCAAAAACGCAAATGTGAACGGATTTGGACTCCAAACTTTGGACAGTCCACCAGTCGTGGATACGCTAGTTATACTGATAAGCTCATTTGGTTTGGAAAAATATGATTCTAGGAGGCTTACGGCCGTTAGGCTTTACGGGGACTTTTCGAACATTAGAATTATTGATTATACACAAATTATCCTATTGGTGAACCATAAATATCCTTATCACTTTTGGGTAGAATGACGTTAGCCAAACGTTAAAAGGAGTGTTCTTTCATTACAATAGTTAATTTTTATATAAAAAACATAGTTTTATTTCATGAAAAATCGAAAGTGTCAGGGAGTTTGAGAAACTGGTATTATTTTGAGAGATTTTGCCAAGACTTTAGGAAACTGTTCAGGACGGTTGAAAGGTGTTGTATTTCAGAATTTTTCCCTAGGCAATGTTTCTCAACTTAACTTATTTTAAGATGTGCCGAATGCAGCCATTTTAATTTAAACAGTATCAGTGAATTTGGAGAGAAACATAAAGGGCCATCTTAAAAAATAACTAACTTTTTAAATCCGGACCGCCAAATAAAAACGCCACCTGAATTTTAAATTCTCTATTTTGTTTTCATAGCAATTCTGTTGCAATTTTGTATTTCAAAATTTTGGTAAAAATACCTGAATACCATTATTTGACGATTTATTCACAATGTTTTTAAAATATAAAAAGAGGAATCTTTTGTATGATAAACTACAATTGAAAATTATGAATCCGGTATACTGTCAGAATCTCATGTATTCAGCGGTTAATTTATCCGGTTCACTAAATTTTTTACACATTCTAAATCCGTTCACTAAAAATAAACTTGGCGGCAAAAATTTCCTGAAAAAATTTTATTAGACACATAACGTCAAATTTAAATAAGGCCAAGCGGAACGTTTTACAATAGCACGCCAGTCCGAACAAACGATTATTTATCCTTTGGAGTTTTAAAACAACGAAGTTCCGCAGAGTTATCCGTTGCAATTTTGTCCGAGAGTTTAAAAACCCTATATTTTGCAAACGAACAGTCAATAATTTTTATTATTCTTTATTATTTCAAAAAACGATTTTTTTTTCACTTTTATTAGCATACGTATACGGTATACCGTGGTATGATTCATACTGTGAAAAGTTATTTGTTTTTCATTCTGAGATGAATTTTTTCAGAATCAAATATTGAAATATTTTCTCTCTCCCGATTGAGATTATCAATTTGAAATATACCCTCAAAACAGCTAAAATGAGACCAAATGGAACTTGGACTCTTTCAAATTTTTTTATTTATCAATAAAAAGCTGCCCAAAAGAGATAGCGGTAAATGCCGCTGGGATATAATCATATTGAAATTTTCCCAAAAACTCGACAATTTCACAAAAATTTTCAATTAATTTTAACCAACTTTAACAATTAATAAAAAAAACAACAATCCCCTTTTCTCGGCTCGAAAAAGTTTTAATTCGAACTCAAATTCTTAAAATTCAATTAATTTGAAAAATTCTGTAGTTACAAAGTGCCTGGATTATGAACATTACTTTGGTGGTATTTGAGGAGAATATATATACCAGTAAAAAGTTTTTCATCAATGAGCCCATATCGTATCTGTCAAAATGCAACCAACCCCTTAAACTCTTATAGTGCCAATATTTCCAATATCGCAACAAATTTTGAAGATTATTTATACAATATCTTTGTGGCGTATTAAATGACGTCATTCTCATTTATGGATTTCTAATTTTCTTTTCTGCCTCAAAATTTCTATTTATGTTAATTTTAAAGAATTTTAAATTTTTTCTGAGTATTTTCTAAACGGAAAAAAAATTGATGAAAAATTTTTGCAAGGCGGTTCAGACAATTTCTCAAGAAAAATTTCAATAATTCTTGTTAAAAAGAGTAAATTACGCCATCTACTTTGAGATATATGTTACCAAAAAACTGTACATAAACTAAGTTCAACAAGGGCGGTTAGTTTCGGTAATAATTTTTTTTTCCGATCAAAGCGGGGTCCCTCTTTTTTCTTTACTTTTACCGGTTTTTTTCTCGAAAAATCGGGTATTGAGAGCCAAAAAATCATAATTTCCGAAAATTTTTTATATTTTTTTTTCAAAAAGTGTGTTAATTTCATTAATAAGTGGCGTTGATCGAAAAACTACCGATTTGGCATTTGTTTTGATAATGATAATTAAATACTGAAAAATACGAAAAATCGCTATATTTTTGATCACGTTGACGACCAAATTTTTTTTTCATAATTTTTTTTCAATTTAACGTATATTATATAACTTCCCAAGAGTTTCAGAACAATCCATCATTATTTCTATAACTTCGATATATAATGTGGAGACGCTCGGATATGTATTCACTTAATCTGTTCAGAAGGATGTGAACACAAAAAACTCGAGAATGTATTAGAACTGGGAATAACCGTCCCTGTAGGCCGACAGTGCAGGCCTTTTCGCTCACGACATCGCTTAAAATACCCTTTCTATCACGACACTGATGCTCTACGAGATTTGTGTTCAGAAGATTGTTTAAATGACGATATGAATCAAACTCGTAATGTGTTAATCACCACAGTGTGATCCGGATTCAAATTTTGCCAAACCACTGTTAAAACTGCTTTTATAAAATTAACGATTTTACCAAATTCTGATTGGTTGACAAGAACAAAATTGTGTCGATAAAAAACAATTTTTATGTTATATCATTTGAATTTTTATTTGAAGGTTGCTGCATACAATTGACTAGTAAAGAAAGCTAACAGCATGAGGCAATGATAAGTTATAAATGATACAGTGTGAGTTTTTGTCCTAATGTTCAGTTTTCCTTCTTTTTTTTTTAATAGTTATCTTTAATTATGGATTCCGTTGATTGGGCCACGTTTGGCGAGGCCTTCTATTGGCCCCAAAAGTCTTTTGAACATGCCTTCATCTCTTTTAACGCTTGTTGTATGTTTTTGGTTGGATTTCTGGAATTTGGGGTCATGGCCAGAATTCGGGGTCATTCCCGGATGGGCGGTCATATTTGAATTTGGGGTCATACTTTAATTGTCTATTGAAAATTGAAAATTTGCACGGAATGAGCGGGTTCATTTTTCTGCTTTTCTCCTGTGTACGTTCTGGTCTGGAGCTGGCGATGCAGAAGGTCAAAGGTCAGTTTTATATAATCGTGGAAACATTGTGCATTGAGCATTCGGAGTAGCCTGAGGGTTAAATATTTTGGCAGGCCTTGAGGGAAAATTGGCCTATATTTTGATCGCTAAATTCTCACGCTGATAAACTTGGTCCATATCGCGGGCATTGTCGGCGGGCGTGGCGCCCACATTGGAGCCGTTTGCATCGGCGTGTGCCCATAAAAACGGTGGGCGGTAGGGTAAATCCTCTGTTTCCGGAATTTGAGTAAAAAAACCGGAAAGAAAATAAGTGGGTTTTTGGGTTATCCCCATGAATAGACAATATGGCGAAAACATCGCTTGCTGCTGGAGCTGATGATTCCAAAGTCAAAAATTTGGCGTAGTTTTCCCTGGTATATGCGAACCGTTTATCAAGTAAGTAATCCGCTCAGAACTTCGTTCGCCGTCATCGGGGTAGAATGGTCATAATTTGACCTCAATCGGCTTCTCATATTCCCATCATTTCGCGAATTTCTGCCCGCAAATCGCTGCGCATGTTATGAATTATCCTCTAGATGGGCTCGGAGCAAATTTGGCAAAATTTGTCTTCCTGTGCCAAGTCGAAATCGCCTCCTCGATTTCTCGTGCGGCAAAAACACTTAGCCAGATTAGAGAGCGTGGAGTAAATGGCGAAATTGCAGACGGCCGCATCCAAACCAAACTGGCATACATTCATCTAAGTATTTTAAACCGGACGAACTGTCTGTATTTCCATTTTGTCACGCACAATAGTTGAACCAAGCTCATTCTTGCACTTTGCATTGATACAGATCCAGAGTTCCTCGGCTGGGTGTCAATGAATCAGCACAGGACATTGCTCTCCCGCTGTGAAAGAGTAGCGCTCCCGATTTTTGCATTAGTGCATTACAAAGTACAGGTGACTTTACTCCGGGTACGATTTTGGGATATAAGTGCATTTGAGGCACTGCAGACGACGCATTTTTTGTACTTTTATCGATTTTCGAATTGAATCCAAACTCTCGGTAGGCGCCATTTAATAAAACATCTGAAGTAATGTTTCCCGCGAGTTTGGAGGCGGTGCAAGTAAATTGGCCCGTGTATTTATATTCACCTTGAGATCCGTGAGGGTACGGGAGTCAGAGCTGATATGCAGACTAGCCCACGGCATCTCTCAAAGTTCCCCGGATAATCGTGTCCAGGAAATTTGGGGCTCGGGAAAACCTCGGCATCGCAGCTCAGTATTTACCTTAATTATGGAATTTTAAACTATCAGAACACAAACTGCAATTTTGGGAATAAAAATGAGTTACAATGAGAGTAACAGAAAAATTATTAAATTGAATTAAAAATGAAAAAACTTTTGCATCAATTAACTGTTTTTTGCTCTTTCAGCTGCCAAAGTTTCATGACAATATTCATATCCTTTTCCCAACCTAAGTCCATCTTAAAAATTGGATTGCTATTCTATAGCGCGTGTTCGAATCCACTTAATGTTGGTGTAAGTGATTCTTTTAAGAAGAATTGTCCTAAGTAGTTGTTTTTTAGGTGCGACAGACTTTGACTGAGTCACCACAGACGAACGCGTATGAGATTATTCACAAACGGTTGTGTTTGCATAAGCGGTTACTTAGAAAGCTCAAGCCAAAAATTTTTGTTTAATTTTTCGAAAGCATTTTAGATTTTTTTTTCAAAATTCGAGATTTTCAAATAACCGGAAATGACTTCAATATGGGTATAAATGAACAAAGAATTTTAAGAACTAATGGCTGAAAAATAAAATTCCAAAATAGAGTTTCTTAGATTTTCATAATGACAAAATTTAATTCTTGATGATGAGTCATTATTATCCCTAAAACCGGAAGTTCTGTATGCCAAATATTAAAATGCTTTGATGTGTAAGAATTGCTTATTCATTGAAATTTGAACGATATAACAATGTTTTGCGGGTACTTGTGATGTAATAATAACGCTGTATTATTTAGGGGAAATCGCAAATAATTGGTTCAACGAGATTAGCCGGTTTTACCGGTGAAGCAGAAAAAATAAAAATTTTGGCCTGAGCTTTTTTTAGTTTTCCAGTTCAATGCAAAAACCGATGGCAGCAAAAAATTTCTGAAGCCAAAATTTTCAGCCCGCAAAAACTATGTTGTTACCTATCTTATCAGAACTAAGACCCTTGCTATCGGGTACCTCATTTTTTGCTCGGGAGGCCTTACGTGATATCTCATACGGTTCGTTCTGTGGTGACAGTCAAGATCTGTCAGACATAAAAAAATCTACCTTTAGGGGATTTGCTTTGAGTAATTGACACAACCGATCACTTTGCGGGTCCAATATCAACACCCTTGCTTTAATCTACTCAAGACAATCACTAAGACCAACATTAGTTGGCATTCCGAACACGCGCTATAGAGCTGTGAATCATTCTTTAGAAGGAATTAGTTGGGAAAAAATATTATCTTTCTTCAATTTTAGGTCATATAATTTATCTACCATATGTTTTATACATTCTAAGAAAGTAGTCGGAGCAATTTAACTTTTTGAAAACATGTCTCATAGAGTGGGCCGAAGTCGGCTCAGGACCGATTTTGAAGGTCTCTGAAACATCAAATGCCCCTCTGAATCTCCGTATAAATTCATACAAAATGACTATCTTCATTTTTTCTGAATTTGAGCTCTTTCCTAAAATGGGTTTCCCCCAACTTTCGGGCACTCTAATGTCTTCAAGAACATTAAATTTCTACTGACATTATTCATATTATAAAATTTATTTTTAGATGACGTCATGGGTGACGACGTCAACTGACCCATGGAGCGGCCACTTGTTTGTTAAATGCTTCTCGAAAATTATAAGTCAAACAAGATCATTTTTAACCAGATGATTATGGATTTTTGAATTTTTGATAATGCTCTTTATGTCAAGTTTTTGAAGAGACGGTCGAGCAAGATTTTTGAATTTTTGAAAAAAAAAATATAATAAATTTACCTTTTCGTCCGGGATCACATATCGATCTCTTGGCTCAGTAGTGAAATAGGTGTTTGGTGAACGATCAAATTGCTAAATTTGATTCACATGGCCATAATTGATTTCTGATAAACAACTTGTAATATTCCCATGCGTTCTTTATCGAATCTCTCATGATTAATTGTTGAATCAACTTGGTTTCCCTGTGGAATTTGTAGGATCCACCGTGGTTCTAATCGATACAGTTCATTTGGTCGAGAATCTTTATGAAGTTCCGGAAGTTGGAATCTTTTTGATACTGCCACTCAATTCTACGACGGATTCGAGGGCTCGCATGGTTTTTTGCGTACATTCAAATTTCACTTTCTGATCCGACTTGAATTTGAATTTTGTGGATCGTGGATTTTTGACATGGGACTGGCCGGGGGTTTTGAGTCGCATTTTTGAGGGTTTGTACGTCCAAATCCGATATCGACACGCGCCTTTAGCGCCTTCTTGGGTGGTGGCACAAAATCGAATTTTCGCGTATGATGGGAATGGTGCGATTTTGAACAAACTGTGGCAACCAAAACAGGTTAATACACAACAACTGAACGGAACCGATGCGTAACTCCTCTAGATACCGCACCGGAAAAACGAGCGCAAATTCAATTTCTGTAATCGGTATTGACTCGCAAATTCCAACTTTTTTCAAATTTTTCGGATTCGAAAAGGTCTCACGACTGATGCGGACGCGACGCTTTGTTTCCATTTAACAGCTAAACAGGAAAACGTGATGGGGGCTGGACACGAGATGTTTTTATAAAATGTTAATTAGAGAGAAGAATAACAGTGAAAATACGAAATCTGATAAACTTAATAAATAGTGAAAAAATATACTGGTTGAGCCATCTGTTTTGTATGGCTTTGACGCGAAATTCTCCTCCATCCCTCTTTCTGATTGGATCAGAGAGGCGGGTCCGCTAAAGCCATACAAAAAAGATTGACTACGACATTTTTATGGTCGATATAAACACTCGAAGATATTGCCGTATAAATTTTTTTATTTTTTTTCTTGGAGATTTCGCTTCCAAACACGTCATAATCACCATATTGAAAAACCGGTCCAAATTTCAACGACAACAGATTCTTAAATAATAGTCAAGCAATCAAGCGAACCAAATATCTTCGCCACAAATGCGTAAGTTGTAATTTTGCTGAATCCGGAAAGGTAATTAATGACACATTTCAATGTTTTGAAGGAATCTCCAAAAAGAAGAGAAAGACGTTTTTAATGGCCATTTTGATCGGTAAAATGCGGTCTAATAAAATATTTGTTACGAAATTTGGTTAATTCATCGCAATGCAATCAGTATCTCATTCGAAACTTCAAGGCCTTAAAAGACATAAATAAAACAAATTTTACTACTACATCAAAAGTGTACAATGAGTGACACCAAAAAACGCTAGGTTAAGATTATTACGAAAAATTTATAATTTGTACTGTTGCATTGATTTACTCATTTAAGTTTCAATTTCCGCCAAAAAGGTTAATAAATCAGGGGTTAAATCGTTTTTTACACTAACATTTCGAGAATTTATTGTTTAGCTTCTCAAAAGCGTCTTAAAAAGGACCTTTTCAAAAAATTATTGAGGTTGAACCGTGGCGACTAAATTCAAATTATTCTTTTTGATAGCTATATATAACTTCAAGGATTAAAACGCCCATTCTCGTTTTAGAAGGAGGTGATGCATATCAATTTATTATTACCATCTCGAACGGAAAAATCTTAGTGGTTGAACTTGTAAACCAAGACTCAGCTGGAACTTACTTGAAAAACTTACGACTATGAAGATTTTTCTAATTGGAGAACATTGTCGGGAAATGGTCTTCAATTCGCTGGAAAAGTTGCGTTTTCGAGATATTTCTAAAATAAATTAATAAATTAAGTTTTTAACGAAAGTACATTCAAGAATTTTTTATTTTGATGCATTGACAGAGCAGACATTTTCAATAAGTTACTTTTTAATAAATATTATATCGTCATATTTTTTTATCCATTAGAGTAAAGAATGTTTTTTAATACAAACTTTTTTATAGATCTGTTGGTTTTGCATTTAGGCGTGAAAGCGCTTGAAATTTGGGAAGAAAATGACGCTTGTATTTTTTAAACAAAACAATTTTTTGAAAATTTTATTTATTTTTCTTAAGGGACACGTTCGCTTATGCATCTTCAGGGCTAAGTTTTAACGAAAAATAAGTTTCGAAAGTCTGTAAAAATAACAGGAATCTAGAGTTTACAAAAGTCAGAAAAGTGTGGGCCTAGCGAAAATACTAAATTTTTTTCACACCTTATTCAAATAACGAAAAACTATTCGTGCTTTCTGCTCGTTCAAAGAAGGTTTATATATTCTGATATAGAATGCTTCTGCTTCTTGCGAGATTCGTCAAAAGACCGAAAGTGTTCTGACTATTTTAAAGTGTTCCATAAGAATTTATCGTCTCATCTTTTTTGTAAGTTATAGTCGATTTTGGGCATTAAAGTGAATAAGTTCACAATTCATCGAAGTTTTTTAACATACATAGGGCATTATTCTATGTGATTTTTGAATATATTTTGGAAAATTTTTGTTTTGCTTTCTGATTGGCCGAAATATCAAAGTTGGTATTAGTCCCTAGAAAACCCGGAAAAGTTCTGTTTTTACACCTAGGAGTTGATATGAGAACTTCAGCCTAATTTAAATACAAATTCTAAAAAAATTATATTTGTCAAATATTAATTTGAACACAAAATCATAGTCCCAATAAAAAAAAATATTTTTCGCGTCCCATGGGATCCGGATCTCACTCGATTTTATATTATAATTTTTCTTCCTATAATTTTAAAAAAAAATTTTGAACAAAATACTTATTAATAATTATTTAGGTTATTGGGATGATCTTCGAATTAATACGACGGAATATAAAAACCAATGAGACCTTTTTAAGAATAGTCAATTTTAATAATCAGAATTTAAAAAAAAATATCAATTTGAATTGATTTCAACGTTTTAAGGCAGTAACGACGCCCATTTTTAGTGATTTTCAAACGTCTGTCAGGAAGCTGAATAAAATTCTAGTTGATTTTCTCGTTGTGACTCTTATGGGATATTTGTCTGTACATTTTCAAAAATAAGTAACCGGAAGTTTTTTTCTCCATGATCGTACCGGTCTGATTACCGGTCCAAAAATTCAATTCTTGGCCGTTTTTCATAAACGAATGATTTTTCGAGGTGACATCAGAATTTTTCAACTTTTTTGTGTAGTATGCTAAATTCGAAAACTCCGGAACTAATATGAAGCCATAAAATTTGAAATTTGTCTTATTCAATTTTTTTCAATAAAAAACGTCTCAAAATGGGTGTGTTTTTTGAAGATATTTGTTTTCTTGGATTAATTTCGCCAATTTTTGCTCAAAACGGTTATCTTAAAAAAAGCACTTTCAGGAAATATGGCGTCGGTTACTGCCTTAAAACGTTGAATCAATTCGAATTATTATTTTTTTTAATTCTGATTATTAAAATTGACTGATTCTTAAAAAGTCTCATTGGTTTTTATATTCCGTCGTATTAATTCGAAGATCATTCCCAATACCTAATAATTATTAATAATTGTTTTGTCAAATTTTTTTTTAAAATTATAGAAGAAAAATATAATATAAAATCGAGTGGGATCCGGATCCCATGGGACGCGAAAAATATATTTTTTTTATTGCGGACTATGATTTTGTGGTTCAAATTAATATTTGAAAATATAATTTTTTTAGAATTTTGTATTTAAATTAGGCTGAAAGTTCTCATATTCAACTCCTAGGTGTAAAAAATGAACTTTTCCGGGTTTCTAGTGGGCTAATTACCAACTTTGATTTCGGCCAATCAGAAAGCAAAACCAAAAATTTCAAATATATTTCAAAAAATCACATAAATAGATGCCTTATGTATGTTAAAAAACTTCGTGAATTTGAACTTATTCACTTTAATGCAAAATCGACTATAACTTACAAGAAGAAGATGAGAGATAAATTCTTTATGGAACACTTTAAAATAGTTCAGAAACACTTTCGGTCTTTTGACGAACTCGCAAAAGCAGAAGCATTCTATATCAGAATATATAAACCTTCTTTGAACGAGCAGAAAAAGCACGATAGTTTTTCGTTATTTTGATAAGGGTGAAAAAATTTAGTATTTTTCTAGCCCACACTTTTTCTGACTTTTTGTAAACTCTAGATTCTGTATTTTTACAGACTTCGAAACTTATTTTTCGTTAAAACTTTAGCCCTGAAGATGCATAAGCGAAACGTTGCCTAAGAATAAATAAATAAATATNTTTTTGTTTAAAAATACAAGCGTCATTTTCTTCCAAAATTTTCAAGCGCTTTCACCCTAATTGCAATAACAACATAAATCTATAAAAAGTTTGTATTAAAAAACATTCTTTACTCTAATTGATAAAAAAATATGACGATATAATATTTATTAAAAGTAAGCCTTATTTGAAATTCTGCTCTGTCAATGCATCAAAATAAAAATTCTTGGAATTACTTTCGTTAAAAACTTTATTTATTTAATTTATTTTAGAAATCTTGCCGAAAACCAACTTTCCAGCGAAATTGAAGACATTTCCGACCAATTTTCTCCATTAGAAAATCTTCATAGTCTGTAAGTTTTTCAAGTAGTTCCAGCTGAGTCTTGGTTTAAAATTTCATCCACTAAGATTTTTCGTTCGAGATGGTATATAAAAATTGATATCATCACCTCCTTCAAAACGAGAAGGGCGTTTTAATCCTGAAGTTATATATAGTTATAAAAGAGATAATTTGAATTTTAGTCGCACGGTTTCAACTCAATAATTTTTGACAAAGGGTCCTTTTTAAGACGCTTTTGGAGGAAAGCTAACAATAATTCTCGAAATGTAGTGTAAAAAGACGATTTAACCCTGATTTATTAACCTTTTGGCGGAAAATTGAAAAATAAATGAGTAAATCATGATTCAGTACAAATTATAAATTTTTCGTAATAATCTTACCTAGCGTATTTTTGGTGTACACTCATTGTACACTTTTGATGTAGTAGTAAAATTTTGTTTTATTTATGTCTTTTAAGCCTTGAGTTTCGAATGAGATACTGAGTTGATTGCGATGATTAACCAAATTTTCGTAACAAAATATTTTCTTAGACGGCATTTTACGATCAAAATGGCCATAAAACGTCTTTCTCTTCTTTTTGGAGATTCGCTTCAAAACATGAAATGTGTCATAATTACCTTTCCGAATTCAGCAAAATTACAACTTACGCATTTGTGGGCGAAATATTTGGTCGCCTGATGCTTTGACATTATTTAAGGAATCTGTGTTGTTGAAATTTTGACGATTTTCAATATGGTGATTATGACGTGTTTGGAAGCGAATCTCCCAAGAAGAGAAAATAAAAAAAATTTATGACGGGCAATATCTTCGATGTTTATATCGACCATAAAAATGTCGTAGTCATCTGTTTTGTATGGCTTTAGCTGGACCCGCTCTCTGATCCAATCAGAAAGAGGGATGGAGGGAGAATTTGGCTTAGTTTTTTGGGTCCGCTCAAAGCCATACAAAACAGATGGCTCAACCAGTATATTTTTTCACTATTTTTAAGTTTATCAGATTTCGTATTTTCACTGTTATTCTTCGTCATAATTAACATTTTATAAAAACATCTCGTGTCCAGTCCCCATAACGTTTTCCTGTTTAGCTGGTTAAATGGAAACAAGCTCCGTCGCATCAGTCGTGAGACCTTTTCGAAGTCGAAAAATTTGAAAAAGTTGGATTTGCGAGTCAATCCGATTACAGAAATTGAATTTGGCTCGTTTTCCGGTGCGGGTATGCTAGAGGAGTTACGCATCGATTCCGTTCAGTTTTTGTGTGATTGTAACCTGTTTTGGTTTGCACAGTTTGTTCAAAATCGCACCAATCCCATTCATCGCGAAAATTCGATTTTGTGCCACCACCCAGAGGCGCTAAAGGGCGTGTCGATATCGGATTTGGACGTACAAACCCTCAAATGCGACTCAAACCCCCGGCCAGTCATGATCAAAAATCCAATCACAAAATCAATTCAAGTCGGATCAGAAGTGAAATTTGAATGTACTGCAAAAACCAGCGAGCTCGAATCCGTCGAAATTGAGTGGCAGTATCAAAAAGATCAAACTTCCGGAACTTCGATAAAGATTCTCGAACCAAATGAACTTGTATCGATAGACCACGTGATTCCTACAAATTCACAGGGCGGAAACCAAGTGATTTCAACATTAATCATGAGAGATCTCGATAAGAACGCCATGGGATATTACAAGTGTTTTATCAGAAATCATTATGGCCATGTGAATTCAAATTTAGCACATTTGATCGTTCACCAAACACCTTATTTCACTACTGAGCCAAGAGATCGAATTGTGATCCTCGACGAAAAGGTAAATTTTATTTTTTTTGTTCAAAAATTCAAAATTCTTGCTCGACCGTCTCTTCAGAAACTGACATATAGAGCATTATCAAAAATTCAGAAAAATTCATAATCATCTGTTAAAAATGATCTTGTTTGACTTTATAATTTTTCGAGAAGCTTTACAAACAAGTGCCGCGTCATGGGTCAGTGACGCGTCACCCATGACGTCATCTAAAAAATAATTTTAAATATGAATAATGTCAGTAGAAATTTATATGTTCTTGAGACATTAGAGTGGCCGAAGTGGGGACCATTTTAGGAAAGGGCTCAAATTTAGAAAAAATGAAGATAGTCATTTTGTAGGAAATTCTACGGAGATTCAGAGGGTCATTTGGATGTTTCAGAGACCTTCAAAATCGGTCCTGACCGACTTCGGCCACTCTATGAGACATGTTTCAAAAAGTTAAATTTGCTCCGACTACTTCCTTAGAAATGTATAAAACATATATATGGTAGATATATATGGTAGATAAATTATATGACCTAAAATTTGAAGAAGATAATATTCTTTTCCCAACTAATTCCATCTAAAAAATGATCACTATCTCTATAGCGCGTGTTCGAATGCCACTAATGTTGTCTTAGTGATTGTCTTGAGTATGATTATAGGCAAGGGTGTTTGATATTGAGACCGCCAAAGTTGATCGGTGTGTAATCACTCAAGCAATCCCTAAGGTAGATTTTTTTAGGTGCGACAGATTTGACTGTCACCACAGACGAACCGTATGAGATATCACAAAACGGGTTTTTGCATTCAACTGGAAACTAAAAAAGCTCAGGCCAAAACTTTTTATTTTTCTGCTTCACCGGTTAACCGGTAATTCTCGGTTGAACCAATTATTTGCGATTTCCCCTAAATAATACAGGTTATTATTACACACAAGTACCTGCAAAACATGTTATATCGTTCAAATTTCAATGGAAAATTCTTACACATCAAGCATTTTAATATTTGGCATACAAGAACTTCCGGTTTTAGGGATAAATAATGACTCATCATCGAAGAATTAAATTTTGTCATTATGAAAAATCTTAAGAAAACTTAATTTTTGGAATTTTATTTTTCAGCCATTAGTCTTAGAATTTCTTCTTGTTTCATTTCATACCCATATTGGGTCATTTCCGGTCATTTGAAAATCTCGAATTTTGAAAAAATCTAAAAATTTTTCGAAAATTAAACAAAAATTTTGGCTTGAGCTTTCTAAGTAACCCTTGAATGCAAACAACCGTTTTGTGATATCTCATACGGTTCGTCTGTGGTGACTCAGTCAAATCTGTCGCACCTAAAAAAAACTACCTTTAGACAATCTTCTTAAAACAATCACTTACACAACATTAGTGGGATTCGAACACGCGCTATAGAGATAGCAATCATTTTTAAGATGGACTTAGGTTGGGAAAAGGATATGATATTGATCATGAGCTTTGGCGCTAAAGAGCAAAAAACAGTTAATTGATGGCAAAAGTTTTTTTCATTTTTAATTCATTTATAATTTTTCTGTTACTCTCATTGTAACTCTATTTTATTCCCAAATTGCAGTTTTGTGTTCTGATAGTTAAAATTCCATAATTAAGGTAAAACTGAGCTGCGATGCCCGAGGTTTTCCCGAGCCCCAAATTTCCTGGACACGATTATCCGGGGACTTTGAGGAGATGCGTGGGCGTCTGCATATCAGCTCTGACTCCCGTACCCTCACGATCTCAAAGGTGAATATAAATGACACGGGCCAATTTACTTGCACCGCCTCCAACTCGGCGGGAAACATTACTTCAGATGTTTATATTAAAATGGCGCCTACCGAGAGTTTGATTCAATTCGAAAAATCGATAAAGTACAAAAAAGCGTCGTCTGCAGTGCTCAAATGCACTTATCCAAAATCGTACCCGGAGGTAAAAGTCACCTGGTACTTTGATAATGCACTAATGCAAAAATCGGAGCGCTACTCTTTCACAGCGGGAGACAATGTCCTTGTGATTCATGACACCCAGCCCGAGGACTCTGGATTGTATCAATGCAAAGTGCAAAATGAGCTTGGGTCAACTATTGGCGTGACAAAATTGGAAATACAGACGAGTTCGTCCGGTTTAAAATACTTAGATGAAGATATGCCAGTTTGGGTTTGGATTGCGGGCGTTGCAATTTCGGCCATTTTACTCACGTCTCTAATTTGGCTAGTGGTTTTTTGCCGCACGAGAAATCGAAGGGGCGATTCTGACTTGGGCACAGGAGAGACAATTTTGCCAAATTTGCTCGAGCGCCATCTAGAGGATAATCATAAACATGCGCAGCGATTTGCGGCCAGAAATTCGCGAAATGATGGGAATATGAGAGCCGATTTGAGGTCAAATTATGACCATTCTACCCCGATGACGGCGACGAGTTCTGAGCGGGATACTTTACTTGATAACGGTTCGCAATACCAGGGAAAACCTACGCCAAATTTTGACTTTTGGAATCATCAGCTCCAGCAGCAAGCGATGTTTTCGCCATATTTGTCCTATCATGGGATACCCAACCACCTTAACTCTCCGGTTTTTTTACCTCAAATGTCCGGTAAAACAGCGGATTTACCCTACCGCCCACCGGTTTTTATGGGCACACCGATGCAAACGGCTCCAATGTGGGCGCCACGCCCGGCGACAATGCCCGATATGGACCAAGTTTATCAGCGTGAGAATTTAGCCGATCAAAATATAGGCCAATTTCCCTCAAGGCCTGCACAAATATTTAACCCTCAGGCTACTCCGAATCGCTCAATGCACAATTTTCCACGATATATGAAAACTGACCTTGACCTTCTGCAGTCGCCAGCTCCAGGACCAGAACGACACAGGAGAAAAGGCAGAAAAAGTGAACCCGCTCATTCCGTGCAAAATTTCAATAGACAATTAAATATGACCCCAAATTCAAATATGACCCCCAATTCCGGAATGACCCCGAATTCTGCCATGACCCCAAATTCCGAAATCCAACCAAACTATACAACAAGGTTAAAAGATGATGAAGGCATTGTTCAAAGACTTTTGGGGCCAATAGAGGCCTCGCCAAACGTGGCCCAATCAACGGAATCCATAAATAAAGATAACTATAAAAAAGAAAGAAGGAAAACTGAACATTAGGACAAAAACTCACACTGTATATTTATAACTTATCATTGCCTCATGCTGTTAGCTTTCTTTACTAGTCAATTGTAGCAGCAACCTTCAAATAAAAATTCAAATGATATAACATAAAATTGTTTTTTATTGACACAATTTGTTCTTGTCAACAATCAGAATTTGGTAAAATCGTTAATTTTTATAAAGCAGTTTTTAACAGTGGTTGGCAAAATTGAATCGGATCACACTGTGTGATTCACACATTACGAGTTGATTCATATCGTCTTTGAAACATATCCTGTTCTGAACACAAATCTCGGTAGAGCGATCAGTGTCGTGTAGAATAGGGATTTTAAGCGATGTGTGAGCGAAAAGGCTGCATGTCGGCCTATCAGGGACGGTTATTTCCCAGTCTAGTACCTTCTCGAGTTTTTTGTGTTCACTCCTTCTGAACAGGATAAGTGATACATATCCTAGCGTCTCCACCATTAATATCGACTTATAGAAATAATGGATGGATTGTTCTGAAACTTCTTGGGAGTTATTAATATACGTTAAAATTGAAAAAAAAAATTATGAAAAAAAATTTGGTCGTCACGTGATCAAAATATAGCGATTTTTCGTATTTTCAGTATTTAATTATCATAAAACAAATGCCAAATCGGTAGTTTTCGGATCAACGCCACTTATTAATGAAATTAACACACTTTTTGAAAAAAATAAAAATTTTCGAAATTATGATTTTTTGGCTCTCAAACCTCGATTTTTCGAGAAAAAAACGTAAAAGTAAGAAAAAAGGGACCCCGCTTTGATCCGGAAAAAAAAAATTATTACCAAACTAACCGCCTTGTTGAACTTAGTTATGTACAGTTTTTTGGTACATATATCTCAAATAGATGGCGTCATATTACTCTTTTTACAGAATTTTTGAAATTTTTTCTTGAGAAATTGTCTGAACCGCCTGCAAAATTTTTTTCATCAATTTTTTTTTCCAGTTGTAGAAAAATACTCAGAAAAAATTTCAAAAATTCTTAAAATGTTAACATCAATAGAAATTTTGAGGCAGAAAAGAAAATTTAGGAAATCCGATAATGAGAATGACGTCATTTATGACGCTCACAAAGTTATTTGTAATAATAATCTTCAAAATTGTTCCGATATTGGAAATATTGGCACTATAAGAAGTTAAGGGGGTCGGTGCATTTTGACAGATACGGATATGGGCTCTTGATGAAAAACTTTTTACTGGGTAAATATATTCTCCTCAATATACCACCAAAGTAATGTTTCATAATCCAGGCAACTTTTGTAACTACAGAATTTTCAAATTATTGATTTTTAAGAAAATTTTGAGTTCGAATTAAACTTTTTCGAAGGCCGAGAAAAGGGGATTTTGTGTTTTTTTATTAATTGTTAAATTTGTTAAAATTAATTGATAAATTTTTGTGAAATTTGTCGAGTTTTTGGGAAAATTGTCAATATGATATACCGCAGCGGTATTACCGCTATCTCTTTTTTGGGCCAGCTTTTTATTGATATAAAAAATTTGAAGAGTCCAAGTTTCCATTTGTCTCATTTTAGCTGTTTTGAGTGGATATTATCAATTGATAATCTCAATCGTGAGAGAGAAATATTTCAGATATTTGGATTCTGAAAAAATTCATCTCAGAATTGAAACAAATAACTTTTCACAGTATGAATCATACCACGGTATACCGTATACCGTATGCTAATAAAAGTGAAAAAAAAATCGTTTTTTGAAATAATAAATAATAATAAAAAATTATTGACTCTTCGTTGTCAAAATATATATGGTTTTTAAACTCTCGGACAAAAATTGCAACGGATAACTCTGCGGAACTTTCGTGTTTTAAAACTCCAAGGATTAATAATCGTTTGTTGGACTGGCGGTGCTTTGTAAAAAACGTTCCGCTTGGCTTATTTAAATTTGACGTGTAGTGTCTAATAAATTTTTTTCAGGAAATTTTGCGCCAGTTTATTTTAGTGAACGGATTTAGAATGTGTAAAAAATTTAGTGAACGGATAAATTAACCGCTGAATACATGAGATCTGACAGTATACCGGATTCTAATTTTTCCATTGTATTTATCATACAAAGATTCTCTTTTTATATTTAAAAATGTGTGAATAAATCTGTCCAAATAATGTCTTCAGGTTATTTTTACCACAAATTTTGAAACACAAAATTGCAAGACAGAATTGTATGAAAAAAATAGAGATTTAAAATTCAGGTGGCGTTTTATTAGGGCGGTCCGGATTTAAAAGTTAGCTTATTTTTTAGATGGACCTTTTATGTTTTCTCCAAATCACTGAATACTGTTTAAATTAAACGGCTCATTCGGCACATCTTAAATAAGTTAAATTTGAGAAACATTGCCAGGGAAAAATTCTGAAATACACCACCTTTTCAAACGTCCTGACAGTTTCTAAACGTCTTGGCAAAAATCTCAAAATAATACAGTTTCTCAAACGTCCTGACACTTTTCGATTTTTTCATGGAAATAAAACTATGTTTTTTAATAAAATTAACTATTGTAATGAAAAAACACTCCTTTTAACGTTGTGGCTACGCATTCTAACCAAAAAGTGATAAAGGGATATTTAGTGTTCACCATAGATAATTGTGTTATTAATCAATAATTCTATGTTCGAAAAGTCCCCGTAGCCTACGGGCCGTAAGCCTCCTAGAATCATATTTTTCCAAACCAAAGAGCTTATCAGTAGTAAATAGCGTATCCACACTGTGGACTCCAAAGTTTGGAGTCCAAACCGTTCACATTTTGGCTTTTGGAAACGACTCATCTCATTAAGTTCTTAGATAGCTCAAAATGACCACACATACGGTATGTACTTTTTCTCTTGCGAAATCTAAATGCCGACACTTGACATCCCGCGGGGATTCCCCCCACCGGTTGAGAATACTAAGTTTCAAACTCAGTATGTTCAAAGCAGGGGTCGGCACCAGAGCACATTTTTATGATCGGTTTGGGTATTTTTGGCCCGAAAATCGAATGTGATCGGTTCGGTTCGGATTGCTCGGAAAAATATGTGATCGGTTCGGTTCAGACAGGGTTTTTCAAAATTTGTGTTCATGATCGGTTCGGAAATCAGCTCGGACCTGATCGGTTCGGATCTGCTCGGGTTTTTAGTAGAAATTTATAACAGATGATTATCACGATAATTAAGAAAACTAATTAAAATTTTGAAATTTTAATTTTTTTTTAATACCGGTAAAACTTTTTAGCGTGTTTTTTGTTAGACAGTAAGACCCAGGGGTCGGCACATTCGAAAAAAAAATTGGATCGGATCGGTAAACCCGCCGAAAAAATGGATCGGGTCGGTGGACTCCCCGAAAAATTGGATCAGATCGGTAAAGTCCTCAAAAAATTGGATCGGGTCGGTTCTTCGTAAAAACTCGTTTTAAGCAAATTTTTAGCTAAAAAAAATATTATGAAAAAATGAATAATGAAGATATTTTATCGGAACCAAATAAATGAAATTGGGCCCTATCGTATGAATTTGCGGTCATATAACGTTTTTTAGATCGTCAATTTTTTCGAAAATCATATTGAAAGTTTTCAAAAATGATTAAAGGTGGCGCTGAAGAGATAAACTTTTAGGTACAGTAGGGTATTTTTTACTGTAGTTCTCTCGTTAGTTTCACCGGTGCGCTCCCTAACTATGTGTGTGTTCTGAAACACTCTCGCACAAGTGGAGGGGTACGACAACTCGTGCAGGTGGGGGTTAAGGGGTGGCATGCCATGGCATCGATCCGGCAGATTTGTACATTTTTTCAGAGTGATATATGAAAGAAAAAAATGTGAATTTTTTTTTTTTTAATTTTTATCTTTAATAAAAGTGTTCATTCTTGCGAACGTTTATATTTTAAATTTCTTAACCCTTGGAAGCTCCAAATTGATTTATTCGGCAGAGGCTCCTGCACCACTTAAATGGGGCGACTTTGAGCCCTCATTACGGATAAACTACATTTCATAAAAAGCTGTGAATTATCTTAATTTTGTAAAGATAGTCCAACTTAGCAAGGTAATCTATTAGATTTTAAAATTTTCATTCAAATCGGCCAAAACGGAGCAGCAAAGATTGGGCTTTGATCACTTACTTCTCATTGAAAACAGGAATATTTTCAAAAACATTTCTTTTTCTATTCGCACTCATTAAGACCTTGGCTTGCATAATTTTTTTTTGATTTTGAATCTATCTTCCCGTTTTCTCATAAATAGATGATTAGCTGCGCGATTGGTCAAAAAACGCGAGAAAAATTGCAGTTTGTCAAAAAATATGTTTCGAGAATGAACAAAATGTCTCATTTTAGAACAAAAGACTCAAATTGAAAAAATACTTCATCAGATTTGTAATTTTTTTAAAAAAATTCTCGAAACTGAGCAGCAAAAATTTGGGTTTAATCACTTACTTGCCATCGAAAACATAAAGATTAACATAATCATTTCTTTCTCTATTCTCACTAATTCTGACCTTGGCTTTCACAAATTTTTTTNATGGCAAAATGGAAAAAACAATAATGAAAAAAAAAATTTGGTCATCACGTGATCAATATATAGCCATTTTTTGTTTTTTCAGTATTAAATTATTATGAAACAGATGCCAAATTGGAAGTTTTTGAGTCAACGCCACTTATTTATGAAATTAACACTTTTTGTAAAAAAAAATCTCGAAATTATGGTTTTTTTGCCGCCCAAACCTCCATTTTTCAAGAAAAAAATCGTGAAAGTAAGAAAAAAGGGATTTTTTTCATCAAAATTTGTTTTCGAGTCGCAGAAATATACTTAAAAAAAATTCGAAAATTCTCAAAAAATTGAAGTTTTCGTTTGCTAAGCAAGTTTAATTAAACCACGTGATACTACCGCATGGTAGGCTTCAGTGTATTTATCTCAATAAATGCGGAGCGCTCTGTTCTACTCAATACTTTTGTCTGATAGTATATCTAATAAGAATCAACAGATATTTTTAAATACCTACAAAATATTCATAAAAAATCACATTTTTAGAAAAAAAACTGAGAGTTTTCACGATTTAATGAAATTATTTGATGATACTTACAATATAAATGCAAATCTGGTATAATAGTACTACTCTGGCATGATTTTCACATATTAAATATTTTTCAAAACCAATTATTTTGTCCTTCTTTTCTCTTTTTCATAAATCCTTCTCTATTACCTTATTAAACTTTTGAACCAAGGAAATTTTAATAATTTTTTTATATTTCTCGCAATCACTATTTCATGCTGATTTAATGCGCGCCATTATTACATTGATTAGGCTAACAATTGAAATATTGAAAAGGCGCAAAAATCTGAACAACTATCATATTGAAATACTTTCATTTAGAATAACTTTTTCTCGCGATTTGATTATTTTGTATTCTGAAATGATACCATATCTAGAATTATTTTCCGTTTTTATGCAAGTCCGAAACGATATTTTTTGGAAATTTTCTAGAATATTGGTCAAAAGTTTCCAATTTTATTTTGGTCTGAATCTCCGTGAAAATTGATCACTAATGGGTTATTTTGTTTTTGATCATCTGTCATTATTCAGGCATTTCAGTTAGCAAGCGATTTCAATGTTCTAGAAAAAAATATCCAGAAATAATTTGGTGTTTTTTTTAATTGCAAACGATTCCCGAGGTGCTGGATGGTCAGGTGCAATTGAAAAAATACCGAATTTGCGACCGTGGTCGAAAATAACTACTGCACCCACAATCCCCTTAA
>SCLH01000480.1:176803-190412 GCA_004367855.1 Oikopleura vanhoeffeni
TTTTCTACCGCATATTTTTTTCCAAGGTTTCACGTGCAGAAAATTATTTGTCGCTATCTTGTCTAGTTCTCCCAGTCGAAATCATGGTGGGGCCACCTAAAAAAAAAGCGACCTTAGCGTGGCATGAGAATAATCAAGCATCTGTTTGATTTTTTCATCAAGCAGCTAGAAGGCGTTAAAATGTCGGTTATAAAAGATAGTTTTTTGCCGATTAGATCATTCGATGACAAAAAATGTTTTTTTTACAGAAGAGGAACTCGAAGATTTGTATTACTATTTCAATTATTTCAGAATTAAATAGAAAAGTATTTATTTCAAAATAAAGTTATAAAACAACGTTTGTTATAATTTAATCGCTAAGACTTCAAAATATTATCTCGGCGTAACCTAACTTTCTGATCAGTGTTGCCGTAGCTTTCATTTGAANAATCGAAGCATATTTTTTTTCGAATTTTTCTCAAAAATAGAAAAATCACTCACGAAAAAATAAAAAGAGTTCCGATGGTGAAAATTTGATTTTTATTTTCTTGAAAGATACTCAAAAGACTTTCCTAAAAAACTCAGTTCCTCAGATTTTATCTACCGTTTAAACTGTTTGAACAGCACACATTTTAGAGTTTTTTGAAAGAAATTGTCAAAAAAAAGTAAGATAAAATAATTTTTGAAAGAGACGTTCTAGAAAATTTTAACTGCCATTTTTGAATTCCTCGTGGCAAACTCTATGTTGGGTTTGATCAAAAAATTTCCAGGACTTTTCTTTCATCCGATTTAAGCGGATTCAAATTTTTCAGCACCACTTAAGTGGTGCTGAGCTTCCAAGGGTTAACATAACTTATTATCTGTAAAAATATAAAAAACCACTTTCCACTGTACATTCATTTCCAACTAAACCCGACTATAAAATTTTCTTTGAAGTCGATATTAATAAACTTCAGACATTTTCGGGTGTTATGCGCTAAAAAGTCTTGTTCCTATTTTGCGCATTAAAAAATTTCCTAAATATGAAAGTATTTTTCCATAAAAATGGTAAAAAATAGCCAAAAGTAGAGAAAAACAACTTTTTTGGAGATAAAAATTGACCTTCAATTGCGTTTTGATATTAAAAAATGTCCTGACTATCAAAAGAAATGCCGCCTATAACACTCGCAATTTTATTGAAAATTTTTTGCAAGCATAAAATTTATAAAAATTGAGTGCCAAATGGCACTTACCTTTTGTACAGCCAAGTGTTGTAAATTTCATCAATAGTTTAGAAATGATAATCGAGCGATCATCTCATTAGTTGACATACGGAAATTTAATAGATACCAAAACATTTAATAATGATAAACATTTCATAATTTTTTTTAAAAAGTCGACAAAAAATGACAAATAAAAATATCTGATCATGTTAATAATAAAAAGGGAAATGAAGTTTACGCTCACATACATTCTTGCCCTTGGTTTATATCAAAAGAACGAAAAGTCTTACGGGATGAAAAATTGACAATTTTCGGAGTCATTTTAAAATTTTAGCAAAAAACTTTAAAAATCATTTTGCCAGAGACAACTCTTAAAGCCAACTCCTAAGCCTACTTTATCAGAACCATGAGGCCAGATCTAAACTGCCAAAAGAAATTTAACTGTTTTGCTATTTTCTAAAAATGGACTTTATTTAAAAAAAAAAAAAATTTCAGTCTATCTAAGTTTCTTGCTAATACCTAAAATTAACTTTACTTTGCTAAAATAACAACATTCTAAGTTATTAGTAAATCTGCCGTCACTCAATTTAGTTTCCACGTTTTTTCGATTACTCTAGACTTCCGAAGTTCAAATGTTGGTTTTTGTAATTGTATTTCTTTACATGGAGATGGAATAAACCGAAACGCCGACGACGTAAATACTTTATTAATTTTAAAATAAACATATTATGATTTTTCAAACCGCAGTCAGAAAATATGTAGACATGCATGAAAAAAGTTAAAGTGGCTATTATTTTGCTTTTATTCACAGATTTCAAAAAACAATCAGAAAAAATTTTGGACAAAAAATGCGGAAAATTTTCATAATACTTTGATTTTCTTTGAAAATTTAACGAATTCAATAAATAAAGTTCGGACTCAAATCTTCCCTAAAATTGAAAAAAATATTTTTATAAGTAGATGCACATTTATTTTGGTGCAGCTAACGATAATAAGCAGAAAAAAGTGAAACAACTAATTAATTTCGTAAGTTAAATTGACTCCAGTCTGCCGAGTCGATGCCACCCCTTAAGTAAGTAATAATCTGTATTTCTATCTTCCAAAAAGTCCATGTCGATAACTAGCAGATCCACCATCAGCTCTACCGAGGTAACCATTTCCCATTCGATTAAACGTTCGTGACATGATACCAGTAGCAAACATTCCATCTCCACCACGTTTTTGATAAGCTGAAACATATGTTGATAAGCTTAAATTTTAGGAAATAGTTCAATAAAAATCTTGTTCGGATGAGTTTTAGCTTATCGAGAAGCAACTCGATGGCTTATCCCATAAATTATTAATTTTTGACTTTATTGATCTAATTTTCTCCTTTCCGTATTTGAAAAGTAAATTCGATAATTTGCGAGTGTAGTGGTTTCCACAATGAAACTCTAGTGAGCGACGCAATTGATCACGCGAGATATATGAGATATCCCTTTAACACCTTTTTGATGATTTGAGAGATGTAGGCTGAAAAGAAGAGAAAGCGGCCTCATGAGTGGCTAGAAGGGGTCTCAGGAGTGTTAGGATTGGCTCCTCCAACCTACATCTCTCAAATCATCAAAAAGGTGTTAAAGGGATATGGGTGAACACATATCTTTTTAAGGGGGTGACATAAGTTCTATCGGTTGACATACGGTAACCAAACAGATACCAGAAAGTTTCACTAGTGATTTTATCTTATTTTTAATGGAGAATTTTTAAAAATTATTAATAAAAAATTTTGGACTGGATTTCCGTAAAATTTTCATAATATTTCTAAAAAAGTCGACAAAAAATGAAAAAAATTTTATGATTTTTGACAGAGCGGTGAAAAAATATGTAGGCAATTATGAAAAAAGTTGAAGTGTCTATTCTACGTGTTTATACCTTGCGGAAAATTTTCCAAATATTTTGAAGTTTTTACGAATTGAAAAATTAAAAATCGAACTCATATCTTTCCTAAAATAGATGAAAAATGATTTTAATGAGCTGAAACACATTTATTCCGGTTTAGCTAACGATAAAAATAACTAAAACATAAACTAACTAATTATTTTTGTAAGTTACATTATATACATTACATGTATATTGAGTGCAGTCTGCCGAATTTATGGCACCCTTTTAAGATAGAACAACCAGGGAAAGTAAAGGCAATTTCACTGTGTGTGGGCGGCGGTTTATTGCATATAATATATATGCTGTTCGTCACAGAGTACAAGACAATATTTTCTGTTTTTTTACTTGGTTGTTCTATCTAAAAGGGATATCGCAGTTTTAAATTATATATATATAGTTTACCCTTATACTTCCAATAAAAGTACTTCGGAAAAGTTTCATAATTCGGCAATATTTGGTCTTAAAAAAACATTTTTTAGCATTTTAGATAATAATTTTCAATTCACACGTATTCGGAAAGATATCTCTTTAACTAATTCATACTGATTTAGGTTCGCATTTTGATGTGCGGGTTAAAGTAGTCCCCCTCGCGGAATTAAAGTCTCTGAAAACTTCATCCAGGACTAATTAGGCCATAAAAATTACATTTCTAATGTTCCTGCGGTCTGATTTTTACCAGGTGTCACACCTGGCAGGTGACGCTGTAGCGCTCTTCAAAGCCAAAACCTTTCTGAAAAAAACTTGGCAAATTTATAACAAAAAATTTTAATTTTTTGTAGAAACTACCGGACATATAACCGGTATTATAATAATGTGCAAATTTATTTTGTTTGGATTTATAATATTCTATCAAATACAATAAATAGAACTTGAAACGTCTCTTTTTTTTTCTTAAGTCAAGAAAATGCGAACCTTAATCAGGATAAGTTCGTCAAAGGGATATATAGTCACGAAATATTTTTTCAAACCTGAAGTAATTATATTTAAAATTTTAGTAACCAAGTCATCCTCTTCAGTTGCTTGAACTGGTGAAAATGAAAGTGCAATAACTGACAAAATAGCAAAGATTTTCATATTATTAAGTTTTAGTTGTAATCTTCTGATTTTTTGAGCATTATATGCCACTTACTTTCTGCATTCTTGGTTTCCAATGAATAAAATTAGCTTTGTTCTATGGGAAATTTGCTTGGTATTTTCATCAAAATGTAAATTATAGTTTGAAATATTTCCTCCATTTGTATATATGACTAGGGACATTCTCAGAAGTAAATCGATTTTTTATACAAGAAGTTTATCTACGAATGAAAGAAAGTAAGTTATGCTTAGCGTCAGCACCGTCGATTTCGACCACTTACCACTTAATATTTAAGAAAAAACCTTTTGAGCACTTTTTGGTTTTATATCAAATAAGCCAAAAATATTTTTTGAAAACATTTTTTTTATAATTTTTAGGGGGTTGTGGGTGCTCAAAGTTTAAAAAGTGAGTTTTTCAACTTTGTCCTCGGAGTTAAAATTTCGAAATTCTCAAAGATTATTTAAATTGTGATTAAAAAATGAATGCAAATAAAAAAAAAAGGTTTTTTGATAATTTAAGGGGGTAGATGGCTTTGGAAGTTTTCGAAAATTTCTTCAAAAATTCTCTTTCACGGAAGTAGAGCGCGTTGTTACAAAAACAGATACTAGAGGAGGTATGGAAAATCCGAGTTAGCCATTCANGACCGCATATTTTTTGTATCTGTTTTTTAACTATTATACTACGTACTGATGATGAATGAATAATTCGAAATTAATATACAAAATGAATAAAAATATATTATAAGATACTTCTCGCCGCAACAAAGTTGTAAAAAAAAATAATAAGAAAAAGGTGCGTTTTCAAGAGTACATCGCACTAAATCATTTCACTACACTTTGAGCGGTTCTTACGGAAAAACAAAAAAGCTATATTTAACATTATGATTTAATTGGTCAGACGACAAATGAATTTTAATAAAATAAATTTTAATTTCTAAAATTGATATTTTAAGGTTCCCAAATAAGCCGCAAAAACTTCTAACTCTTACCGGTTTTTTGACAATAAATACATATTTTTTGAATATTTGTCAGATTCTCTGAAGTCTTAACTTCTCGAAACTGTTTAGTCACTCCAAGCCAATAAGTTGGCAAAAACATTTGTCTTAATTATTTAGCGTCAATTCTTTCGAATAATTTTTAAATCGTCTCAAGGACAGACTCTGTAAAAGTTGAAAACAAATTTTTCTTAAATAATATGAACATTTCAAAGTGAAAATATTAAGAATTTAAATAAGCGGCTTATGGATCAACAAGTGTCGTATTTATTGTCACAGCTGGCTTTTCTTTTATTGGTGCTCTTTTAAGTGGAAAAGTTTAAACAGTTTGATGGACAACACAGCGGGAAACATTAATCAACGTTCGAAAAACCATTTTTGGATATTATTTTTACAATCAGGGTTTATCTTGAAAATGATGGTGGTCTCTATAGCGCGTGTTCGAATCCCAGTAGTTTTGTCTGAGTGATTGTCTTGGGTGTAATTAAAGGCAAGAGTGCTCGATATTGAGAACGCCGAAGTCAATTAATCCGAAATATCAGCCGATCAACCTCCGGCCAATAAGGATGCATCGGATTTTACAAAAGTGCGATTCGAACACGCGCCATTGAGATCACCGTCATTTTGCGCACTTTCGGATCATTAGCCAAAAGTAAGAACGTCCATTTATGTTTATTTCACAGATATCAAAATTTAAGCAATTTGAACTTAAGGGGTTGGTCGAGGCGACATTTTTAACGTCTTTTCCATGTATAAATTTTAAAAATTAAATATTTTAGGAGTAAGTCGACCACGAGAAATTCAATGGCGTTAACTTAAATTCTCTATCTGCTCTAGAATTTTTCTTGAATTTTTGATTTTGATCTCATTTAACTGTCATTAAACTGTCTCCAAACTCTCAAATCACGAAGAAAATATTTTTTCTTGGTTAAAAAACCTATACGACAGCAAAAATTATAACTAGAAGTTTCTATCTATTGTAAAAAAAATTTGAAAATTTTTGAAATTCAAAAATTTTTGAGATTTGAAAAATTTTTGAAATTCAACTTTTGTTCACTTTCGTTTTGGACAAACCGTTACTAATGAGACTATGAGCAAAAGCATAATTTTTTCCTTCTGGCATACTATAGTTGCCATGACGATGACCACATGGGCAACTTAGCGCAACAATTTGTCTAATAACTTTATGGACTGTAGCTTCAACTTTGAGTTTAGTTCGTTTACACTCCGGACATGTCGTCCAAAAATCCGTGATAATATTTTGTAAGCAAGCCATTGAAATCAATATGATTTTATTTTCAATAGGCGTTAGTGCTATGATTCGTTTTCGCAAAAAACGTTTAGGCGTAATAAGTACTTTTTTTTGTTCGGTTTCGCATTTTTTCACCGCGATTTAAATTTTGACTATTTTTTTTTAGTCTACCGATTCGTGTTTGATTTTGAATTTTAAAAATTTGAAGTTTTATATAAAATGTTTGAACAGCGTCATCCTGTGACGAAAAAAAAATCAACAAATGGTTTCCTCAACATTATATCCCATATTCACACTTTTGTTAATATCCCGGCCCTGATTAGGAAACGTAGTGTGTTTTTAAGTAGTAGGGCTCGGATATTAACAAAAGTGTGAATAGGGTATATACAGCTGTTAACACTGATCAAAGTACTTTTGATGAAAATACAAATTAAAATATCAATCTCAAACCGGAAACCTTAGATCACAAAAGTTCAAACTCGTTAATTTAACTAATTAATACTTCCTTATTACACTTACTAATTTATGAAGCATTGTGACAAAATCAAGACAAATAATAGTTTGTTTGAAGTTGTTAGCTTTAATCTCAGAGTGACAGACTTATTTTATTTGCAAACAAATATCAATGTAACCAAGAACGGAGATTTATACAAAAAATTCAAGTTGACCAATCGAATTATTTTCTAGTGTTTGATAATCGTAAAAATTTTTTTGAAATGGTTAAGCGCTGAATTAGAGGCAAAAAATAAGCAATATCTTAGATATTATACCATGGAATTAATTTTTCAATTTCCAATAGTAAAGATTTTAAAAAAGATTTCCGAAAAATAATTTCAAGTTAAAACTCAACAAAGTTGCTTTGCTCTTACATACCACCTACCGGACGACGTCGTGATATAATCTGATCATGGAAATAACGGTAACAAAACGAATCCACACAAAGGTGCATAATGAAATGAAATATCTGTGCAGACGTCGAAAATATTTAAATTCTCATGGGCTCATGATATGAGCCACCAATGTGTTTACCAACTAATAAATTTCATTTCAAATTCATACCTTTGAACAAAAATATCATCAACACGTTTATTTAAAAAAAAAGCTTCAGTGATAAATCTGCCAAAATTATTGTTTCATCTGTAACTTTGCAAACTTTTAATTCATATTGTGTAACTATATTCTACCAAGTGTGACGTTACATGTTGCTGCAATCACGTACTAAGGGGTGGGCAGGGTTAAAATTTTGACTTTTTTTGGTTATGATTATAATTTGTAAAAAATCTGTAATAACGACAGGAAAAATGTGTTAACTGTGTTTGAACGCGCAGACAATTCCTCGACATATTTTCAATTTCGATTTCCTCCCTTGATTTTTGTCAAATTTTTTAATGACTTTTTATATACAAATTTGTCATTTTACAAATTCAATCGGTAAAGGAATCGCAAATTTAGCTTAAGCATGCTCGTGAGCGTCAAAAATGAAAAATTTCGTCTTATTTCAAAATCGATATTCTCTTTGAAATTTCTTCAGAGTTTTTCAAACTTCTGATATACTTAGTTCACACACGTTTAAAAAACTGGTTGGAGAAAAATTTTCAATTTTTATATTCGTTACGTTACAGGTGGACTTTTACAAATGTGTTAAATATTTTTTATTATATTTTTTCTATCATAGATAGTTTTAATTTGGCTTAATAGTCATTTTCAGTTGTGAGAGAAATGGATGCTCAAAAATTGGAGGATTTTTTTTGGCGCGTAATCAGATAACAAATTTTAGCAAAATTTCATTTTTGAATTTTGTGAAAAGTGCATTTTTGCGAAACTAAGTAAGCGAGCCTCAGAAGAAGTACTTATTTATAGCTCGATTAAGTGATAGAATTGTCTGGAATTATACAGACGCATAAAAATGACATACATACAACTAAGTTCTTCTTCTGAGGCTTGATAAGTTAGTTTCGCGAAAAAGCACGTTTCACAAAATTCAAAAATGTAATTTCGCTTAATATTGTTATCTGAGTTCGCGCCAAAAAAAAACTTTCAATTTCTGATCGTCCATTTCTCTCACAACTCAAAATGGCTGTTTAACCAAAAGGACATATAAAAACTCTTTAAAAGATTTAGAAACAATATAATAATTTTATGTCTCAAAACCACTGAATATAAATATTTTTGTCGTCTAATCTTTAAAGACCAAAGTTTTAAACTGATTTTATCTCGCGGAATCAATTATTCAAGATAAAAAATACGAACATGTTTTATTTTTGAAGTTATCTACAATTTAAGATTTCATTTTGATTTTGATGGTCTTTAAATTTTGGTGAAAAATTTTAATTCACTTTCATAATTTTCCTCTGATAACACAAATAATGCTTGAGCGTCCGTGCAAGTCAACCTGTATTCAAATTATATTGCACTTGAATCGACTAGAGGCGGGCTAACGGCGATCGGTTATATGGTTATTTATTATATCATTGAGCAGAAAAGGTACAAGGGCGACAACGCGAAGATACAGACAGGTGGCATTCAGCACTGGAAGACTAGATAGATTCAGGACTTTAAGTAGTTGTAGAACACTAAGCTCGGTAACTTCGGAATTGGACAAAGCTCGGTACCGATTCTGTCTTTTTTGTATAGCCTTCGAAGAAATAACCTGAATATAATAGTTAGATAAGGTTCAGGTCTGTCCTTGTCAGATTGGTCAAGAGACCTATAGTCCTTTTCTCAGAACTAAATAAATACAAACCGCTCTAGCTCGAACGAAATCTTTCTCTGAATGGGGGCTCGTTGGCTCGAAATACTAATAGTCGCTCGCGTGACTTGCCCATCGGAAATATCTGAATCATTGTCGGAATATCAGCATTCGTGCTGGTAACTATTATTTAATTGTCGTAATTGTGTTTCATAACTTGTTCGAATAAAACCTCTTTGGATGTCTACGAACAAATAAAGTGGTGTTTTCGCAGGGCGCGCTGTGGCTTGAAATTTTTTTTTCACGAATTGACTGAGTTTCGAAAGTGTACCTGGAAAAACCAGGAAGAAGATGCATTTTGGATTAATAATTATGTCAGTTTTGTAAGCACGTTTCTGATTGGACGAGCCATATGTCACTTTGGATTTATTTTAGGATGCAAGATTTTTGTTCACATATATCAGAAAGCGGAAATATTTTGTCCAACGATTCATACTTTTGCAACAATTTGCCACTAAATAACTCATAATATGCAAAGCAGGTTGAAGGGTCTTCAAATCTCTTATCTGTCTTTTTTAAATGCCTATAACTTTTGCATGGCCTATGATAGAAAAAGGTTAAAGGGTATGGTGGTTCTTTATTTGACATTTACTTCATAAAATATTAGCCAAACAAGGCCTTGAGGATATAATTCAGATCAGCCAGTTTGTAGAACTAGCCGCTAACTTGCGTCAGAAATGTGCCCATACTTTTTTGGATGCTTACACTGCGTGACACATAAGCGAAACAAGAAGACATAACGCAAAACGGAAAATCTATCTCATCCCAGGTTTTATTATGAAAAAACGTTAATTTTAATACAACCTGTATAATTACTATTTAAAACTTCACAGTGGCGTTTTTGTCGATAAGTGCTATATTTTTTTAAAACATGCAAAAAACACCGTTTTCTGGACATTACGAAAAATTTATCTCCTCTCAGGTTAAATTTGCAAATTAGCTCAAAATTTTGCAACAGCTAGTTCGAAACAAATAGAAACGTTACAGTGGCGTTTTTTTGCAATTTCGACCCCAAACTCAAAATATGAATTTTCAAGGTCACTTGAAAAAATTTCCGAAAAAAAAAGTGCTTCGATTTGTTCGACAATAGGCTCAAAAGAAAGCTGGGGAAACACTGAAGAGAAAAGTGGCTTACGTCACCCGGATATTTGAGTTTTAATGGTCAAATTGACACAAACATTAATTTTGAGAAATACTTGGAGAAAACGGAAATTTTTTTTAATTTTTGTTGTTATTTGGGTTGTTATAGCGTGCAAAACATAAACAATTGATTTGGTGCATTTTTATGACGAGAATTGAGGAAAATCTATTTGCGTACATAACCCCCTTAATTACATAATGCGGAAGCTAAGAACCCCGACCGTTTTGATACTTTCTATGTGCAATTGTTTTCTGCCATAACAAACGGTTAATCAACATCAACCGAATGACTGTTTTCTTATGTCACCTGATATAGCGGGTTCAATTCAAAATTTTGAGCTTAACCCACATACTCATTTTGGTAACAAACGACCAAAGTCGATCTAGAGAGCTTAGTTTTATATAGTTAACAACATCCGATTAACTTCAAATTTTAAATGCTTAAGTTTTTTTCACAATTCTCTATCTTCTGGTACTGATAAAATTTTTCTATCTTGTCTCCTTCTTGAGATTAAGCAACTTTGTCGCGTCAAAATTTCGCACATTAAAAGTTAACGTGAGTTTTTGAAAGTTAAGAAATCTTTTTAGAAAAAATTCAAAGCTTTTTATCAGTTTTTTGTTTTATTTCTTGTGTTCAAAAATCAAAGATTTTCATTCAAAGAGTCGAAAATAATTTTTTTATTTGTTATTTTCACATCTCAAAATAATTTCAATTTTTTCTCTTCAAATCAATTTCATTCCAAAAATAAAATAAATTGAGTATTTTTTAATAATGAAAATTAATACATGAAGCTTCACTTAACAAAAATCTGTAAATTGATACTATTTGACTATATTTACTCTTCAAATTTGAGCGCATGTTTATTTGACAAACAGAAAGCAAGCAAAATCAAATTTTTTTTTCGATATCAATTTCATCACCCTTAGAATCAAATTCACGCATTTATTAATTAATCAATTTGTATAAACTGATTTGTTTTAATTTTTGGCCTAGTTTCTGTCTTTTTAAACTATTTTTGATAACTCTATAGTGCTAATTTGTATCACCTGGAAGAGCAAAAGAATTCTCGGCGGTATATTCACACATCCGGCACAGTGTAGTATCCAAAACTGCGGCTGCTGTTCATCCATTCGGAGAATTCAATCAATTTTCAGATGAATAAGAAAAAATATTTCTCAAATTTTTATTTTTTTATTTTAAACGCGCGCGATACTGATTAAATAACTTTTGCCGCTTGATCAGCGTTCGCAGAGTATTGCGATAAAGTTTTTTAGAATCTAAATTCTCAGGCGGTATTTTCTTAATTGATATTGCAAACTGAGATCATCACTGTTTTTCGTCAAATTATCGGGTTACGACAATTTTACGTTTTTGAAAGTTAATTGGATGAAAAAAACATTTTTCGTAAATACGAAAACGTTATTTATATTATTTATGCGCACAAATTTGTTTGAGCTTAAAAATGAGTCTACTATGTCTATCATTAATAGTTCAGGAAAACAAATATGATTTTTCAAAGTTAGGTAGTAGAAAACTACCACCATCTGAGTAGCTCATTGTTTTTAATTTCTGAGCATACCCGTCAAACCAAATCACGAATTTTATTTAATGTTCTTAGTCGAGACATTTTAGATTTTTTTTTTAAATAATTTTAGTGCTAAAATCACCTGCACATACTGTTTTTCTTTGAGAGAGGGGGGGAATCCTTATATAGGTATGTGAATACATAGAAACTATGAGGAATTTGAAAATAGCAATATTCAGAGTCTGAATTTAAGACAATTGGCCAGCTTGATATCGAGCCTTTTCTTTAAATTTCGATGAGGGGCGATGTTAGTAGTATACATGGGTTACCAGTTTAAAATAACAAATATGGCAATTCAGGATTCCTCCCCCCCTATTTAGATCAGAGATCAACCGCTGCTTTATCTTTTATAGCGCGAGAACATTTAAGAATTATATTCTATCAAGTATTTTCGATTTGTGAAGTCTTGCAAAAAAATATGCTGAGAGAAGGAGTTGAACTCGCAATCTTCAGTTTATTGTGATGATTTTTCTATGATATCATTAAGTAGATTTTTCCGATAGAAAAAACAATACGATGGACTCTTTTAAATTCATATCAATATTTCTTTAATTATATAGAAAGATAATAATTAGTAAACGGCTTCAACTTGCACCCGTGCTTTGGATTGATTACAAACCTATAACAAAAAAGATAAAATAATCTCGACAAATAAGTTCATATCGTTCTCTCGGTATTATCTAACATATGACGAGGAAAATAAAACTTCATATTTTATTTTTTATTAAATTAGACAGATCAATCACGACGAGAGAAAATAAACCGATGAGTCATCACTGTTGAGTCATCAGCGATAATTAAAAATAAAGCAGCTATAAAAATTATGAATAATAAAGATAAATTACAGTGCTAAGGATTTGTTAGTTTGTTGTTCTTTGTTGCGAATTATTTTTCCTTAAGAATTTTTTGAATGCTCACATTTGCAATCTGTATAGTTATATATGATTACATAAGTTGAAGATACAAAGTTGAACAATTTTCGAATTTCAGGCATTTTTTCAGTAGGTTTCCCATTTGAATGACTAACTGAAAACACTCAAAGAAGTGAAATCAGCCACTGTGTAAACAAATATATAACCTTTGTTTGTTAAAGACTAAAATGAAGTGATATGGGTTTTCACTCTTATCGTAAGCATACTCTGAATTGGTATTATATAATGCATTATTTACGATTTTCGTTAAAAGATAGTAATTTGTCTTAAACTCCAGAAGAGTTAATTTGGAATCTTCCTTTAACACTCGATAATAAAAAAGTGGGTTTGAGCTCAATTTCTTTAGAATTATATGAACACTATAATCCTGAGGAAACTTCTTTCATAACATTGACTTCAAATTTGCTTGATCACTCGATGGAAAACCAACATGGAGTTTTAGCAACTTTGAAACGAAACGAAGATAATTTCGTGACATTTCGTACAACATCTAAGGAAACAGGTAATTATTCTTAGGTAAATAAAGCTCTGCTATTTGTTTGCTTAGAATTATGGGCAACTGGTCAATTCAAATTAAATACTGTCAGTATAAAGTTTCTTGAAATAACTGTTAAACAAATTCGGTATTTGGACTTAGTTCTTCTGTTTGGATGTAGAGAAAACATCAAAGAAAACGTAAAAATCTTTGTAAAATAAAAAAACCCATAAGCCTTATTGCACGTGGTAAACGAAGGAGAAGAATTTTGAAGTATGGACGCTACAATGATTAATAATTGGGGG
>SCLH01000480.1:190729-242453 GCA_004367855.1 Oikopleura vanhoeffeni
ACAAGTCATATTCATAACAAAATATATCGAAATCCAAATTATTAACGAAAAATAAAGTTTGAGGGACAATTCGATGACCACAATTTTGATTCAAGCGAATCAAAACAACACAAGGAATTGATTAAAGAAAGGAGGGGAGCATCTTTCACGAAAAAAGAAACAACGGATGGAAAAGAAGTAGAGTCGAAATACTATAGACATATGTTTATGCTTCCAATTAACCATGGTCTTTGCCACGGTGGTCAAATTTTACCATCAGGTTTACACGTCCGACTGACATTCTATAGAGCTAATGCTAGGAACGCAGTAGTCGATGTATCTGATTCTTTTGTTAAATATCCTTAAGATGTTATCAAAGTGATTGATCCAACACTNAGGAGTTCTTTCCCTGAAACTAAAATTTGAGCAATCACTTACTAAAAAACTGTTTTGTTGTTGGGTACCAACAATAAATAAAACTCTCGAAATTGATAGAAATTTATCTGTTCATATGACTTAATTAAATAAAATATATAACATATCATAAATAATATTCTTGGTCTTACTTTAATAATATAAAGACATCAAGATTCATCATGAGAGCAGCTCAATGAATCATTTTTGATGACTCATGTCATAGCATGAGTCATAATAAATCATGAAAAATTTGAAAAAATTATCATTTATTCATTGGTAACAAAATATTTGCTTGAGTAAGCTTGATTCAGCAGGTTCTATTGCATTATATGTCATAAGGCATTGTATTTTAACGACAATAGACATTTTTTACCGACATTTTGACACAATAAAATATAACATATCATAAATAATATTCTTGTTCTCACTTTAATTATTTAACGACATCAAGATTCATCATGAGAGCAGCTCAATGAATCATTTTTGATGACTCATGTCATATCATGAGTCACAATGAGTCATGGGAAATTTGAGAAAATTATCATTTATTTATTGGTGACAAAATATTTGCTTGAGTAAGTTTGATTCAGCAGGTTCTATCGCATTATATTTCATAAGGCATTGTATTTGGAAAATTCTATTTTCAACGTGATAAATTTCTAGGCCGAAAAAATTTTAATGAGGCATGTTTTATTACACAGCGCGTTTTTTGACTACAGAATGTGTTTTAGCTTTTGGGGTTTTCTCCGGGAGATTGAAACGCCCTTTAAATAAATTAACCAAGTCGCGCTCTGATTGGTTAGGCGTGAATCTCCTCGGAGCGTGAATCTCCTCGGGTTAGAAATAAAATTAACCGTCTTTTTTAAATGAGTGTTTCAAATTTTTAACGTGGTATATTTTCTGGCATGGAAATTAAATGCCGCATATGTTTTAATCATGTGTGTAAATTTCCTTGACTGGCATTGTTCAACCAAAATTTTATATCCGAGTGGCATATTTTTCTTCAGGAAAATTTTTTGTGGGGCATATTAATTGTCCAGCTTGTTTCGTTGCTAAAAAAAGGTTACTGAAAAATAATTGACGACCATTTTCATAATCTTTTTAGAAGTTTTTACGTCACATATTCACAAGCATGAAAATGTTAATGTGGCATGTTGTATAATACAGTCATTTTTTCATGACATGAAAATTTTGAGGTGGCATATTTAATAACACAGCGTTTTTTGACCCGTGAAAAATTCTTTAACCGTCATTTTTGACTTTGTGAAATTTTTAACGTTGTATATTTTAGTGACTAAGAAAAATATTTGATAACCATTCGTACTGTGATAAAATCTTATTTTCACGCGGCATGTTTTATAACACAGCATGTTTTTGTGCTTGTTGAAATTTTGTTGACCTAAATTATTTACTATGTCAATAATTTTTTTTACGAGGTAGTTTTCAGCATTACAAATTTATACAGTATATTTTCAAACCCAATGTTTTTAACTAACTAAGAAAATTACTATGACCGGCATTTTTAACACGAAAACTTTTGTGCGGCATATTTATTGCCAAGCTTGTTTTGGTGCTAAGAGAAAAATGTTACTGAAAAATAATTGACGACCATTTTCACCGTCAAAAAATCTCATGTTAACCTGGCATATTCACAAGCTAGGATATTTTAACGCGGCGTGTTTTATAACACAGTCATTTTTTCATGACATGAAAATTTTTATGTGGAATATTTGATAGCACAGCGTTTTTTTGACCAGTGAAAAATTATTTAACCGTTTTTTTTGACTGTGTGAAATTTTTAACGTTGTATATTTTAGTGACTTAGCAAAATTTTTGATAACCATTTGCACTGTGACAAAATTTTATTTTCACGCAGCATGTTTTTGTGCATGTGAAAAAATTTTGGACCCATTATTTTTTACGAGATATTTTCAGCATCACAAATCTATATGGTATATTTTAAAAGACAGTGTGTGTTACTAACTAAGAAAATAACTATGACCGGCATTTTGAGCACGAAAATTTTTATGCGGCATATTTTAAAGCACAGTGTTTTTTTTGTGTAAGAAAAAAATCCACCGAAATATCCACTGTTAAAATTGCATTATTATTAGAAAGATTATAACACCTAAATTTAAAATTTTGCCTGTTAATAATGATTTTTTTCATAGAACAGAGACATTAAGTAATAGTGAAAATATCTGAAGCAAAGTTTAATTTTCAATTTAAGAATTACAGAATTGTTGTTAATTTATGTCAGTTGCTTTTTCACTTGTGATTTAGTTTGGATAAAAATTAGTCTAGAAATTGTTTTAAATCGATTTCAAATTACTTTTAATCATCACATGTTATTTTGTAATGAACAGATTTTTATGTGAATATTAAATATTTGACTTATTTTTCAACGATGAATTTTTTGAACAAAATACTTGAAAATAACAAACTTTGTATGTATGCTGTCAATCTTATGATAGTTTGAATTTTCGAGCGAAAAAATATTTTTGTATTTGTTTTATTTTTTGACTACAACTAATATGTTTGTGACATACGATTGTTTACATACTACACATATGTTTAATCACAATCTTAATTTTCTAAACCTTGAAAATGTCAGAGAAAAATTGTTCGGAAATTGATAAAGAATCTTTTTTGTCAGCATTAATTTATGGTAAATAATTAAAATCTATAACAAAAGAGAATATACACGCAATGACCGGAGTTCGATTCCTGAATTCAAGCACCTTTTTCTGCAGTGAACGTTAATGTAATTAAAATAATGACACTATTAATAAAATAATTGATGCGTAATAATATAGGGCGTCGTAGCCTTGGTGGTTAAGAGCGCCCTCGACACGCCGAAGATCGCAAGTTCGATTCTTGTTAACAAGCACATTACTTTTCGCATTAACGTCACAAATCAAAAATGATAATTATAATACATCATATCGTTATATAATGCACTATTAGCCAAGTGGTTAAGAGTGCCCCCAACACGCGCAAGACCGTGAGTTCGATTCCTGATATCAGCACATTTCTTTCGCACGACGTCACAAATTAAAAATGACATATTATACATACTATTGTAATAATAAGCGCTCGTAGCCCGACTGGGTAAGGCCCAACAGCGGAAGATCGCAAGTTCCATTCCTGTTAATAGCACATTTCTTTCGCATGACGTCACAAATTAAAAATGGACTATATATAATACATAATTATTGTAAATATTAAGCGCCCATAGCCGACTGGGTAAGAGCGCCCCAACACGCGGAATCGCAAGTTCCATTCCTGTATAGCACATTTCTTTCGCATGACGTCACAAATTAAAAATGACAATATTAATACATAATTATATGATATAATAAGCGCTCGTAGCCGAGTGGTTAAGAGCGCCCTCAACAACGCGGAGATCGCAAGTTTCGATTCCTGTTAATAGCACATTTCTTTCGCATGACGTCACAAATTAAAAATGACTAATATATAATACATAATAATTGTAATATATTAAGCGCCCATAGCCGATGGGTAAGAGCGCCCCAACACGGCGAAGATCGCAAGTTCGATTTTCCTGTTAATAGCAACATTCTTTCGCATGATGTCACAAATTAAAAATGACAATATTAATACAATTATAGTAATATAATAGCGCTCGTAGCCGAGTGGTTAAGAGCGCCACCAACAATGCGGAACGAACGCAAGCGACTGTTAAGTACATATTTCTTTCGCATGACGTCACATATAATTAAACAGTACATAGGGGGGGGGTTTTCCTAAAATGACATACAGTATGTCACATACTTGTTATTTTAAACTGGTAAACCATATATACTACTGATGTGAATTTCATCATGTAATTAACTTTGGTGTACTCAGCTTACCATTGATTGTGATGTTATTCATTCTTGATCGAAAAATACGACGGAGACACCACAACCTACTCAATACGTGATTGCAGCGAAAGGTTACGTCACACCTGATAGAATATATTCGAAACTATAAATTAAAATTTTCTGTTTGGAAAATTACAGATTAAANNNNTTTTTTTCTAAAGTATGATTCAATAATATTACTTATGAAATTTTTTAGTTGGTAAACACAAAGGTGGCTCATATTATGAGTTCATCAGAATTAAATTGGTTTCGACGTCTGCACACATATTTTATTTTGAACGCACTTTTGTGTGGTTCACCATGGCGCGCCAATAGCGGTGCGGCCCAATAACACTCAAGTTTTTTGGCGCATGCTGTTAATAACAGGAATGCGTGGGAAATGCCTGTAACTAACACAAAGATTAACGGTATAAAATGTAATTTATTTGGTGCTCAAAAAGCCAAGCAGAATGAGAATGAGACAAAAACCCTGTTTTGTGTTTTCATCCCGGAGTGATCGGTTTGACGTTACACTCTATTTTCTTAATAACATGTTCTCAAAGATCACATGTTAACAACGCAACATCAGAAAGCACTGTTATGTCCATGGATAGATTATACTTCGACGTCGTCCGGTAGGTGGTATGTGAGAGCAAAGCAACTTTGTTGAGTTTTAACCTGAAGTACATTTTCGGAAATCTTTTTTATTCATTTTTATATCGGAAATAGAAAAATTAAATGCGTCGATATATTATCTAAGATATGACTCTTTTTTTCGCCTGATTCAGTGCTAGTATTTAAATTTCTTAAATATCCGAAAAATTTTGACATCTGCTAAATATGCATAATAAGACGTTCTAACGTTCGGCTTATGATCCAAATTATAATAGAAAATACGCGTGCTGTATTGAATTGAGCTCAATTATTTGCATCATATTCAACTATGCTTTTCTTGAGGTTGGTTAATTTTTCCCGCTGTGTTGACTATTAGAGTGTTAAAACTGTTTCACTGAGAAGAGCACCAATAGAAGAGAAGCCAGCTGTGACGATAAATACAACACTGGTTGATCCATAAGCCGCTTTTTTAAATTCTTAATATTTTCACTTTAAAATTTTCATTTTTTTACAAATTTTTCTTAATCAGGTTTCAAAGAGTCTGCTTTTAAAATGATTTTCAAAATTTTTTAAAGAATTGACGTTAAATAATTCAGAACAAATGTTTCTTGCCAACTAGTTGGCTTGAACTGACTTGACGATTTGAGAAAGTTCTAGGGTCTCTAATTCATCTATTGATAACTTACACATTAGTATCCTTAGTATTATCCGATGTTGACCAAAATCAGTTAATTTTCAAAATAATCGAAAATTAAAAAATTATTTTATCAATCGAAAACTGTCCACATTGTTAATTCATAACCATATCTATCTAAAAATAATATCAAAAGTGTACTCATCCGTTTTGATTGGAAAAATAGCCATTTTTTGAGTCAAAAATCGTGTTTTTTTTTATAAAAAATTTGTACTTATCTCAAAACAACTTTTGATAAATGATTTATGGAATAATTGCAATATACTCGACGGTTAAACAGCCGACCAGCCGACAGATATAATAATTGTATTGTGAACTCTTATTACTGTATATTATTAATTTGCTATTAAAAATAGTATTTTACAACATGTTTCGAATTTTTATTCGTCTTCAGGTAATGAAAGAGAACAGAAAAATAATCAGGTCGAAAAAAGTGACACACAAAATAATTTGGCAAAAAACGGTCTTTCAGATTGTTTTGTCAAATTAATAGCCCGTTTTCTCATGTGATTGATTCATTAATCTGACTAATCAATCTTATTACTGTGCTTAGATTATCCCTTTATCACTTTTTGGTTAGAATGCGTAGCCACAACGTTAAAATCACACGTTAAGGAGTAGTGGCTGCGCATTCTAACCAAAAAGTGATAAAGGGATATAACCAGACAAATTATGAATAAATTATCAGGCTTGAAAGCGTCGATCCGATGCAACTAAAAAAATATAGTTTATCTGGAGCCTGATGAGAAAAATACCGTGACAAAACAAAATAAACAAGATACGAGAAACATATCAGTGAGAATTGAAGTATATGGATCAACGGACCTCAAAGTACAAATCCTAACTATTTGAAAAATGCGAAATCTGAGCATTTGATCGGTTGATCCTTTCCTAATCTGACCAATGAAATCGCTCCTTTCCTTAATCAACAGTTTTGATTGGGTGCTAATATCTTGCGTTGTTTGTATCATTCAAATAGTTGGGATTTTTACTCTGAGGTCCGTTCATCCATATAGTTTTTATACTATAGATCTGATATAAAAAACAGGAATTAGGTCTGATACTTCTGCATCGTTTCCAAAATAAATATAACTTGTGAAGACAACTTCGACTTTGTATTTTGTGATATGGTCCAACTCGATTTTCTCGCTATATACAGTATGTGTTTTTTTTACTTGCGAAATGAAAATTTTCATTAAGGTAATTACGGCCAATAAAAAATCTTAACTAGGTGGATTATATTTTCAAACTCTTGACACTGGCTATAGCTTGGCTTTCACCATACAATCCACCTAGTTACCATTTGTAATTGGCCGTAATTACCTGAATGACAATTTTCATTTCGCAAGTGAAAAAAACATATACTGCAGTATACAGTATACTGTATGTAGAACTAGAAATTTATTTTCTAAAATACAAAATGTCGGATACAAAAATATAATTTTTCAACTTCTTTACGCCAAAAAATAAAAATTGCAACTGCGTGGAGCAATTCAAGTTGAGCTCTCTGTAAACATTCTTTACAGTCAAGCCAATAAATTGGCTCTTGTGCCTCGGCGGAACTTTTTATATATAAATATGCTCACAAGAATCAACATTTAATGAAAATATAAATTTTCATTGTTTGATGATTTCAATGACCCTGCAAATGCAATCGAAAATTTCCTAAGACCTCGGGAAAACAAGAACTTAAATTTTTGATTCGTATTTCAAACCAAGCTCACGAGCGCCACTTGTCTGAAAAATGTCAATACCGATCTAGACTAAAGTTCGATTATTCATTATGTTCAATTCTGTGTATAATGATGATAAACATTCAGTTTCCAAGGCAGTCATCCTCAGAAAGCCTCATTTATACATGCTCTTAATTATCATGATATTAAGAACTAAGCTATAATTGGGCCAAGAGTCAGTGCCATTAAAAACTGTCCAGTATATTTTTGCGCTACCAAAATGGCACAATCCAATCCAAGCTGACGAACAGTACCAGGGGCACTTTGCTTGACAAAAGCGTTCGAATCATGATATCGATTNAGAATAAATGGAACAAGTCCATTAAAACAAAATGCAATGCCAAACAACCAAAATGTCGAGAAAACCACTATGTAATCTGAAAACGGGTACAAAAATTGATGTGACTAAATCATTGCGCTAAAGAGCAAAATCATAATATTTTTAAATTTTCAGGACTGAGAAAGAAAATTGCTCACTAAATGTGCACTTAATTTTTTTCCAAATTATGCAGATTCGATGCGAAATTTAGTGATAATAAAAGTTTTTTAGAAATTAAAAATATTTGAATTCACTAATTAAAAACAAATTTTCAAATATTGCGTCATTTTAACCAGGGTTGTAAAATTTTCTTGAAAAACCATAATGCAAAAATTCGCTAGTTACAAAAGGTGCCTGAATTATAAATCATCACTTTGATGGTATATATTGAGAAGAATATATCAATCGAGTGAAAAGTTTTTCATCAAGAGCCCATATCGGTATCTCTCAAAATGCACCGAGGCCCTTAAATATACCAGTCTCTCATCTTAAATTTATTTTTTTGGAAAATTTGGGGATAAATGGGGAGGGATTGATCCCTTCCCCCGGAGATCAATCCAGTTTTTTGGGGGATATATGGGGTGGGATTGATCCCCCCCCCTAGGGATCCATCCCCTAGGGGATGGGGATTGAAAGTTTGGTCGGGGATTGATCCCTTTACAACCCTGCATTTTTACCTCGTAAAAAAAAAGAAATTTGTTAAGAGTGTTGCATTCTGGGTGCAAAAGTGTTGCTTTTCAAAGTTCAAGCGTTGATGATCGATCAATTATCGAGTAAAATACCATGTAACTTTAGTTACTAGGTAAATAAATTTTTTTGAATCGATCATGAAAAGTTGAACTTTTAGAATTTTTTTAAAATAGACAGTGGGCATTTTTTTGCGAGCGTTGAAAGCTATCGGATCTGATTGACCATAAGCATGCTGATTGGCTCAACTTGGGGTCTCGGATCTAAAGGTTTTCCAAATGGGATCGGATCCCGATCTGATGGAATTTTGCCTACTCATACAACATAATCACAATATTATCTTACGCGTCCAATCAGGATCCGGATGATCAGTCACTTTCTTTAGTTTCCCTCGCTAGCAAACTAATGAAGCTTAAAGGGCCTCGGTGCATTTTGACAGATACTGATATGAGCTCTTGGTCTAATTTTTTTTTCTGGGTTTCTATATTCTTCTCAGTATACCATAAAAGTAATGTTTCATAATGCTGGCAATTTTTGTGACTGCAGAATTTTCGAAATTGCTTTTTCAGAAAATTTTGAGTTCAAATTGAACTTTGAAAAATTCCTAATATTTTGAATAAATGACTTTTTTTCTGTTTAGGTTTTCTTCATTATTTGTTTCAAATCAACGAAAACCACTCCTAAAAATAGCTATTTTTATTTTTCGCGCAGGTGACCACAAATTTTTTATATGCCATTTGAAAACTCATATGACATTTTTTTGGGATTTTTGGTGGAAACTATTTCGAAATATTTTGAAAATGTTTTTCATTTCTTGTTGAAAATTTTCAAACTCATTTTTTTGAAATCACCGAGTGAAAATATTGAGACCGCAACTTTTTAATATACACAAATTTGTCCTATTTTTGTTTTTTCGCTTTTATTTAAACTCTAAATAATAATTTTTGCAACGAAACTTTGGTTTCGGAGAAATCCATCAAAAACTTTTCTAATTTAAAATGTGAGAAAAGTTATTTGACTGAAACTTATCTAAAATTTGTGCTAAAATTTCAGTTTTTTTTAAGTTTAAATTTTCGATTTTGACTTAGAAATCGTATAAACACAAATCGAATAAATTTAAAAGAGTGGTCAAGACCGTTTGTTACGGTTTCTAATCAATAAAAATAACAAAATAAGTTTTATCTTAATTTAGAAACCGTTGATACCAAACGCGCGTTTTTTGAGTGTTTTTTCTTAAGACGATTTATAAAGTGAAAATATTCGATCTGAAAAAATGAACTAAGCACAAAAGTGACAACTTCTATTCGAAAAAGGTTTTATTGGAATATTTCTAAGTAGCGAGAAGTTTATCATCAATATAAAAAAACAAAAAGTGCAAATAAGTCAAAATGCACCGGGCCCTTTATATGTCTTGGTATTTTTGATTGTTTAGAAATTTCAAATTTTTATATATTTTGTCTGAAAATTTTTTCTTAAAGAGTCTTTATGCTAGTGAGGACCCGTATTTGAAAAAATCAGAAGAATGACAGAGGTTACCATTGTGAGAACAAATGAACTTGTATAAATCATGCGAGGTCCAACAAATCTAAGCAAATCTTATATCAGCTTTTAAATCTACAAATAATGAAGAGTCAAAAATTATATTTTAGATGTTTTTAGAAGCCCTTATCAAATTTTTCAAGCATTATTCCGCAAACTGCCTGGATAATCAGAAGTTCGAGAAATCCAAAGGTACCATATTTGATTCCAGTTTGATAATTTTGGTAAAGAGTAGAGTTTTCTGACGCACTCGCATCACCTTGTAAACTGACGCTCCCGACAAAATCGGTAAAATAAACGTGAACGGTTGTGTCAACAAATTCATGAATAAAAACACATAAAGTGAGAATAATCAATTCCTTGGGTATCTTTCGCTTGGTTTACATTCAATTCAATAACAATTTTGGGTTGATAGTTTGCTCTAAGAAGCCAAAAATTCAACTTTATGGCCGAAGCTTTGAACCAGGGGTCAAACAAGAAAACTCAAAACCATATATCGTATCGGATTATATCGGCTAGGCATGAAATTTTCATTTGTTCAATTTCCCATCAAAAACTAATAGTTAAACAATTCCAGTAATTCCAGAATAAAAATAAAAAATGGTCGGATTCGGACCAATGTTTTTTCATTTTATTATTCACTAGATATTTGTGCTCAGTGTTTTATAAAAATTCTGCTAAAAAACATGGCATTCAAGCCCCAGCAAGTACTGTTATAGATATTTTGAATCTAAAGTGGATGAAAGGTAAACTTAAGGGGGCAAGCATGTGTATACTTGAGTCAATATAACTCACGAAAATAATTAATTGGTTTACTTTTTGGTCTTATTGTTGTTAGCTCAACCAGAATACATGTGTTCCAGCTCAACTTTAATTTTTAACTTTTCAAATGACACATAAATAAATTTTTTGTTCAAAAATCAAAAAAAGCGTGAGCGTTCAAAATGGTGTAATATTTTCAAAATTTTCAATTTGATAAGGATTTTCACAATAGGTTCAGATGAAACAAAATACTTAAATAAGTAGATTTTAGTTATCCAACTAAAGTCATCAAATTTAAAGTCAAAAAAGTGGATTTATGGAATTAAACCTTATCATGTACCATAAATGGCGTGGGCGTTTCAACGAGATGGGTGTGAAAAGTAATTAACCAAAAGGCTTGATATTGGCTAACTTTTTGTTCGGCATTATTGCCAAATTCGGCCATACTGAGCCAACAGTATCAGGGCTTCCCGGGAAGCCTTCCCTCGAACCTCATTTTAAAAACATTCTTTAATTTTCATAAGAAATAATACTAATGATATTCACCAATTCCTTGAATAAAAATTTAATATTATCGATTGGTCTCAATTGCTTGAGGATGGCGACTTCTGAAAAAAGTGAAGAAATATATTCCATAGAGGCTCGTCGAAAGTTCTGTTTTTTCTGTGATGAATTTTTTCTTGTTGATTTAGGACTGAGGGCTGAAAGACGATTATTCATTGCAGATTCAGGAACTGTAAGCCGCCAAGATTGAGTCATTGGATCCTTAATTTAACGTTGAATAAAATTTCAGCATTTGAATTGATCAACATTATTATCGTTGAAATAATATGACAATTTGAAATATAAAATGAAAGTAAAAATTGGGACTGATTGATTTGGACCATATATTGTTAAGAATTTTTTCGCGGTCATTTGAGCTCATGAATTTTCAGCTTTCAAAATATGGATTTTTCAACATTATCAAATTCGAATAATTTTTTCTGAAATTTATTGCAAACATGAATATTTTTATAAACATGAAATGGTTTCAAGTCCCTCGATAATATTTCAAAATAATATTTGGTAGAATTCCACAGCAGTAGAAGTCAAGCAAAAAATAATCTAGCTGAGCTTACGAAACTTGCTTATTTACTTATCGTTGAAGCCGTTTTGAGCGGTGCGTAAGTTTGAGTTATTTGATAAAAATAAGAGAAAGTTCATCGCTCAAAACGGCTTCCCTGATTGTATAAACAGATGTCTAGAATGTTCAGGATACTATCTCAAAAATAACATACTCCACTTACGTTTAATTACGTCTAAATGATCACCAACAATCTTATATTTACCAATTACAGTATTAAGCTCTTAGTGACCTTTAGTGAGGTTATAGTTTCGAACACCGTTTTTATCTTTGTCACTCATAAATTTTCATTGCAATTTCAGTGTCTTCTCAAGATGATAAAATCGTATTTAAAATTAATTTTTGAATTTTACAAAATATTATGGTTCAGCATTTTGCAATAGCATATCCTTTTAGGAATATTATTGTCATTTTCTAGTTTGGTCTAGTACATTATGTACGTTAAGTAGTACTAATGTACTAGACCGAGCTTAAAAAATAACAATCTTCCTCCTAAAGGGATATATATCGAAAACATTATCGGTACACTAACTGTACCCTTTTCCGAACGTTGTATTCTTATCCGAACGATTTTTGGCCGAGCTTAGGTGTGTGGATCAATAAATCGTCTTGTTTTTCAGCATTTTTATCAAAATTTATGGATTTTCTAAAATTTGAAGAATCGTTTTCGGAAAAAAAAACATAAGAATATAGATTTTGATAGAGACATCTCTTTGCAAATTTATCAGCTTTCAGTCATATGTTTCAATTGTTGAACTTAAAAATCTACCGAGGAGTAGACTTTTGTGTAAGACCCTAAAAATCAGCTAAAAATTTTTGTTTGGCTATTTTAGGGCGAATTTATTTCAAATTAAAAAAAAAATCAAACTTGCGTAACTACTTTGTGGTGAATAAAAATTTTATATAATTTTCCTATCTTTAAAAATCACGAAAGATTTCAGAATGTTAGATTATAGTAATAATATTTGATTCTTTTTAACTTTGCGGTTTTACAATGTGTTGTCTTCATGATATTACAAATAAAAATACAAAATTGTTTTTTCATGAGGGGTACGGTACCCCGGGTACCCCCTTGAATTATTTTTTTCAATTATTTCACTAAATTAAATGAGGTCAAAGCTTAATTTCATGATACATACATAAGGAACTTCGGTTATAGACGTCAAAGTCAAACCCACGGAAATAATAAAAACAATAACTCCAACTCCATATAAAACATAACGATATTCAATGTTACAAAAGGCCATAACCAAACAACTGATGGCGCCACAGATTCCGCACAAGATCATTTGTAACAAAAATGTTGTCTCCTGAAATAATTTATTCTTTTCTAAAACATCTCTCAATTGTTAACAATATTCCAAGTACACTGGATAAATCTTGAATCTTGAAAATAAAGGTAGTCTAAAGCGCGTTTCGAATCCCACTTGTGCTGTCTCAGTGATATCAGAGGTTTAATGAGCTGATATCACCCACCAATTAACTTTGGCGCTCCCAATATCAAGCATAATAGCCTATTATCATACTCTAGACTGTCACTAAGACACCATTAGTGAGATTCGAACACGCGCTATAGAGATTAACATCATTTTTAAGATTCAGTTTGCTTGAAAAACGGATAACCGCTCCCGACCAGGGCATCTGAACAAAAATATCTGCTTGGAAAACCGAGCTGATTCGATCAAATTGTGTTTTCCAATCTGATCGCATATTTCGTCCGATCTGATCAGAAGTAAAAAGACTGTCTACACGGTTCACATTGCAGCTTTTGAAAAAACAACATGAAAAAGTTCTTCGATAACTAATTACGTAGCAGTAGATGGGAATTGGCCATATTGGGTCCAATATCACTCGGTGTTGCATTCAGCATGCCTGCTCATGCAAGTATTAACAAGTAGAGTTAAAGAAACTCTTTTGGATGAGATAAACATCTTGAACATATTGAATGAACTACAGCTACTCTCTGAATCTATTAGCGTAATGATAGACATAGATACGGACTATTTCGTAGCTCCGATATCTATTCTATTCGATGCTTGCAGCTTTTGGCCTGCACATGCAACAACGTTACACCATATTTGTATTGTGGATTTGAACTACATCATATATATATTTTAGTATACAGATAATCCCACAATATATAAATAATATTAATCTCTAAATCCAAGTACTAACCGACCGCTGACGAAACTCTCACTGCGTAGAATAAGGGTTACGAACGGCCACCAAGAGTTGATTGTTCAAACTCTATCCTATTGGTTGACAGAATGATCTATATTTAGTGTAGTCTTCAACCTACGAATAAATGCCCATAATCACTCACAATTCAGTATACATGTAATCAACGACTGTTGAGTATAAATTAAGGCAACGACTCGTTGAGATTCGACGACTCGATACTAGTTTAACGACTTGTTAGTTATACACGACGTAACGACTCGTTGAGTATACAGGGATTCAACGAATGTTGAGTATACATAAAATCAACGACTGATCGTTCAACGACTAGTTCGAGTAGACTCGATTACTTATGAGTAGGGTGCATCACTTCAGCTTGTTACGTACAGGGTGTAAGATTTTCCCTTCTTTTTTTCAAACTGGTTACACTTGATTTCCGCCGTTTTGATTGGTTGAATCTGAGAAAGACGTAGGTTTTCTCAGATTCAACCAATCAAAACGGCGGAATCAAGTGTAACCATTGGAAAAAAAAGAAGGGAAAAATCTTACACCCTGTAGTAAAATACTCGACCGCTTTATAAGAAGAATTATGTTTAGGGCCGTGTGGAAATAGTTGATTGAATAACTCATATCCTTTTGTTTGATACATGATCTACTGTTTTCAGCGTAGTCACGCCTACACACACATATGGAGTATGTACAGTTTGCAATGTTGTACGCACAGTGTACGCAGTATACAGAGAATCCTTAGTATGAAGAGTATACTACTTAGCATGCGCATATCACTTTAACACCTTTTTGTTAATCTAGGTTGTGCGGGCTGAGGAAGCCAATCCTAAGACTCCTAAGACCCCTCCTAGCCACTCATGAGTCATGAGGCCGATTTTCAGCCCGCACCTCCTAGATTGACAAAAATGTGTTAAGGGATATGAATTTGATACTACGATATAAAGACACTCATTCAGGAAAAAAATGATCGGACAATTTTCTTTATCACGTTATAATTAATCTCAGACATTTTAAAGACAATTTCTGATCAGGAATAAATTTTTTGTGTCATTTTCTTCTCCGTTTTAAGCTATCTGAGAACAAAATCAGTCGTTTTGAAAAGCTGAAATGTAAAGTGGTTGTGGACAGCTTGCATATTGTTAAGGAGGTTCTATAAGCCAGAAATACTTTTTAAAGGAGCCTATAACTTTTTATTTCGAAATAATAGATTTATTTTTCCGTGAATTTGCACAATTCCATGTTTAGTCAACCGGTTAATAAGATTAAATGGGACCAAGAATTTTTTTAAAGTCATATTTTTGCTCGTCTTATTTCAAGAAAAATTGTAAATAACACAAAATTTGAGGAAAATAAGTGGTTGCATTTTTTTCATTTCCATCCTAGAAATGTGTTAAAGAAACGTGAAGCACAGGATTAAAAGAAAATTAAGAAAAAAATCAAAGCTTCCAGATCAACAATTATATTTCTTCACTCCAATGATCATGATTTTATAATTTATTCAAGACGGTTATGTGACTCATGTCATTGCAGTACATTTAAAATAGTTCCAAACAATTCTCAATTATAATGTTTTTGGAAATGGTTTTATAAACTTTCACCGAATTATTTATGATTAAGCACTAACGCATTAAACATATTTTTCGACAAATTTCAAAAAAATTAAAAAATGTTTGGCGTTGAGTTCAAAAATCAAAGAATCAGGTTCTAAGCATTTGTGTTCAAAAGGAATTGACTGCCGATAGACCCCGCTCAAAATGTTTACAAATATTTTCTGACCTGCTGACCAAAATCTGTTACAACGTCTAAAGTGTATGCTTTATAAGGAGTGGATAACATGTCCGAGGAAAAGTCCGCCAATTGAATACCAATAATAGCACATATTAATCCAGCATTTGACATCGGGCTCCAAGCTGCTATATCCAACGAAACAGTCAATAATGTCAACCCTTATTCAAAATACGAAAACTTAGATCAAGCTTTTCATAGAAACATTTTATTCATCAGTTTATTTTTTTCTTATTTTTGACATTCGAAAAAGTCTAGAAATATAATTTCATCATATCTCTTTAGGAAAAAGGTTGTTATTTTCTGGTTTGGTCTAGTACATTCGTACTGCTTAACGTACATAATGTACTGGACCAAACTAGAAAATAACAACCTTCTTCCTAGAGGGATATGAGTCGCAGACCGGTACTGACCCTCTCATGTACAAATTCGAGAATCAACTTGATAGCAACCGAGGCTCCAATTAAGCCGAGATTATGTGAATTCTTACTAATGTTGGGAAAATCCAAAACTAATGATGTTGAAAACCGTGTGCCGCGGCCGTCTAAGTTCAGATTTAGGATGAAGAAAGCTTTGTTGCAAGAAGATTAATTTATAATCTGTAACATGAATGAGATTCCCAACGAAATTGTTCCGAAATGTAGACGGACAAACAGTATGTTAAATTTATAAACAATAACTGGAAAAACAATAACTATCGTTTTTTTTGGAATCCGACAGTCGGATGCTATTTGGTTTACAAACCTCTGATGATAACTTTATGAGATTGACATTGCGTGATTAAATGTGAATTGTGACCATGTAAGTATATTTTCATTGTATTTTGTAAAAGATCAGGCGCCAGCCCGTGTCTTGCAGCAAAAATTATGAAATTGTAGGCACAATGGTTAAAGTTTGACATTTTCCACAGAATTTCGAATTTTGCATCGAATTTTAAAATTATGTGTAATGCGGCATAACTAATGCTTAAAATCGAATTCGCAAACAAATGTTAATTTTAAGATTGTGTTAACACCACGTGGTAATTACCGTGTTATTAAAATAGAGTGTAACGTTACTCAATCAAGGGATTCGAAAATACGGAAGTATCGTAGAAGCCCATTCTTATTTTGGCCTCGTAGACAAATCATCCAATAAAATAGAGATTCAAACTGACTTTATAGTTTTACTTATAGGCCTCGCTAACGCAAAATAGCATCTTGTAAAAATTGTTTGTATAATTTCTTCACGCAATGTCGATTTTGACATTTTCCCTCATAATTTCAATTTGATTATTGTGCCACAATTTCAATTGATTTGACAATGTCGCGGTTTTATGTAATTTACTTAGGTAATTATTTTATGTGAATTTGTGCTTCAACGATGAACCAAATTAATTGAAATTCTGTCCAAAAATAACCAGAAATTATTTAAAAATTAACAAATCGACATTGCAAATGACAGAAAAGTTCAAAATTCATTCGCGCAATCTCGATTTGAACATTTTTCATCATTATATCCCACATACCCAGTTATTTTTAGAACCAAATTATATTTCAGTAAGCCCGAGTATTCCAACTAACAGAAATCTATTTCATTCGTATTTTTTATCCTTGTCTATTATCATAAGTATGGATAAAAGCAAAATGAATGGTCTTCGGCGACCAAACCTACTTTCACATTTATCTGAAAAATATCCAATAATAGGACTGAGAATTATTCCAAATATTGCAGCTATCATCCAAATCCGAGATGTCCCTTCTTCAGTAAAATTAAGCATTCTCAAAACCGGAGTTGAAATTGTAGCTGAAAATTAAAGTCAGTTTCATAATGAACCTATTTTAAAATGAGGTTTCTCGAACTTGTTTCATTTGATTTTTACAATCATGTATGTTCGATAATGGCACATTTGATAATTTTTAAGAAATCCCTGCTTATTTCAGTTCATTTCAGGAAGTTCTAGTTCCATTTAGAGACTTCGTCATGACATGTTTCAGATTATTTTTGAAATGTTTTTTCATGGAAATATTGACAAACATAAGTTGAAGATTTTTAATTTCCATTAGTCGGCAACAATTATTATCATCGCGGTTTGAAATATTTTTTTTTTAATGTTAGATTTCTGAGAATTTAGATCGCTGTTAACTGGCTACGTTCCAGTGACTCTTTAATCCAAGTTTGAATTTTCTTGCCGTGATAATCAAGATCCGAGATGTATTTTTCCTGCAATCTTTAAAATAAGCTCAAAATACGATTTTTTGCCTCTTCTAGCGCCGGATAAAATTTTTATGGGTTTAACGGATATGGGTGTTTTTTGTGGTCAATACAAACTATAAATTGTTTCTCAGGGAGGAGATACATTTTCAAATGAAAATATAGTCACTTTTAAAAGGTCGTTTCTGATTGGTCGTCAATCAGAGGCTTCCAATATGATTTTTATGGAGCAAGATCTTTGTTCAATTATTCTTACACTCAAACCGATATTTTGGTGTTGTTCTTAGTATTTCATTGACTCGACTCAGTAAACCTTGTTTTTGACCTTAAAATGCAGCCATTACTCCCTCAACCGGGGAACTCCCTAAACGGGTGAGCTAAACAAGACAAAACAGTGACGTGCTCAGCTGGTGGCCATATCTATAAAACAACCAAAAATACAGTTTAAAAATAGTTGAAATATGTGCCATTGATGTACGAAACGCATCCAACAAAATTAGGATTAAACTTCGATACAAAAACCATAAGGGGGATGGTCGCTGGTTTTATCAACCAAATTATAAAATTTTTTTTAAATTTTTTATTTTTTTCGATTTTTTTCTGAGTATTTTCCTTCAATCTTTCCTTTATGATCAAGTTGAAGAGTGAAATTTTCAAAACCATTTGAATTTTAAGATATTTTAATTCCAGAAAAAATCTTTTAAAACAAGGTTAATCAAACCACATGACTACCTCATGATAGGCTCCAGAAAATAAATGTTAATCTCAATAACTGCGCAGTGTTCTGTTCTTGTCAATATTATTGTCCAATAAAGTATATACATGTACAGTGAAGATTAAAAAGACTCGAAATACTTTCCTAAGAACTTGCTAATTTTATTTTTTTATTCCATTTCAAGTCAAATTATTCTGTCAGAAATAAGACAAAGTCGAAAAATGGCCTTTTAATCAACTTGGCATAAAATTTGAACCTTTGAGCAAAGAATTATATTGAATATTTTTTCAATCTGAATCACCCATTTTGATAATTTATTTGATATAAAACTGTCGGCAAACTGTTTTGCCACCATTTTAAGATGATTTAGATTGGCTTGAGTCTGTCAAAAAGCTCTGTGCCTCAAAGGTTTTATCTCTTTAGGATAGTTTGAGGTACACATGAAATATGTTATCAAAGGAGATGAATTTAAAGTACAATATTGTCAAAAAGCGTCGGTTATTTCCCAGGTTTGAATTCAGTACGGACACTTTTTGAATAGGGCTACTATTTATCGGTTAAAAAAATTCAAACTTAAATAATATATTGTTGAATATAGGTCAACATTGATCCTTGCTACCAAAACGCCCCCTTCGAGTTAAAAAAAATATCTACAGAAAGACACGTGTCACATAATTTTATTTTTTAATTAATGGCATGCATTATGCCGCATACAAACATCAAAAAATTAATTTTAGGCATTTTGATTAAAATTACCATCTTTTGGGAAAAACTTAGGACCGCTGAAAATAAAACTAAAACCGTTGTTGTGTACAATTATTTTTTCCGAACCGTCTGGTAAATAATTTGGAAATGAGAATTTTAAAGTTGTCATAGTTTCAGTTCTTCAATTCTTATCCCAACAAAAAAATATCGTGGATGAAAATAACATCACGCGGCCGGAAATATATTCTTTCAAGGAATTTCCTTGTTCATACTTTTGATAATCTAGGTCGATGAAATATTCTTCCAAGCCATATTGAGCTCAATTTGTCCAAGCTGATTGATCATAGCCCTGAATTATCAAAAGTGTGAACAAGGGATATCGAAGGCGGTAAGGACTTATTTAGCCAAAATTTTTCATTTTCAGTGATTTTGAAATTTTCAATGGCCGAAAAAATAAGTTTCACGAAAAAAATCGTTTGATTAATTTAAGTCGATCGAAATAATAATGAAAACCACTCAAGTGCAAATAAATTTTGATGTTATGTGAATTGTTTTTGTCCGACGATTCCATCAGGTTTTTATTTTTATACTTACAGTATGTAAATAAATTGTTCGAGACCAAAAGCTCCAATTTCCTCCGGATTGAAAGTAATTCTCCTGTAAATTATAGGTTTTGATCCAGAGAAATTTCCTTTGTTGGTCCCGAACATTTTTTTCATATACTGTTAGTTTTGCATTGCCCAGAAAAAGACGATTTTTCCTCCTTAGCTTTTTTTCGTATGGGAACCTCAAGCTTTCTCAGCAAAAGCTTGGTGTAATTCAAAATGATAATCTTCATTTTGACATGATTACGCCAGAAATAGGAAAGTTCTCCCAATTAACTGATATTTGTTTACCTACAATGACGTATGCGAATTTTCGTCCACCTTCCAGTGCGCTATGCATAAATAAAACATAATTTGGAATAACTTTTTGGAAAATTAGAAAAAATGAAATCAAAATTTATTAACGGATGAAAATTTGACTTAATGGTTAAAAAATTTGAATCACCGGCCCTCAGAGTACAAATCCTAAATATTTGAAAATGCGAATTTGAGCATTTGATTGGTGATCCTTTCTTATCTGACCAATGAAATCGGCCTATCCGCATCAAGGGTTTTGATTGAGTATTGAGTGCTAATATCTTGCGTTGTTTTTATCATTCAAATATTCAGGATTTGTACTCTGAGGCGGGTAATCCATATATCCTAAATTCGGGATGTGAATTCACTGCATTTAAAAATGGTAACGTTTATCTAGCAAGCGTAACTTTTGCCCTTTTCCTGACATTATTTTATATGTTGTGTATTATATCTCTGGTGTTAATAAAAAGTTTTTTCCAGAATGAGGGGTCAATTTATACCTTGTCTTTAACTACGTATACACCCAACTAACTAACCGTGATAATTAAATTATAAGTACAAGTTATTATAGATGATCGTTAGTTGAACAACGTTACTGTCAAATACCATAAAAATCATCTAATAAACGCGTTTATTTTGTTGTTCACAGGAAATAATTTAATACTATACTAATCAAGGTCGGTGTATTTTGACAGATTTGCACGCTTTTCCATTTTTTTTCTTGATGATGAACTTTTTGCCACTTCAAAATTTTCGGATAAAAACTTTTTCGAACAAAAGTGATCACTTTTGAACTTATTTCGTATGATCTGATTTTTCAGGTCGAATAATTTTACTTTGAAATAAAAAAAACACTCAAAAAACGCGTTTGCTATCGAAGGTGTCTAAATTAAAGTAAAATTTGTTTTTTATTTCAAATTAATTGGTATCCGTTAGAAACGGTCTGGACCACCAATTAAAACTTTATTAATTTGTTTTTATATGATATATACGTCAAAATCGTAAATTTGAGAAAAAAAAACGAAAAAATACAAAATTTTAGCACATCTCACGAAAAATTGCTGTTCATGCGTTGAATAAAGTTACTTAGACGCGGTGGATGGGTCGGTTTACCAATTTGGCAAATTTCGATGAAATATTTTTTTTTCAATTCTGGATAACAAAGGGCTTTGATGGATTTCTGCCAAACTGTAGTTTCGTTACAAAATTATAATTCACAGTATAAACCAAAGCGAAAAAAACGAGGACATATTTGAATGAAATAGAAGATGACATTCATGATATGTTCAGCTGATGATTCCAGAAAAATAAGTTTGAAAATTATGGAAAAAGAAATAAGGAAAAATTTTCAAAATATTTCCAATTATTTTTGACCAAAAATCTCAAAAACCATGTTATATGATTTTCAAAAAACATTCAAAAATAATTTGGTACCTACGCGGAGAGTCAAAGTGACCATTTTGAATAGTGTTTTGCGTTGATTTGAAACAAATAATGAAAAAAAAATTTAGGCATTTTTTATTATGTTCGGAACTATTTCCAAAAATTTATAATATTTTGTCGAATTCGAAAAGATAAATTCAAACTCAAAATTTTTTGTAAAGCAATAATTCGAAAATTCTGTAGTTACAAAAGTTGCCTGGATTATGAAAAATTACTTTGATGGTACATCCTAGGATATCTTATTCCCACTCGAAGTAGCGTGAGTTTGAGCATGAGTTTGTAAGCACACGGTGAGGAGAGAGTCGAGATAGGGAACTCAGCTCAGGTTATCTCCAAAAAAAGGGACGGTTAGGGCGGTACTATCGATCGATAATATCAATCGCCGCGATTAATAGACCATTTCCTTATGACAACTCACTGAATTCATACTTAGAATTAGAAGTTACGATTATTAACTGAAAAATTGACACTTATATATCAAGTAAGGTTACAAACACTTGTAACAACTTCAGGGGGTTCCCAACAGTATGAAAGGTGTTTTCGAAGGTTTTTTACAGAAAACCAACGAGAGCTACAAACTTTTATTTGTTATGGCTGTGATGATCAAAACCTTGGCTGCAAGTCAAATGAATTTTAAAGATTAACTAAATGGCATTTTAACAGTGAACCGAAATTAAAAACGGTAATTTCAAATCTTAAAAAATCTTCAGCGCCTTAAAAAAGTTTGAAACTCTTGAGATTATTTGAAGCTGCAGCGAACTACTGTTAGGCCGAAATTTTTGGTTTTCGAACTCTAGAATTTTCTCAAAAACGAGGGTTCTGACAAGTGTCGCCATAGAATTTTAAGCACGTTGAGTTTTTATTTAATTTTTTTGCATTTTCATATCTCGAAAAAGTTGTGTTAGTAAACTGGTGTTGAAGCAAAAATTTGAAAATTGTTTCTCAGTTCTATTCTAGAGCAGCGCAATTTTAAAATGCTGAGAAAAAAGTCAAAATTTTGAAAATTTAGGGTCATCTTTAGGTTTATTTCTTGGTTGTTTAAACAGTAAATAAGTTTCGTTTTTTGTCAGTTATTAAATCAACAAAGAATTTTGATACAGTGGGTGCGGCGTTGTACGCGTATAGTTGGAACCCACGCAACAACCTACGTAAGCTACCGCGAAAACCTACGCATTTGAAACAAAAATTTACTCGTTCCTGGCGTGCGGCGTATAGTTGTAGGCAAAAGATATGGTTTTTTTGTCAAACGTTCCTAGGCAAAAGATAGGCGTTTTTAACCATATTTTCATACTCTGTGAGCATAATTGTTTTTTTTATAATTTCCATTGTTTCTCACATTTAAGGGTATGGTGGTTCCTAATTTGACATATTCTCGATAAAATATTAGCGATTTTCGGATAAATCTTTTTCGAATTCATGTTTATTGAAAACTAACTTTATTTCATTTTTTTTCGATAAAATTAAATTTAAACATCCTAGAAGATTTGTAACGAAAAATTAACTTTAAAATGACCAAAAATTTTTACTCTGACCACCCTTTGACCCAATTACATGTATAAACTCTAGATACTGTTTAAATTGACCGATCAGAGCACATTTTCCCAGTCGTACGCGTATAGTTGGAAATTACGCGTATAGTTGGAATTACGCGTATAGTTTGGGTTTTCTGGCAAAAAACTTTCCAACTATACGCCGCACCCCCCTGTACATTGTAAGAAAAACAAATAATTTGTTTGTTCGAAACAAAAAGAAATATCAGATAGAGTCCCCGCGCGCCCAAGTTAGCGTTTAATTTAGCGATAAGTACAGATTAAAATATTATTTAACCGTTAATAAAACAATTTTGAGTTATCCTAGGGCTGACAGATTAACACCATTGATTTGGTAATTATCAGTTTATTTGATAGAGGGTCTAAAAAAGAATTTAACGAAATTTCAAAATCAAATTAATTTTGAGGTGTTTCATGCTGTTGGAAACCTCTTAATAACAATAATTATGACTTTAAGGGGGGTATGCTACTCTGATTAAATAAAGGCCTTAGAGGCATTCAACATGCTTCAAATTGATACAGTGTGATAATTAAGTGTACTACGACCCGATCATCAAAAAAAAATTCCGAAATTTTTGCATTTTTCCGATTTTTTTCTAAGTATTTTTATTTAAAATGAAGTTAAAAAATAACGTTTGCTAAAATTCTGACCCCCAAACTTCAAAATATTCGTCTTGACGTAAGCCCAACTTCTCATTCAGTTGTTCACTGGCTTTTATTTTGAGCCTACTTTCGAAGAAATGAAGCACTTTTTTTCGGAATTTTTTCGGAAAATGACCAAAAAAATCATATTCGAGTTCTAGCTCGAAATTGCAAAAAAGCTCTCCATTATCTTTTTCAAATTTTCTGAGGAATACTTGATAGAAATTTAAGCTATTTTGCAAACATATCCTCGGAGAGATTATGATTTTGAAGTCTGCAATTGTTAAAAATCGGCGGTTATTTGGCGTTCTAGAATTGTTCAGTCGCCGGATCGAAAAAGCTCTCTCCATCAAAAATTTATATACTACCGGTACGTGATCTTAAAAATTTGAGCTCAATGAATATACTGTCTGGAGGAGATAGATTTTGAAATTTGAAATTTGTCACCTTGTTACGATACCTTACTATGTGTAATGTCAAAAATAATTTGTGATGTACTTTTTCGCAAGATTAAGGATAGATCTACAAATTAGTATTTCGGTTTTTCTCATGAACTGTTAGTTTTCAGTATATTCACCGAGAAAATGTCAAATCAGAGTCGCATACCCCCTTAACCTTGAACACGTATTATTGATTAACTTCACTGACACCGGTAATAAAAAGGACCTTTTTTTACTGAAAATATTCAACGCGGGAATGATTAACTCTTACAGTCACAAGTTGGCAAAAATCATTTTTTTCATTATTCATTATTTAACTTAACCCCAACCTGCACGAGATGTCCTACCCTCCCACCTGCACGAGGGTTTCAGAACACACACAAAGTTAGATAGTCTATCATTTATATCGACTAATAGAAATAAAGGGTGGGTTGTACCGAAATTTCTTGAAGGTTGATAATATATGGGAAAATGGAAAAACAAAATTACGAAAAAAAATTTTGGTCGTCACGTGATCAAAATATAGCGATTTCTCAAATATAGCGAAATAGCTCTTTTCACCACCAGGTGGCGCCGATTGTCAAAATTAATAATGCCAAAGTTTTCCCCTCCAAAAGTCACTCTAGTAAGTATATTTGTAGATCATTATCTTGTTCCACTACTGCTTTAAGGGGGTGCCATAAACCAAGCAGACTGGAGTCGTTATAACTTACGAAAATAATAAGTCAGTATATTTGTTTATGCTTATTATAGTTAGCTGAACCGATATAAATATGGTTCAGCTTGATAAAATTATTTTTATTCATTTTAGGAAAGATTTGAGTTCGAGTTTTCATTTTTGAAATCGTAAAAATTTCAAAAAAATTCAAACTATTATGAAAATTTTCCGCATTTTTTGTCCAAAATTTTTTCTGATCGTTTTTTTGAAATCTATGAATAAAAACTAAAAAAATAGCCACTATAACTTTTTTCATGCATGTCTACATATTTTCTGACTGCTGTTTGAAAAATCATNAAACTCCCAACAAAAGCCAAAAATAAGAATAATTCACCAAAATTCTCTATTTTGAAAAATAAAATATTTTTAAATTCTCTCCCTTCCTGTTGTGGAAATTTGGACAACTGGTACTGGAATTTCTGAGGTTTGTGATTTAAACAATGCAGAAGAGAGGAAATTTGGGAAAAATCAAATACAATTGGACAAAAAGTGGAGTAGGTTGAAATGACGCATACTGATCGTCATCTGGACAGGATAGGATGGTGGAGTATGGATGGATAGAATGGAGATGGTTTGTATGGAAAATTATTGATCATTTTATCTATACTTATATCAAAATGATATATTTAGACATTTCACTCCCAAAAAAATATTTTTGCTCCAGATATGTCCAGAAAGCTAATTTCTTGAAAATTGTACTCAAAACACTTTCGTAAAAACTGGCTAATTTGATTTCAATCAATTTGTCATAAAATTTGAACCAAGTATCCGAGAAAATTTTAGAAAAAATTGTAAGATTCACATTGTTGAATTTTAAAAGGTACCATAAGGAGATGTTTTTGCGATCATTTTTCCCGTCCTTTTCGGCTGATTAAAAGTGGTTTAAGCTTTTCAAAATGATATATGCCTCGGACGGTTAATTAAGTAATAATTCAAATAATATAATAAAAATTATTTGATTGCATTCTGATTATCAGAATCTACAAAGTTTTCGATCTACTGGTTGTTGAAAAAAAAATAATTCAAGGCGAAAACCGGCGTGATACGGTTTTCACTTTTATTATTTTTTTAAGCCTCGCAGCTGGTTATTCTGAGATTTGATTTATGATATTTGGCTAGTTTCATGGAAAAATCATGGTGTTTTATTATTTTTACCGATTATTTGACTTTATTATTTTTTCTCATATTTTTCGAGCATTTTTGGCCAACTGCTAAATTCAGTTAACTGCGAGCAAAATTTTTATAAAAGTAGTATATTTTAATAAATTTTTTAAAGTAGTTTTTTTCACATGAATTTGATTTTTACAGAACATGCATATTTCAAAATCGAAAAACTGGGATCTTGTTTTTTCGTTTTTGTACCAAATAGTGTTTCAAAAATAGCAAACAGTGCCGTTTTGGCCATTTTGGCAACTGAAAGTCGTATTCTTCTCATTGTATTTACAAATCCATGATTATACAAACATTTTCGAGGCAATTAAGTAAAAAATGGTATGTACCGAATTTTTAGTTTCAGTTCTTATCTCCCGAGATCAAACTTTAAAAATTATTTGTTGAGCTTGAGGCCACCGTATCAAATTTTTAATGCAAATTTGTTGTATCAAACAATTCTGAAATCTAATGTTTCTGGAAAGGGTATTATAAACTAAGGCAAAATTATTCACCGTTCTAGTGAATAAATTTTTTATGTTAGAATTTTTGATCAGGAAAAAAACCTGTTGATCAAAAAATATTTCCTACAAGATGTGTGAATAAAATCAATACCGATTTTCAACATGAAAGATTCCTTATTGTGAATTATCCGCTGGTTTTTAACTGAAATGAGATGCATTTATTATCACAATTAAATATAAGTTTTTGAACTCATCGCGAGATAATTGTCTGAATTTTAACATAGATGACTGAATTGTGTAGGTTTTCGTTTAAAAACATTTTTTTGAATTTACAATTTATGATTTGATCTCACAAGTCCGTACAAGCGGCTGGGCCATCTAAACTCCGGTCCTACCCGAGTTGAAATATTTCAGATACATTTTCAATTATAAAAATTTGGATTTCTGAGAATAATTTTAGTTTAATTTTGCTCGATCATATTTCAGAAAAATATACCTTTATCACCTTTTGAATAATCTAATAGATATAGGTTGGAAAGAAGAGAAAGCGGCCTCATGAGTGGCTAGGAGGGGTCTCAGGAGTGTTAGGATTGGCACCCTCAACCGACATCTATTAGATTAATCAAAAGGTGATTAAGGGATAAAGTTTACAATTTTGGTTTGTTGTGAGCTTCAGATCATAACAAAAATTACCTTTTGAATGGGATCATCAACAATTTCATCCCCATTACAAACTTTTATAGCCTTTATAAAAAATGAGAGTCGTTATTCAACATCTGACAAGTTTTTCATTATCTCTAAAATGTTACAAAATGTTGTAATTGAGTTAAAATTGTGGATGATCCCACTCAAAAGGTGACTTTTGTAATGATTTGAAGCTGACAACAAATCAAAATTGTCAATTTTATTTTTTTAAAATATGATCGAGAAAAATTTAATGAAAATTATATTCAGAAATCCAAATTTTTTATGTGTACCTTATAAAATACGTTTATAAAAATACGTATGAGGAAAATAGGTATAAGGAAAATTAGGGAAATACGAATAGGAAAATACGTATTTCAAATGAACCTAATAAAATACGTAGTAAAAATAAGTTCACGGCGCTGAAAGTTGGTGACCAACACCCAGCAAATAATAGGTTCTTTGACGATTGAAAGAGTTTGAGAATTTTTTAGTCCGTCAAATTTAAAATGACCACACAAATTGCTTATTTGTTTTCTTAAAAAATTATTTTTGCACGTATACTAAAGGTGCTGATTTTATTTTAAATTTTTTTTATTTCCTTTTTTGACGCAGAAATCGTATTAAAACAAAAAAAAATTGAATTTGGTGGTCGAGACAGTTTGCTGCGGTTACGAAAAGATAAAAATGAAAAAAAATTAACTCAATTTAGACGCCTTTGATAGTAATTTCCCGTTTTTTGAGTGTTTTTTCAAAAGCCGATATATAAAGTTTAAACTATGAATCAGACAATAATCAGATGATACGAAGTAAGCTGAAAAATGGCACCTTTCATTTTAAATTTTTTATGAAATTTCAAAGTGGCAAAAAGTTTACCATCAAGCAAAAGAAAATTAAAAAAATGGAAATTTGTCTGTAAGCACGGATTGCCGTATAGCCTATTTCCTATACGGTATAGAAAATATCGCAGAAAATTAAAAAAAAAATTTGATATTTATGTAGTTGGTTCACGTTGTTATAACCCCAAATTAATTTGAACAAACGGCAATGCCGCAAAAACCCCATAAAAAAGTTTGAAATGGGGTTAAAATTGTTGATGATCCCATTCAAGAAGTATCTTTTGTTATGTTTAAAAGCTGAAAACAAGTCAAAATTACAAACTATATTTTACTAAAATATGATCGAAAAAAATCGCAAAAAATTACTTTCAGAAATTCAAATTTTTATAATTGAAAATGTATCTGAAATATTTCAAGTCGAGAAGGACCGGTGTTAAGAAGGCCCAGCCGCTTGTACGGTATTGTGAGTATCAAACCATGAATTGTCAATTAAAAATAGTTGTTCAAAAAGAAACTTACCCAATGCAGTCCTCTATGTTTAAATGCAGACAATTATCTCGCGATCAGTTTGAGAACTTATACTTAATTGTAATACATCTGCATCTCATTTCGTGATTTTTGAAAATTAAGCGTTTTTAATCAAAAATTAGACGATGATTTCATTCTGTATCAGAGTAGAAAATTTTGATTTCATGATTTTTTATCTCAATTTGGCTTTTTTAGTGACATGAAATTAAATAATTGACAAAAATTTTTAAATTTTTTGAATAAATATTTAATTTTCTCCGAAGTGTCTAAATGAGGTAAAGTTTTTTGCTTATTCACGAGAACGGTGAATAATTCCGCTTGAGATTTTAATACCGTTTCCAGAAACTTGATACGGTGACCTTGAGCTCACCAAATAGTTTTCAAAGTGTAATCCCGGAAGAAAAGATCTGAAATTAAAAAATCGGTACATACCAGTTTTTCTTAATTGCCTCGAAAATGTTCAGTTTGTATAAACATGAATTCGTAAAAGGAATAAGAAAAATACGACTTTCAGTGGCAAAAACGACCAAAACGGCACTGTTTGCTATTTTTCCCAAAATAAACGCGTTTAATTGATGATTTTTATGGTTAATGACAGTAACGTTATTTAACTAACGATCATCTATAATAACTTGGACTTATTATTTTTATATCACGGTCGGTAAGTAGGGTGTATACGTAGTTAAAGTCAATTTGAACAGTTAAAGAATAGTTAAAGTTATTCTGAACAAAACTTGTAATAATCATTAGAGATATAATACAGAAAATATCAAATAATGCCAGGAAAAGGGCGAAAGTTTAGCTTGCTAGATGAACGTTACCATTTTTAATTCAGTGGATTCACATATCGAATTAAGGGCGGCCCTTTAAGGGCCTCGGTGCATTTTGACACATTTGCACTTTTTATTTTTTTTGTCTTGGTGGGGAACTTTGTGCGACTTCGAAATTTTCAAATAAAAACATTTTCGAACACAAGTTCCCACTTTTCAGCTTACTTTGATAAATCTGAATTTTTCAGATTGATTATTTTTAATTTATAAATCGACTTTTGAAAAAACACTCAAAAAACGCGCGTTTGCTATCGAAAGTGTCTAAATAACAGTAAAATTTAATAACCTTTTTCTTCATTAATTGGCAACCCTAAAAAACGGTCCTGTTCATTATTAAAAATGTCATTATTTTTTATTCATACGATTTTAAAATCAAAATCGAAAATTTAAATTTATGAATAGAGACGAAAAAACGAAATTTTAGCACATCGGAAGAAATATTTTTTTTCGTGAGTTAAATAAATTTAATTTGAAATGGTGAACAGGTTGGCTTACCAATTGAGCAAGTCTCGGTGAGATAATTCGTTTTTAATTCTTGATAAAAGAGGGCTTCGATGCATTTCTCCAAAACCGTATTTCGTTTCATAAAGTATGATTCAGAGTATAAACAAGATCGAAAAAACAAAGGTAAGACATATTTAAATATAGTGAAAGTAGCGATTATCTATATTTCAGCTAAAAATTCCGAAAAATTAATTTGAAAATTTTTCAACAATAAATGAAAAAAAATTTTCAAAATATTTCTAATTATTTTCGACCAAAAATCACTCAACCATGTCATATGATATTTCAAAGAGCATATAGAAAATATGGGGTCATTAAGTCGAAAAGTTAAAGTAGCCATTTTGTAGAGATTGTTCGTTGATTTGAAACAAATATTGAAAAAAAATTTGAACGATAAATAAGGCATTTTTATTTAACATTCGGAACTTTCGTCAAAAATTTTCCATAATTTGTCGAATTCGAAAAGTTTAATTCGAATTCAGAATTTTCTTAAAAAGCCACAATGCAAAAATTCGCAAGTTACAAAAGTTGCCTGGATTATGAAACATCACTTTGATGGTATATTGAGAAGAATATATCGACCAAGTAAAAAGTTTTTCATCAAGAGCTCATATCCGTATTTGTAAAAATGCACCGAGGCCCTAAAGCATATTTGCAAATTTTTTAACGTCAGTTCAAATTTTCATCCGTAAATAAATTCTGGTTCCATTTTTTCTAATTTTCCAAAAAGTGATCCCAAATTATGTCATATTTATGCATAGCGCACTGGAAGGTGGACGAGAATTCGCATACGTCATAGTAGGTAAACAAATATCAGTGAATTGCAAAAACTTTTATAGTTCTGGCATAGTCAGAATGAACATAATCATTTGGAATTAAACCAAGCTTTTGCTGTCTTTATGTGATTTTTTTTCATATCAGTGAGGCGTTTTGATAGCGAAGAACAATGTTGAACTTGAATCATACCGGTTGAGTTATATTAACGATGTGTTATTAATTGCCATTAAAGGTTAGTAGGCCATTAAAAATGGTAACTAGTTGGATTTATATTTTCAAAACTTTGAATCACGGCTATAGCTTGGCTTTCAAATTAAATCCACCAAGCTCACCATTTTTAAATTGGGCCGTAATTACTAAAATGACAGTTTTTCATTCGGCAAGTAAAATAACACATCTGTAGATTTAAAACACAATATTGTCAACAAGCGTGGGTTATTTCCCGTTTTAGAAGTAATCCAAAAACTTTTTAAGTAGGATACTATTCATCTTAAAAAATTAACTTGAATAACACAGTCCGGTAATATACCAACCGGTAATGATTAAAGTCAAAACATTGTTCTTCGCTAATCAAAACGCCTCACTATCATTGAAAAAAAATCACTTTAAAGACGCGAAATAGCTTGGTTTCATTCAATGATTATCTTCATCTTGACTATGCCAGAACTAGAAAGTTCTTGCAATTAACTGATATTTTGTTTACCCTACTCTATACGTATGCGATCTTCGCCACCTCCAGTGCGCCTATGCATCGAATATGACATAATTTGGAATCTCTATTTTTGCTTGAGAAAATTAGAAAAAAATGGAAACCAGAATTTATTTACGTGATGAAATTTGAACCTGACGTTAAAAAAAATTTGCAAAATATGCTTTAGGGCCTACGGTGCATTTTTACAAATACGGATATGGCTCTTGCATGAAAAAACTTTTTACTTGGTCGATATATTCTTCTCAATATACCATCAAAGTGATGTTTCATACTCCAGGCAACTTGAACGATTTTGCAATTGTGTGGCTTTTTAATTAAAATTTGAATTCGACACAACTTATGAGACAATTTTTGATAGAAGTTTCGAACGTTATATAAAAATGCCTTATTTATCGTTTCAAATTTTCTTTCAATATTTGTTTTCAAATACAACGACCAATTTTGTAAAATTTTAGACTTTGTCATTGTTAAAAATTTTAATTGCATGGTTCAGTAACTTAACATTATTTATAAGAAATTTATGATACTGTCTCTTATATAGATAGAGGCACCCTTCTCAACGTTAACACCAGTTAAATGCTCTTAACTCGCCACTGGGAGGATTCGTTTTACTAATATAAGTAACGTTTTTGAGATGGAGTTCGGTTTGAGTAAATATTATGGCTCAAGTTGTTTTATCTATTTTTTTTTCGTAAAATATGAGCAACTTAATAAATACTATAAAAAATTAAAAAAGTTATCGTCATTCATGCGTAGGGTGATTTGCTCAAAATCGAAATTTTTGAAATCTCAATCAAATATTTGAAAAATAAATCTCCAAAAATTTCGATTTGAGGGAAATCACCCTACGCCATAATACCGGAAACATTTTTGTTTTTTTCTAGTTTCTAATTGATCAGTATTTTACGAAAAAAGTGATAAAACCTGTGAACCGCAGATTTTACCAACCGAAGTCCATTCTCAAAAATGTTAACTATCTCTTTAGCGCGAGTTCGAATAAAACATTTTGAGATGAAGTTTTCGGTTGGGAAAAATCCCATAATGGGTTCAAAAGTTTTTTTATCACTTTTTTCGGTGAAATATGAAAAAAAATCAAATTAGTTAAGACATAAACCAAATGCCAAAAAAATTCCCGGTATTATGGGCGTAGGATGATTCCTCAAAAATCGAAATTCTTCGAGATTTTAATTCAGGAAAATTTGAACATCAAAATTAATGAGATTTCATAAATTTATTTTGAGCAAATCATTCCTACGCCATAATACCGGAAATTTTTTTAATTTTTTATAGTATCTAATTGATCATATTTTACGAAAAAAAAGATAAAAACCTTGAGCCATATCATTTTACCAACCGAACTCCATCTCAAAAACGTTACTATCTCCTATAGTGGCGAGTTCAATTCCACTATTTTGTCTGAAGTATTTGTCTTAGTGATTGCTTGAGTAATTATCACCGATTTAATTAGCGCTCCCATATCAAGCATTCTTGCTTTTATTTATCAAGACAGATCACTGAGACTAAGTCGGTAACATGAGAGATCCTTAACCTTTGGATGGCGACACATAAATCCTTAAGAGAGTGGACTTCAACCAGGTGATAGAAACCTTTTGACGATAGAGTTCAGTTGAGAAAGGATTAGTAAAAGGATAAGAAAAGCATATGTTTTAAAAAAATTTAATCGAGAAACATACCAGAGTGGTACTCAAATACAGTGCGTGAGGCCATAAGCACACCAGTGATACCACTAGAGAACACTTTCGACCAAATCGATCCAAAATTGGAGCTAAGAATATGCCAATGGGCAAGATCTTGCCAAAAGCTCGTTGTTTGTTGCCTATTGGTCACACCACTGTTTTCTATATAGCCAAATATTTTTTCCAGATGGATATATTTTGATTTATATAAAGCATTCAAATTACGGGAGATTTCGGTTAAACTTGTCAAAAATGAGGTATGTTTTTTTTAATATTTATTAATAAGTAACCGAAATAAACGGTCTCCACCACCGAATTCAATTTATTTCATTTGATTTCTACTATTTTACGCCAAACTAGAAAATTTCAAAAAATCCGAAAAAAATGAAATTTTTGCACATGATAAGAATTTTTTTTACATGACATATCGATTACGGGGGCTCCTGTCTTTTTAACTAGATTTTTAGCCAAAATTTTATATTTAATTCAGCTATTGCTAACGACTCATCCGATTAAATCCTTAGATAGCTTAAACAGAGCACAAATATCTGGTAATAATGAATTTTAAAAATTGGTCCGAATCCGACGATTGTTACCAATTTTTAAAGAAAAACTAGTAATTAAACAATTTCAGTAATATAAGAAAAGATAAAATAAATTGATCCGATAAACTATTTTTTTTTATTTTTCACAAGACATTTGTGCTAGTTCGAGCTTATCTAAGAATGTTATTGGATGAGTGTTTTAAAAATCCGAATTGAATAAAAAAATTGCTTGAAAACTAGTACAAAGGACCAGGAGGCCCCGTAATTTGAATATGTATCTCTTCACCAGTTAGGAGATACAGTTTCGGCTCATACTACATCTTAAAGCACAAGACTTGTTTGACATGCATTAGAGAGTTTTTTGAAGATTTTTGATTCGGCGTCAAAGTTCTGAAATTTTAAAAAGCTTAAATGTCCCAGATAGTTTTTATTTCAGTCATTTTCATTTTAAGCCTACATTTGAAATGCTCAGTTTTGAGGCTCAGTCAAAAGTGCAGCACATATTCTCGAACATAATTCGTGCGCAGCTGACTCGAGCCGTCTCCATCGGAGACCTCAATCCAAATACAGTAATCTCACTAAACAGATAGAAATACAAGATTCACGTGCTGGAAAAATTTAACATTTAATAAACCCCTATAATAAACATAATAAAATTTCAGCTACTAGTATGTTTATAACTGAAACGAGATTTTGTCTCTAATTTTTTCACAACTTTGAGAAAAACAAAATTGAATGTCGTATTTTTAAAGCTGTTTTTGAAAGATGTAACTTGGAACGAAAGCTTAGATCATTTGATACAGTAATAACTCGTGAAATTACATATAAACCTGATATTTACACCTACAACCTCCTTAAAAAACGAGTAATCTTCCACATGAGCTATGACGTCGAGATTAGAGTGAATCGAAATCATGCTTTTATACAATAAGCTTTAAATATGGCTCTCGAATCACCAAGAAGTCACGACAAATTATTTTTTTTTGAGAGAATTTGAATGGAATTTGATAATCATGATTTATGATAGACAATTATGATTTATCACATAAGTTAACAAATTTTCATTTGAATTTTCTCAGAACAAAAAATTATCAAGATTATTTTCAATCTTATTTTTCTGACGAGATTTCTATAAAAATTTTACGGTTTTTCATTATTTACTTTTGAAAGTTTTTATTTATATAAAAATAAAGTAATGTCAAGATTTCTGAAATTTTTTAATTTTTATTTCAAGTCTGGAATGGTTTTAGCTGAAATGATTCTGATGAAGAGGTTATGGCGTTAAATCCCATATTTGCATTTTTATCGTCATCCAGATGGAAGGATTGCGTCTCAAGTAGATTTTTACGATGAGAAACTGGTTTATTCACAAATGTCTGCCAGCCAAAAATATGAAAATTGTCAACTCATAACAAGAAATAGAAACACACAATATTAAAATTTTCATCTCAACCTGTTTTGTTCAAAAAATAAATTGAAATCAATTTTATGTTTTGCATCATCAGTGGTTCCTCCACCGCAAAATTTATCGGAAACTTCATAGTCACATTTTTGCTAGACCCAAATTTCAATTCGACCATAAATTGAGTGAAAACATGATTAAATTGTTATATGATTTTTAAAACCAGCGGTCCTAGTAGCTGTCGAAGATCAAGAGAAATCTGAACACATTGTGTAATATAATAACATCTAATATAAAATTTTAATTTTCGAAATTCGTAAACATTCGAAATTTCTGAATTTTAGGACCAAAATTTTTAATTTTTTTGTATTGAAATCTGTGGATAAAAACAAGAAAAAGCCATTACATTATTTTTGCTCTCATTTTATTTTGAAAAAGTGTGGTAAAAAATATTTTAACAAAAGAAAGATTTTGCCGTTTTTTTAATTCCTGGTCGCTGATTAGATTTGCTACTTAAAATTTCAAGCTACACACCTGCTACCGCACACCGCTACTATAAGCTACCGACAAGCGATACTTTCGCCCGCTGGCACATTGAGCCGCTCAGCAGCTTCAAAAAGGGAACATTTTGGCGTGGCGTAAGTGTTCCCCATCTTTTGCTATGAATCCCTTTGGATGCCTGCCGATAAGTACTATTAATATCTTAAAGATAAATACCAAAGTATAAAATTTCGGACCTGTTAAAAAAATTCGACATTGGGCCCAGAATTTAGAGATACGGTTAAAAATAAGGTACATGTGCCAATAAAAGTAAACATTTTATTAACTTTCATAAGTCTCCTGATCATTGTATGCTCAAAACTCGATCAGAAAAATATAAATCAATCAGAAAATTTTTAAAAATTATCTTTGTCCAATTTTTGTTTTCGTTTGAAAAGTTGGAAACAAGCATATTTTAAAATTTTTTAATTGATTTAATTCTCCTAATCATTGTGCCCAAAATCGTAACAAATTTTTTTTTGAAAATAGCACTTTCTAAACGAACAAATCCTAGGATAACACAATGTTTCTGGAAATGTTTAATAAACTCCGACCGAATAATTTATTGATTAAGCGGTGACGCATAAAACATATTTTTCGACAAATTTCAAAAAAATTAGAAATTTTTGTCATTTTTTTACGAATTTTGTCTTTTTTATAACTAAACAAAGCACCTTGAGTTCAAAAGTCGACAATCAGGTTCATAGCATTTTGATCAAAAGGTATGGTCCAAAAAGGATATGATCAGTCCATACCGTATGACTGATCATATCCTTTTCCAACGGATTCCATCTCAAAAACGTTTACCATCTCTATAGCGCGTGTTCGAATCCCACAAATGTTGTTCTAGTCACTGTCTTGAGTATGATTATAGGCAAGGATGCTTGATATTGGGACCGCTAAATTTGATCGGGTGTGAATCACTCAAACAATCAATTAAGAAATTCACTTAAAATATTAGTGGGATTCGAACTCGCGCTATAGAGATAGTAAACGTTTTTGAGATTGGGTCCGTTGGTAAAAGGATATAACCCCCCTCAACATTTTTCATAATTATGTTTCTGACCTGCTGAGCAAAATCTGTTACAACGTCTAAAGTGTATGCTTTATTACGGAGTGGATAACATGTCTAAGGAAAAGTCCGCAATTGAATACCAATAATAGCACATATTAATCCAGCATTTGAAATCGGCCTCCAAGCTGCTATATCCAACGAAACAGTTAGTGTGTCAGCCCTTATTCAAAATACGAAACTGAGATCAAGAATTTTTAAAAAATTAATTAATCAGCTTATTTTTTCTCATTTTTCGTTGAAAAAGTCTAGAAATACTTTTAAAAATAAACTACTATCATTATTTCATCATATAGTCGTGAACCGGTTCAGACCTCCCATGTACAAATTCGAGAAATAAATGTGAATTTTGACCAATGTGAGATGTTTTTATTGTATTTTGTAAAAAAATCGACATCAGTCCGTGTCTTGCAGCAAATTATGAAATTGTAGACACAATGGTTAATTTGAATTTACATCGAAATCTCAAAATTAGTGTGATCCGCATCACTGATGCGGCATTACTATGCCTAATATGAAATTGCAATAAATGTTAATTTTGACATTGTGTGTATAAATTATATACTATATTCTTCACCATTGTTGATGTTTGACATTTCTCCCATATGATTCAGTTTGATTTTTGTGAAACAATTTCAATTGATTTGACAATGTCGCGGGACACATGATATGAAATTGTGTCCAAAAATAACCAGAAATTATTTTATTAATTCCCAAATCAGACATTGCCAAATAACACAAAATTTCAAAATTTATTCGCGCATATCTCGATTTGAACATTTCTCTGATTATATCATCATCAATCCTACACCTTTTGTTAGAATCAGCCACACTAAAATCACACGTTAAAAGGATAGTGGCTACGCATTCAACCAAGAGGTGATAAGGATATACAATATATCCATGGATTTTTAAAAAACAATTATATTTCACTCAGTCCGATTATTCCAACTACCAGAAATTTTTTGTCGAATTTAATATCCTTGTCTATTATCAAAAGAGGATAAAATCAAAAATAAATGGTCTCGGCGACCGAACTACCTTTCACATTTATCTGATAAGTGCCAATAATAGGACTGAGAATTATCCAAATATTGCCGAAATCATCCAAATCCAAGATGTCCCTTCTTCATTAAATTTAAGCATTTTAAACGGAGTTGAAATTGTAGCTAGAAATAAAAATCAGTGTTACTATGAACCTTCTAAAATGAATTTCTCGATCTAATTTATTCGATTTTTACAATCATGTATGTCAATAGTGGCACAATAGAAAAAATTTTAAGAAATCCCTGCTTATTTTAGTTCATTTGCGGAGTTTAGTCCATTTAAAGACTCAGTCATGACTATGACTTTTTCAGATTATTTTAAAAAGGTTTTTTCATGAAAATATTGACAACATAAGTTGATAAGATCTTCTGCCCATTGGTCAAATTGGTCATCAACAATTATTTTCATCGCGATTTGAAAATAATATTTATCGTTTTTTATAAAATTTTGAGATTTCTGAGAATTTAAATCGTGTTTTCGAACTAAGTTCCAGTGACTCATTTTCATCAGTTTTATTTTTTTTGCCGTGATAATCAAGGAAGGATGATTTTTCCCGACTTTAAAATTAAGTCAAAATACGATGTTCGCCATTTGTGCGCGGTGGAATTTATGGTAAAACGAACCTTGGTGTTTCGCGCACGTTGTTTGTGTCAATACAAACTATAAATGTTTTTTTTATCTTCCAAACTAAGGGAGCAGTACATTTTGAAGTGAAAATATTTTTTAAAAATGCATAGTTATTTCACGTTTTGATTTATAATCATTATCAAAAATGTAAGTTTTTTCACAGTTTCAGTTAAGATAGTTTGAATAGACATTAAAATGTGTAATCGAAGAAGATACAGTATGTGTTATTTTTACTTCGAATGAAAATTGCATTAAGGTTATACGGCCAATTAAAAATGGTAACTAGCTGGATTATATTTTCAAACCTTTGACATCGGCTATAGCTTGGCTTTCAAATTAAATCCACCCAGTCCCCATTTTTAATTGGCCGTAATTACCTAAATGACAGTTTTTAATTTCGCAAGTAAAAATAACACACTGTAGATTTAAAAACAATATGTCAAAAAGCGTGGGTTATTCCCGTTTTAGAAGTAAGTCCAAAAACTTTTTAAGTAGGATTACTATTCATCGTTTAAAAAAATTAAACTTGAATAAACATCGTTAATATAACTCAACCGGTATGATTCAAGTTCAACATTGTTCTTCGCTATCAAACGCCTCACTGATAGAAAAAAAATCACATAAAGACAGCAAAAGCTTGGTTTCATTCCAAATGATTATTTCATCTGACTATGCCAGAACTAAAAAGTTCTTGCAATTAACTGATATTTGTTTACCTACTATGACGTATGCGAATTCTCGTCCACCTTCCAGTGCGCTATGCATAAATATGACATAATAGGAATCACTTTTTGGAAAATTAGAAAAAATGGAACCAGAATTTATTTACGGATGAAAATTTGAACTGACGTTAAAAATTTGCAATATGCTTTAGGGCCTCGGTGCATTTTTACAAATACGGATATGAGCTCTTGATGAAAAACTTTTTACTTGGTCGATATATTCTTCTCAATATACCTCAAAGTGATGTTTCATACTCCAGGCAACTGCGAATTTTTGCATTGTGGCTTTTTAATAAAATTTTGAATCGACAAATTATGAGAATTTTTGATAGAAGTTCCGAACGTTATATAAAAATGCCTTATTTATCGTTCAAATTTCTTTCAATATTTGTTTCAAATCAACGAACAATTTGTTAAAATTTAGACTTTGTCATTGTTAAAATTTTTAATTGCATGGTTCAGTAACTTAACATTATTATAAGAAATATATGATACTGTATCTTATATAGATAGTAGGCCACTTCTCAAACGTTTTTCAACAAACGTTAAATGCTCTTAACTCGCCACTGGGAGGATTCGTTTCTAATTAGTAAACGTTTTTAGATGAGTTCGTTGATAGAATGATATGGCTCAAGTTTTATCATTTTTTTCGTAAAATATGAGCAATTAAAATACTATAAAAAATTAAAAAAGTTATCGGTATCATGGCGTAGGGTGATTTTGCTCAAAATCGAAATTTTGAATCTCATCAAAATATTTTGAAATAAATCTCCAAAATATTCGATTTTGAGGAAATCACCCTACGCCACAATACCGGAACATTTTTTGCTTATCTTTAGTTTCTAAATTGATCATATTTTACGAAAAAAATGATAAGAACCTGAACCATACGATTTTACCAACCGAAGTCCATCTCAAAAATGTTAACTATCTCTTAGCGCGAGTTCGAATAAACATTTTGAGATGAAGTTCGGTGGGAAAATCATATGGTTCAAAGTTTTTATCACTTTTTTCGTGAAATATGATCAATTTAGAACTATAAATAGCCAAAAAAAATTCCGGTATTATGGCGTAGGATGATTTCCTCAAATCGAAATTCTTCGAGATATTCAGGATAAATTGAACATCAAATTAATGAGATTTCATAAATTTTGATTGAGCGAAATCATCCTACGCCATAATACCGAAATTTTTTAATTTTTATAGTATCTTAATTGATCATATTTTACGAAAAAAAAGATAAAAACCTTGAGCCATATCATTTTACCAACCGAACTCCATCTCAAAAACGTTTACTATCTCTATAGTGCGAGTTCAAATTCCACTAATGTTGTCTGAGTAATTGTCTTAGTGATTGCTTGAGTAATTACTCACCGATTTAATTTAGCGCTCCCAATATCAAGCATTTCGCTTATTATTTAACTCAAGACAATCACTGAGACTAAGTCCGGATTGGAACACGCGCTATAGAGATTATTAACACTTCTGAGATAGAGTTCAGTGAGAAAAGGATAGTAAAAGGATAAGAAAAGGATATGTTTTTAAAAAAATTTAATCGAGAAAAACATACCAGAGTGGTACTCAAATACAGTGCGTGAGGCCAATAAGCAACAGTGATACCACTAGAGAGCACTTTTGAGCCAAATCGATCCCAAAATTGGGCTAAAATTATGCCAATGGGCAAGACTTCTTGCCAAAAGCTCGTGTGTTGCCTATTGGTAACACCCACTGTTCTATATTAGCCTAAATATTTTCTCAGATGGATATATTTGATTTATAAAAGCATTCAAAATACGGAGATTTCGGTTAAACTTGTCAAAATGCAGGTAATTTTTTTTAATTTATTAATAAGTAACCGAAATAAACGGTCTCCACCACCGAATTCAATTTATTTCATTTGATTTTATACTATTTTACGCCAAACTAGAAAATTTCAAAAAAAATCCGAAAAAAAATGAAATTTTTGCACATGATAAGAATTATTTTTTACATGACATATCGATTACGGGGGCTCCTGGTCTTTTAAACTAGATTTTAGCCAAATTTTATATTTAATTCAGCTATTGCTAACGACTCATCCGATTAAATCCTTAGATAGCTTAAACAGAGCACAAATATCTGGTTAATAATTGAATTTTTAAAATAATTGGTCCGAATCCGACGATTGTTACCAATTTTTTAAAGAAAAACTAGTAATTTAACAATTTCAGTAATATAAGAAAAAGAATAAAATAAATTGATCCGATAAACTATTTTTTTTTTTTTTCACAAGACATTTGTGCTTAGTTCGAGCTATCTAAGAATGTTATTGGATGAGTTGTTTTAAAATCCGAATTGAATAAAAAAATTGGCTTGAAAACTAGTACAAAGACCAGGAGGCCCCGTAATTTATATGGTATCTCTTCCACCAGTTTAGGAGATACAGTTTCGGCTCATACTACATCTTAAAGCACAAGACTTGTTTGACAATGCATTAGAGAGTTTTTTGAGATTTTTGATTCGGCGTCAAGTCTGAAATTTTAAAAAGCTTAAATGTCCCAGATAGTTTTTTTCAGTCATTTTCATTTAAGCCTACATTTTTGAAATGCTCAGTTTTGGAGGCTCAGTCAAAAGTGCAGCACATATTCTCGAACATAATTCGTGCGCAGCTGTACTCGAGCGTCTCCATCGGAGACCTCAATCCAAATACAGTAATCTCACTAAACAGATAGAAATACAAGATTCACGTGCTGGAAAATTTAACATTTAATAACCCCCTTATAATAAACATAATAAACATTTCAGCTACTAGTATGTTATAACTGAAACTGAGATTTTGTTCTCTAATTTTTCACAACTTTGAGAAAAACAATTTGAATGTCGTATTTTTAAAGCTGTTTTTGAAAAGATGACTTGGAACGAAGCCTTAGATCATTTGATACAGTAATAACCTCGTGAAATTACATATAAACCTGATATTTACCCTACAACTCCTTAAAAAACGAGTAATCTTCCACATGAGCTTTTTATTGACGTCGAGACTTAGAGTGAATCGAAATCATGCTTTTAATACAATAAGCTTTAAATATGGCTCGAATCACCAGAAGTCACGACAAATTATTTTTTTTTGAGAGAATTTGAATGGAAATTGATAATCATGATTTATGATAGACAATTATGATTTTATCACATAAGTTAACAAATTTTCATTTGAATTTTCTCAAGAACAAAATTATCAGAGATTATTTTCAATCTTATTTTTCTGACGAGATTTATAAAAATTTTACGGTTTTTTCATTATTACTTTTGAAAGTTTTTTATTTATATAAAATAAAGTAATGTCAAGATTTTCTGAAATTTTTTAATTTTTTATTTCAAGTCTGGAATGGTTTTAGCTGGAAATGATTCTGATGAAGAGGTTATGGCGTTAAATCCATATTTGCATTTTTATCGTCATCCAGATGGAAGGATTGCGTCTCAAGTAGATTTTTACGATGAGAAACTGGTTTATTCACAAATGTCTGCCAGCAAAAATATGAAAATTGTCAACTCATAACAAGAAATAGAAAACACACAATATTAAATTTCATCTTCAACCTGTTTTGGTTCCAAAAAATAAATTGAAATCAATTTTATGTTTTGCATCATCAGTGGTCCTCCACCGAAATATTTATCGGAAACTTCATAGTCACATTTTTGCTAGACCCAAATTTCAATTCGACCATAAATTGAGTGAAAAACATGATTAAAATTGTTATATGATTTTTAAAACCAGCGCCTAGTAGCTGTCGAAGATCAAGAGAAATCTGAACACATTGTGTAATATAATAAACATCTATATAAAATTTTAATTTTCGAATTCGTAAACATTTCGAAATTTTCTGAATTTAGGACCAAAATTTTTAATTTTTTTGTATTGAAATCTGTGATAAAAACAAGAAAAAGCCATTACATTATTTTGCTCTATTGATTTTTTGAAAAGTGTGGTACAAATATTTACAAAAAGAAAGATTTTGCCCGTTTTTTTAAATTCCTTGGTCGCTGATTAGATTTGCTACTTAAATTTCAAGCTACCACACCTGCTACGCACACCGCTACTATAGCTACCGACAAGCGATACTTTGCCCGCTGGCACATTGAGCCGCTCAGCAGGCTTCAAAAAGGGAACATTTTTGCGGTGGCGTAAGTGTTCCCCATCTTTTGCTATGAATCCCTTTTGGATGCCTGCCGCTAAGTACTATTAATATTCTTAAAGATAAATACCAAAGTATAAATTTCGGACCTTTAAAAAATTCGACATTGGGCCCAGAATTTAGAGATACGGTTAAAAATAGGATACATGTGCCAATAAAAGTAAACATTTATTAACTTTCAATAAGTCTCCTGATCATTATGTCAAAACTCGATCAGAAAAATATAAATCAATCAGAAAATTTTTAAAAATTATGCTTGTTCCAATTTTTTGTTTTCGTTTTTTGAAAAAAGTTGAAAACAAGCATATTTTTAAAATTTTTTAATTGATTTATATTCTCCTAATCATTGTTGCTCAAAACTCGTAACAAATTTTTTTTTGAAAATAGCACTTTCTAAACGAACAAAATCCTAGGATAACACAATGTTCTGGAAATGGTTAATAAAACTCCGACCGAATAATTTATTGATTAAGCGTGACGCATAAACATATTTTTCGACAAATTTCAAAAAAATTAGATAAATTTTTGTCATTTTTTACGAATTTTGTCTTTTTTTATAACTAAACAAAGCACCTTGAGTTCAAAAGTCGAACAATCAGGTCATAGCATTTGATCAAAGGTATGGTCCAAAAAGGATATGATCAGTCCATACCGTATGGACTGATCATATCCTTTTCCAACGAATTCCATCTCAAAAACGTTTACCATCCTATAGCCGCGTGTTCGAATCCCACAAATGTTGTTCTAGTCACTGTCTTGAGTATGATTATAGGCAAGGATGCTTGATATTGGGACCGCTAAATTTGATCGGTGTGTAATCACTCAAACAATCAATAAGAAATTCACTTAGAAAATATAGTGGGATTCGAACTCGCGCTATAGAGATAGTAAACGTTTTTGAGATTGGGTTCCGTTGGTAAAAGGATATAACCCCCCTCAACATTTTTCATAATATGTTCTGACCTGCTGAGCAAAATCTGTTACAACGTCTAAAGTGTATGCTTTATACGGAGTGGATAACATGTCTAAGGAAAAGTCCGCCAATTAATACCAATAATAGCACATTTTAATCCAGCATTTGACATCGGCCTCCAAGCTGCTATATCCAACGAAACAGTTAGTGTTGTCAGCCCTTATTCAAAATACGAAAACTGAGATCAAGCAATTTTTAAAAAATTAATTAATCAGCTTATTTTTTCTCATTTTTTACGTTGAAAAGTTCTAGAAATACTTTTTAAAATAAACTACTAATCATTATTTCATCATATTAGTCGTGAACCGGTTCAGACCCTCCCATGACAAATTCGAGAAAATAAATGTGAATTTTGACCATTGTGAGTATGTTTTTAATTGTATTTTGTAAAAAAATCGGACATCAGTCCGCTGTCTTGCAGCAAAATTATGAAATTGTAGACACAATGGTTAATTTTGAATTTTACATCGAAATCTCAAAATTATGTGTGATGCCGCATCACTGATGCGGCATTACTAATGCCTAAATCGAAATTGCAATAAAATGTTAATTTTGACATTGTGTGTATAATATTATATACATTATGTCTTCACGCATTGTTGATTTGACATTTCTCCCATATGATTTCAGTTTGATTTTTGTGAAACAATTTCAATTGATTTGACAATGTCGCGGGACACATGAATTGAAATTGTGTCCAAAAATAACCAGAAATATTTTATAATTCCCAAATCGACATTGCAAATAACACAAAATTTCAAAATTTATTCGCGCAATCTCGATTTGAACATTTCTCATGATATATCATCATCATATCCTTTATCACACTTTTGGTTAGAATGCGTAGCCACAACTTAAAATCACACGTTAAAGAGTAGTGGCTCGCATTCTAACCAAAGTGATAAAGGATATACAATATATCCATGGATTTTTAAAAAACCAAATTATATTTCACTCAGTCCGATATTGCAACTACCAGAAAAATTTTTGTTCGAATTTAATATCCTTGTCTATTATCAAAAAGTAGGATAAAATCAAAATAAATGGTCTTCGGCGACCGAACCTACTTTCACATTTATCTGATAAGTGGCCAATAATAGGACTGAGAATTATTCCAAATATTGCCGAAATCATCCAAATCCAAGATGTCCCTTCTTCATTAAATTTAAGCATTTTTAAAACCGGAGTTGAATTGTAGCTAGAAATAAAAATCAGTGTTACTATGAACCTTCTTAAAATGAATTTCTCGATCTAATTTTATTCGATTTTTACAATCATGTATGTTCAATAGTGGCACAATAGAAAAAATTTTAAGAAATCCCTGCTTATTTTAGTTCATTTGACGGACTTTAGTCCCATTTAAAGACTCAGTCACGACATTTTTAAGATTATTCAAAAGTTTTTTCATGAAAATATTGACAAACATAAGTTGATAAGACGTCTCTCCATTGGTCATCAACAATTATTTTCATCGCGATTTGAAAATAATATTTATCGTTTTATAAATTTGTGAGATTTCTGAGAATTTAAATCGTTTTCCGAACTAAGTTCCAGTGACTCATTTTCATCAGTTTTATTTTTTTTGCCGTGATAATCAAGGAAGGAGATGTATTTTCCCGCGATCTTTAAAATTAAGTCAAAAATACGATGTTCGCCCATTTTTCGCGCCGGTTGGAATTTTATGGGTGAACGAACCTTGGTGTTTCGCGCACGTGTGTTTGTGCAATACAAACTATAAATGTTTTTTTATCTTTCAAACTAAGGAGCAGATACATTTTGAAGTGAAAATATTTTTAAAAATGCATAGTTATCTCACGTTTTGATTTATAATCATTATCAAAAATGTAAGTTTTTTAACAAGTTTCAAGTTAAGAATAGTTTGAATAGACATTAAAATGTGTAATCGAAGAAGATCAGTATGTGTTATTTTACTTGCGAAATGAAAATTGCCATTAAGGTTATTACGGCCAATTAAAAATGGTAACTAGCTGGATTATATTTTCAAACCTTTGACATCGGCTATAGCTGGCTTTCAAATTAAATCCACCAAGTCACCATTTTTAATTGGCCGTAATTACCTAAATGACAGTTTTCATTTCGCAAGTAAAATAACACAATCTGTAGATTTAAAAAAACAATATTGTCAAAAGCGTGGGTTATTTCCCGTTTTAGAAGTAAGTCCAAAAACTTTTTAAGTAGGATACTATTCATCGTTTAAAAAATTCAAACTTGAATAACACATCGTTAATATAACTCAACCGGTATGATTCAAGTTCAACATTGTTCTTCGCTATCAAAACGCTCACTGATATGAAAAAAATCACATAAAGACGGCAAAAGCTTGGTTTCATTCCAAATGATTATGTTCATTCTGACTATGCCAGAACTATGAAAGTTCTTGCAATTTAACTGATATTTGTTTACTACTACTAGACGTATGCGAATTCTCGTCCACCTTCCAGTGCGCTATGCATAAATATAACATAATTTGGATCACTTTTGTGAAATTAGAAAAAATGGAACCAGAATTATTTACGGATGAAAATTTGAACTGACGTTAAAAAATTTGCAAATATGCTTAGGGCCTCGGTGCATTTTTACAATACGGATATGAGCTCTTGATGAAAAACTTTTTACTTGGTCGATATATTCTTCTCAATATACCATCAAAGTGATGTTTCATACTCCAGGCAACTTGCGAATTTTGCATTGTGGCTTTTTAAATTTTGAATTCGACAAATTATGAGAAATTTTTGAAGTAGAGTTCCGAACGTTATATAAAATGCCTTATTTATCGTTCAATTTTCTTTCAATATTTTGTTTCAAATCAACGAACAATCTCTACAAAATGGCTACTTTAAATTTCGACTTAATGACCCCGATATTTTCATATGCTCTTTGAAAAATCATATGACATGGTTGAGTGATTTTGGTCGAAATAATTAAAATATTTTGAAAATTTTTTTCATTTATGTTGAAAAATTTTCAAATTAATTTTCGGAATTTTTAGCTGAATATAGATAATCGCTACTTTCACTATATTTAAATTGTCCTTACCTTTGTTTTTTCGTCTTGTTTATACTCTGAATCATACTTTATGAAACGAATACGTTTGGAGAAATGCATCGAAGCCCTCTTTATCAAGAATTAAAACGGAATTATCTCACGAAGCTTGCTCAATGGTAGCCAACCTGTTCACCATTTCAAATTTAATTTATTTAACTCACGAAAAAAATATTCTTCCGATGTGCTAAAAATTCGTTTTTCGTCTCTATTCATAAATTTAAATTTTCGATTTTGATTTTAAATCGTATGAATTAAAAATAATGACATTTTTAATAAGAACACAGGACCGTTTTTTAGGATTCGCCATTACATAAGAAAAAGGTTATTAAATTTTACTGTTATTTTAGACACTTTTCGATAGCATACGCGCGTTTTTTTGTGTGTTTTTCAAAAGCCGATTTATAAATTAAAATAATCAATCTGAAAAATTCAGATTTATCAAAGTAAGCCTAAAAAGTGGAACTTGTGTTCGAAAAGTTTTGATTTGAAATTTCGACGTCGCACAAAGTTCCCCACCAAGACAAAAAAATAAAAAGTGCAAATGTGTCAAAATGCACCGAGGCCCTTAAAGGGCCGCCCTTAATTCGATATGTGAATCCACTGAATTAAAAATGGTAACGTTCATCTAGCAAGCTAAACTTTCGCCCTTTTCTCTGGCATTAAATTTGATATTTTCGTATTATCTCTAATGATTATTACAAGTTTGTCAGGAATAACTTTAACTATTCTTTAACTGTTCAAATTGACTTAACTACGTATAACACCCTACTACCGACCGTGATATAAAAATAATAAGTCCAAGTTATTATAGATGATCGTTAGTTAAATAACGTTACTGTCATTAACCATAAAAATCATCAATTAAACGCGTTTATTTGAGAAAAATAGCAAACAGTGCCGTTTGTCGTTTTTGCCACTGAAAGTCGTATTTTTCTTATTCTTTTAACGAATTCATGTTATACAAACTGAACATTTTCGAGGCAATTAAGAAAAACTGGTATGTACCGATTTTTAATTTCAAGATCTTTTCTCGGATTACACTTGAAAACTATTTGGTGAGCTCAAGGTCACCGTATAAATTTATATAGTATCAAACAATTCGAAACTTTAATGTTTCTGGAAACGGTATTATAATCTCAAGCGAAATTATCCGTTCTCGTGAATAAGCAAAAAACTTTTCTCATTTAGACCTCGGAGAAAATTAAATATTTATCAAAAATTTTAAATTTTTTTGCAATTATTCAATTTCATGTCACTAAAAAAGCCAAATTGAGATAAAAAATCTTGAAATCAAAATTTCTACTCTGAAACAGAATGAAATCATCGTCTAATTTTGATTAAAAACGCTTAATTTTCAAAAATCACGAAATGAGATGCAGATGTATTACAATTAAGTATAAGTTTCAACTGATCGCGAGATAATTGTCTGCATTTAAAACATAGAGGACTGCATTGGGTATGTTTCTTTTTGAACAACTATTTTTAATTGACAATTCATGGTTTGATACTCACAATACCGTACAAGCGGCTGGGCCTTTTAACCCGTCCTTCTCGACTTGAAATATTCAGATACATTTTCAATTATAAAAATTGAATTTCTGAAGTAATTTTTGCGATTTTTTTTTCGATCATATTTTAGTAAAATAAAGTTGTAATTTTGACTTGTTTTCAGCTTTAAACATACAAAAGTTACTCCTTGAATGGATCATCCACAAATTTAACCCATTTCAAACTATTTATGGGGCTTTTGCGGCATTGCCGTTTGTCCAAATTAATTTGAGGTTATAACAAAGTGTACCAAGACATATTATCAAATTTTTAATTTTTTGCGATAGTTCCTTACCGTATAGGAAATAGGCTATACGGCAATCGGTGCTTAAAACAAATTTCTATTTTTTAATTTTTCTTTCGCTTGATGGTGAACTTTTTTAAACTTTGTATTTTCGAAAAAAAAATTTCAAATGAAAGTGTCATTTTTCAGCTTAGTTCGTATCATCTGATTTTGTCTGATTCATAGTTCAACTTTTTAATCGGCTTTTGAAAAAACACTCAAAAAACGGGAAAATACTATCAAAGGCGTCTAAATTGAGTAAATTTTTTTCATTTTTAATTTTCCGTAACCGCAGCAAACTGTTTCGACCAACGATTCATTTTTTTTTGTTTTGATACGATTTTCTTGCGTTCAAAACCGGAAATGAAAAATTTCAAAAAATCAGCAGCTTTAGTTACGTGCAAAAAATTGTATTTAAAAGAAAAATAGCAATTTGTGTGGTCATTTATATTGACAGACTAAAAAATTCTCAAACTCTATAAATCGTCAAAGACCTATTATTTGCTGGGTATTGGTCATCAACTTTCAGCGCCCGTGAATTATTTTTCCTATACGTATTTTATTAGGTTCATTGAATACGTATTTTCCTATTCGTATTTCCTAATTTTCTTATAGATATTTTCTATACGTATTTTATAAGGTAACACATAAAAAATTTGATTTCTGAAATAATTTTCGTTAAATTTTTCTCGATCATATTTAAAAAAAAATAAAATTGACAATTTGATTTGTTGTCAGCTTCAAATCATTAAAAGTCACCTTTTGAGGTGGATCATCCACAATTTTAACCCAATTAACAACATTTTGTAACATTTCAGAGATAATGAAACTTGTCAGATGTTGAATAACGACTCTTATTTTTCATAGAGGCCTGTAAAGTTTGTAATGGGAGTTAAATTGTTGAGATCCCATTCAAAAGGTAATTTTTGTTATGATCTGAAGCTCACAACAAATCAAATTGTTAAACTTATCCCATTATCACCTTTTCATTAATCTAATAGATGTAGGATGAGGGAGCCAATCCTAACACTCCTAATACTCCTCAGCCACCATGAGGCCGCTTTCTCTTATTTTCAACCTACATCTATTAGACTATCAAAGGGTGATAAAGGTATATTTTTCTGAATATGATCGAGCAAATTAAACAAAATTATTCTCAGAAATCCAAATTTTTATTATTGAAAATGTATCTGAAATATTTCAACTTGGGTAGGACCGGAGTTTAGATGGTCAGCCGCTGTACGGACTTGTGACTCACAGTTGTGAGATCAAACCATAAATTGTAATTCAAAAAAAGTGTTTTTCAAACGAAAACCTACACAATTCAGTCATCTATGTTAAAATCAACAATTATCTCGCGATGAGTTCAAACTTATATTTAATTGTGATAATAAATGCATCTCATTTCAGTTAAAAACCAGCGGATAATTCACGATAAGGATCTTCATGTCGAAAATTGGTATTGATTTTATTCACACATCTTGTAGGAAATATTTTTTGATCAACCAGGTTTTTTTCCTGATCAAAAATTTAACATAAAAAATTTATTCACGAGAACGGTGAATAATTTGAATGAACAATATAAATTAATCGTTCAGAGCAGATTTAAAAATATTTTCTTATATCCCTTATCACCTTTTGGTTAGATTGCGTAGCCACTACTCCTTTTAACGTGTGTTTTTAACGTTGTGGCTACGCAATCTAACCAAAGGTGATAGAGGGATATTTAAACCCCCACCTGCACGACCGTGTTCATAACACAGAGACCAAAAATATTGGGAAGTGTCATTTTGGCCGCGGAATATCGAACAGACGCACGATAGTTCCCCTTATTTTTAATTTCAAAAATTTTTGAGTTCTAGAAATTTCTCATCAGACCGAAAATGCATTATTTGGATCGCAATTTTTTGTTTAATGCAGTTAAGGGGGTCCATAGGTCTGCAGATTGGTACATTTTTTCAGAGCGATAAATGAAGAGAAAAAAAAATGTGAAAATTATTTTTTTATTTTTTATCTTCAATAAAAGTGTCCATTCTGCAAACGTTTATATTTTATTTCTTAACATAACTAATTATCTGGGAAAATATAAAAAAGCACTTTTTATGGGCATCCATTTCCAACTAAACTCGACTACAGATTTTTTTTTTAAAGACGATATTAATAAAATTCAGACTTGTCGGTTGTTATGCCTAAAAATCTTGTTTTAATGTTGCTTATTAAAAAATTTCCTTGATATGAAAGTTTTTCCCATGAAAATGGTTAAAAATGGCAAAAAGTAGAGAAAAACAACTTTTTCTGAGATAAAAATTGACCTTCAATTGCGTTTTGATATTAAAAATTGTTCTTACTATGTAAAGAGAATGGCGCCTATAACACCCACAATTTTATTTAGAATTTTTGACCAGCATAAAGATTTCAAATATTAGTGCTAAATGGCACTTACGAGTGTACCACCAAGGGTTAAAAAATTTCATCGATGTTTAGAAATGAAAATCGCGCGACCAACTCATTAGTTGACATACGGATATT
>SCLH01000480.1:242474-288515 GCA_004367855.1 Oikopleura vanhoeffeni
CTTAAACGTCTCCACCACCGAATTCAATTTATTTCATTTGATTTTATACATTTTTACGCCAAACTAGAAAATTTCAAAAAATCCGAAAAAAATGAAATTTTTGCACATGATAAGAATATTTTTTTACATGACATATCGATTACGGGGGCTCCTGTCTTTTAAACTAGATTTTTAGCCAAAATTTTATATTTAATTCAGCTATTGCTAACGACTCATCCGATTAAATCCTTAGATAGCTTAAACAGAGCACAAATATCTGTTAATAATGAATTTTAAAAATTGGTCCGAATCCGACGATTGTTACCAATTTTTAAAGAAAAACTAGTAATTAAACAATTTCAGTAATATAAGAAAAAAGATAAAATAAATTGATCCGATAAACTATTTTTTTTTATTTTCACAAGACATTGTGCTGTAGGTCGAGCTTATCTAAGAATGTTATTGGATGAGTGTTTTAAAATCCGAATTGAATAAAAAAATTGCTTGAAAACTAGTACAAAGGACCAGGAGGCCCCGTAATTTGATATGTATCTCTTCACCAGTTTAGGAGATACAGTTTCGGCTCATACTACATCTTAAAGCACAAGACTTGTTTGACAATGCATTAGAGAGTTTTTTGATATTTTTGATTCGGCGTCAAAGTTCTGAAATTTTAAAAAGCTTAAATGTCCCAGATAGTTTTTATTTCAGTCATTTTCATTTTAAGCCTACATTTTGAAATGCTCAGTTTTGAGCTCAGTCAAAAAGTGCAGCACATATTCTCGAACATAATTCGTGCGCAGCTTACTCGAGCCGTCTCCATCGGAGACCTCAATCCAAATACAGTAATCTCACTAAACAGATAGAAATACAAATTCACGTGCTGGAAAAATTTAACATTTAATAAACCCCTATAATAAACATAATAAATAATTTCAGCTACTAGTATGTTTATAACTGAAACTGAGATTTTGTTCCTCTTAATTTTTTCACAACTTTGAGAAAAACAAAATATGAATGTCGTATTTTTAAAGCGTTTTTAAAGATGTAACTTGGAACGAAAGCTTAGATCATTTGATACAGTAATAACTCGTGAAATTACATATAAACCTGATATTTACCCTACAACCTCCTTAAAAAAACGAGAATCTTCCACATGAGCTTTATTGACGTCGAGATTAGAGTGAATCGAAATCATGCTTTTATACAAAAGCTTTAAATATGGCCTCGAATCACCAGAAGTCACGACAAATTATTTTTTTGAGAGAATTTGAATGGAATTTGATAATCATGATTTATGATAGACAATTATGATTTTATCACATAAGTTAACAAATTTCATCTTTGAATTTTCTCAGAACAAAAAATTATCAAGATTATTTTCAATCTTATTTTCTACGAGATTTCTATAAAAATTTTACGGTTTTTCATTATTTACTTTTGAAAGTTTTTATTTATATAAAATAAAAGTAATGTCAAGATTTCTGAAATTTTTTAATTTTTATTTCAAGTCTGGAATGGTTTTAGTCAAATGATTCTGATGAAGAGGTTATGGCGTTAAATCCCATATTTGCATTTTTATCGTCATCCAGATGGAAGGATTGCGTCTCAAGTAGATTTTTACGATGAGAAACTGGTTTATTCACAAATGTCTGCCAGCCAAAAATATGAAAATTGTCAACTCATAACAAGAAATAGAAACACACAATATTAAAATTTATCTTCAACCTTTTTTGTCTCAAAAAATAAATTGAAATCATTTATGTTTTGCATCATCAATGGTTCCTCCACCGCAAAATTTATCGAAACTTCATAGTCACATTTTTGCTAGACCCAAATTTCAATTCGACCATAAATTGAGTGAAAACATGATAAAATTGTTATATGATTTTTAAAACCAGCGGTCCTAGTATCGTCCAAGACAAGAGAAATCTGAACACATTGTGTAATATAATAACATCTATATAAAATTTTAATTTTCGAAATTCGTAAACATTCGAAAATTTCTGAATTTTAGGACCAAAATTTTTAATTTTTTGTATTGAAATCTGTGGATAAAAACAAGAAAAAGCCATTACATTATTTTTCGCTCATTTGATTTTGAAAAGTGAAGGGGTACAAAATTATTTTACAAAAAGAAAGATTTTGCCGTTTTTTTAATTCCTTGGTCGCTGATTAGATTTGCTACTTAAAATTTCAAGCTACACACCTGCTACCGCACACCGCTACTATAAGCTACCGACAAGCGATACTTTCGCCCGCTGGCACATTGAGCCGCTCAGCAGCTTCAAAAAAGGGAACATTTTGGCGTGTGCGTAAGTGGTCCCCATCTTTTGCTATGAATCCCTTTGGATGCCTCGCAATACTACTTAATATCTTAAAGATAAATACCAAAGTATAAAATTTCGACCTGTTAAAAAAATTCGACATTGGGCCCAGAATTTAGAGATACGGTTAAAAATAAGGTACATGTCCAATAAAAGTAAAATTTTAAACTTTCAATAAGTCTCCTGATCATTGTATGCTCAAAACTCGATCAGAAAAATATAAATCAATCAGAAAATTTTTAAAAATTCATCTTGTTCCAATTTTTGTTTTCTTTTTGAAAAAATTGGAAACAAGCATATTTTAAAATTTTTTAATTGATTTATATTCTCCTAATCATTGTTGCTCAAAATCGTAACAAAAATTTTTTTTGAAAATAGCACTTTCTTAAACGAACAAAATCTAGCGATAACACAATGTTTCTGGAAATGTTTAATAAACTCCGACCGAATAATTTATTGATTAAGCTGGTGACGCATAAAACATATTTTTCGACAAATTTCAAAAAAATTATCAAATTTTTGTCATTTTTTTACGAATTTTGTCTTTTTTATAACTAAACAAAGCACCTTGAGTTCAAAAGTCGACAATCAGGTTCATAGCATTTTGATCAAAATATGGTCCAAAAAGGATATGATCAGTCCATACCGTATGACTGATCATATCCTTTCTCCAACGCGAATTCCATCTCAAAAACGTTTACCATCTCTATAGCGCGTGTTTGAATCCCACAAATGTTTGCTAGTCACTGTCTTGAGTTATGATTATAGCAAGGATGCTTGATATTGGGACCGCTAAATCTTATCGGTGGAATCACTCAAACAATCAATTAAGAGAATTCACTTAAAATATTAGTGGGATTCGAACTCGCGCTATAGAGATAGTAAACGTTTTTGAGATTGGTTCCGTTGGTAAAAGGATATAACCCCCCTCAACATTTTTCATAATTATGTTCTGACCTGCTGAGCAAAATCTTACAACGTCTAAAGTGTATGCTTTATACGGAGTGGATAACATGTCTAAGGAAAAGTCCGCCAATTGAATACCAATAATAGCACATATTAATCCAGCATTTGACATCGCCCCAAGCTCTATATCCAACGAAACAGTTAGTGTGTCAGCCCTTTATCAAAATACGAAAACGAGATCAAGCAATTTTTAAAAAATTAATTATCAGCTATTTTTTCTCATTTTACGTGAAAAGTTCAGAAATACTTTTAAAAATAAACACTAATCATTATTTTCATCAATTAGTCGTGAACCGTTCAGACCCTCCCATGTACAAATTCGAGAAAATAAATGTGAATTTTGACCATGTGAGTATTTTTTATGTATTTTTTAAAAAAATCGGACATCAGTCCGTGTCTTGCAGCAAATTATGAAATTGTAAAACACAATGGTTAATTTTGAATTTACATCGAAACTCAAAATTAGTGTGATCCGCATCACTGATGCGGCATTACTAATGCCTAAATGAAATTGCAAATAAATGTTAATTTTGACTGTTGTATAAATTTATATACATTAGTTCTTCACCCCATTTGTTGATTTGACATTTCTCCCATTATGATTCAGTTTGATTTTTTGTGAAACAATTTCAATTGATTTGACAATGTCGCGGACACATGAATTGAATATTGTTGTCCAAAAATAACCAGAAATTATTTTATTAATTCCCAAATCGACATTGCCAAATTAACACAAAATTTCAAAATTTATCGCGCAATCTCGATTTTAACATTTCTCTGTAATCATATCATCCCTTTATCACCTTTTGTTAATGCCTTACACAAGTTAAATCCACGTTAAAAGGCAGTAGTGGCTACGCATTTAACAAAAGGTGATAAGGATATACAATATATCCATGGATTTTTAAAAAACAATTATATTTCACTCAGTCCGATTATTCCAACTACCAAAAATTTTTGTTCGAATTTAATATCCTTGTCTATTATCAAAGTATGGATAAAATCAAAAATAAATGCTTCGGCGACCGAACTACTTTCACATTTATCTGATAATGGCCAATAATAGGACTGAGAATTATTCAAATATTGCCGAAATCATCCAAATCCAAGATGTCCCTTCTTCATTAAATTTAAGCATTTTTAGAACCGGAGTTGAAATTGTAGCTAGAAATAAAAATCAGTGTTACTATGAACCTCTTAAAATGAATTTTCTCGATCTAATTTTATTCGATTTTTACAATCATGTATGTTCAATAGTGCACAATAGAAAAAAATTAAAAATCCCTGCTTATTAGTTTTGTCATTTGACGGTTTAGTCCCATTTAAAGACTCAGCATGATCATGACATTTTTCAGATTATTTTAAAAAGGTTTTTTCATGAAAATATTGACAAACATAAGTTGATAAGACTTCTTCATCCATAAATGGGTATTGTCATCACAATTATTTTCATCGCGATTTGAAAATAATATTTATCTTTTTTATAATATTTTGAGATTTCTGAGAATTATATCTGTGTTTCCGAACTAAGTTCCAGTGACTCATTTTCATCAGTTTTATTTTTTTGCCGTGATAATCAAGGAAGAGATGTATTTTTCCCGCGACTTTAAAATTAAGTCAAAATACGATGTTCGCCCATTTTGCGCCGGTTGAATTTTATGGGTAAAACGAACCTTGGTGTTTCGCGCACGTGTTTGTGTCAATACAAACTATAAATGTTTTTTTATCTTCCAAACTAAGGAGCAGATACATTTTGAAGTGAAAATTTTTTAAAATGCATAGTTATTTCACGTTTTGATTTATAATCATTATCAAAAATGTAAGTTTTTTAACAAGTTTCAAGTTAAGATAGTTGAATAGACATTAAAATGTGTATCGAAGAAGATACAGTATGTGTTATTTTTACTGCAAATGAAAATTGCATTAAGGTTATTACGGCCAATTAAAAATGGTAACTAGCTGGATTATATTCAAACCTTTGACATCGCTATAGCTTGGCTTTCAAAATTAAATCCACCAAGTCACCATTTTTAATTGGCCGTAATTACCTAAATGACAGTTTTTAATTTCGCAAGTAAAATAACACAATCTGTAGATTTAAAAACAATATTGTCAAAAAGCGTGGGTTATTTCCCGTTTTAGAAGTAAGTCCAAAAACTTTTAAGTAGGATTACTATTCATCGTTTAAAAAATTCAAACTTGAATAAACATCGTTAATAAACTCAACCGGTAATATCAAGTTCAACATTGTTCTTCGCTATCAAACGCCTCACTGATATGAAAAAAATCACATAAAACAGAAAAGCTTGGTTTCATTCCAAATGATTATCTTCACTCGACTATGCCAGAACTATGAAAGTTCTTGCAATTAACTGATATTTGTTTACCTACTATGACGTATGCGAATTCTCGTCCACCTTCCAGTGCGCTATGCATAAATATACATAATTGGAATCACTTTTTGGAAAATTAGAAAAAATGGAACCAGAAATTATTACGGATGAAAATTTGAACTGACGTTAAAAATTTGCAAATATGCTTTGGGCCTCGGTGCATTTTTACAAATACGGATATGAGCTCTTGATGAAAAACTTTTTTACTTGGTCGATATATTCTTCTCAATATACCATCAAAGTGATGTTTCATACTCCAGGCAACTGCGAATTTTTGCATGTGGCTTTTTAATAAAATTTTGAATTCGACAAATTATGAGAAATTTTTGATAGAAGTTCCCAACGTTATATAAAAATGCCTTATTTATCGGTCAAATTTCTTCAATATTTGTTTCAAATCAACGAACAATTTGTTAAAATTTTAGACTTTGTCATTGTTAAAATTTTTAATTGCATGGTTCAGTAACTTAACATTATTTATAAGAAAATATATGATACTGTATCTTATATAGATAGTAGGCCACTTCTCAAACGTTTGTCAACAAACGTTAAATGCTCTTAACTCGCCACTGGGAGGATTCGTTTCTAATATAGTAAACGTTTTGAGAGGAGTTCGTTGGTAGAATGATATGGCTCAAGTTTTATCATTTTTTTCGTAAAATATGAGCAATAAAATACTATAAAAAATTAAAAAAAGTTATCGGTATCATGGCGTAGGTGTGATTTTGCTCAAAATCGAAATTTTGAATTTCTCATCAAAATATTTTGAAATAAATCCAAAAAATTTCGGATTTTAGGGAAATCACCCTACGCCACAATACCGAAACATTTTTTGCTTATCTTTAGTTTCTAAATTGATCATATTTTACGAAAAAAATGATAAGAACCTTGAACCATACGATTTACCAACCGAAGTCCATCTCAAAAATGTTAACTATCTCTTAGCGCGAGTTCGAATAAACATTTTGAGATGAAGTTCGGTGGGAAAATCATATGGTTCAAAGTTTTTATCACTTTTTTCGTGAAATATGATCAATTAGAAAACTATAAATAGCCAAAAAAAATTCCGTATTATGGCGTAGGATGATTTCCCTCAAATCGAAATTCTTCGAGATTTAATTCAGGATAATTTGAACATCAAATTAATGAGATTTCATAAATTTTGATTGAGCGAAATCATCCTACGCCATAATACGGAAATTTTTTAATTTTTTATAGTATCTTAATTGATCATATTTTACGAAAAAAAAGATAAAAACCTTGAGCCATATCATTTTACCAACCGAACTCCATCTCAAAAACGTTTACTATCTCTATAGTGCGAGTTCAAATTCCACTAATGTTGTCTGAGTAATTGTCTTAGTGATTGCTTGAGTAATTACTCACCGATTTAATTTAGCGCTCCCAATATCAAGCATCTTGCCTTATTATTTAACTCAAGACAATCACTGAGACTAAGTCGCGATTGGAACACGCGATATAGATATATTAACCTTTCTGAGATAGATTCAGTGAGAAAAGATAGTAAAAGGATAAGAAAAGGATATGTTTTTAAAAAAATTTAATCGAGAAAAACATACCAGAGTGGTACTCAAATACAGTGCGTGAGGCCAATAAGCAACAGTGATACCACTAAGAGAGCACTTTTGAGCCAAATCGATCCCAAAAATGGCTAAAATTATGCCAATGGCAAGACTTCTTGCCAAAAGCTCGTGTGTTGCCTATTGGTAACACCCACTGTTCTATATTAGCCTAAATATTTTTTCAGATGGATTATTTTGATTTATAAAAGCATTCAAAAATACGGAGATTCGGTTAAACTTGTCAAAATGCAGGTAATTTTTTTTATTATTAATAAGTAACCGAAATAAACGGTCTCCACCACCGAATTCAATTTATTTCATTTGATTTATACTATTTTTACGCCAAACTAGAAAATTTCAAAAAAAATCCGAAAAAAAATGAAATTTTTGCACATGATAAGAATTATTTTTTACATGACATATCGATTACGGGGGCTCCTGGTCTTTTTAAACTAGATTTTAGCCAAATTTTATATTTAATTCAGCTATTGCTAACGACTCATCCGATTAAATCCTTAGATAGCTTAAACAGAGCACAAATATCTGGTTAATAATTGAATTTTTAAAAAATTGGTCCGAATCCGACGATTGTTACCAATTTTTTAAAGAAAAACTAGTAATTTAACAATTTCAGTAATATAAGAAAAAAAATAAAATAATGATCCGATAAACTATTTTTTTTATTTTTCACAAGACATTTGTGCTTAGTTCGAGCTATCTAAGAATGTTATTGGATGAGTTGTTTTTAAAATCCGAATTGAATAAAAAAAAATGGCTTTGAAAACTAGTACAAAGACCAGGAGGCCCCGTAATTATAGGTATCTCTTCCACCAGTTTAGGAGATACAGTTTCGGCTCATACTACATCTTAAAGCACAAGACTTGTTTGACAATGCATTAGAGAGTTTTTTGAGATTTTGATTCGGCGTCAAGTTCTGAAATTTTAAAAAGCTTAAATGTCCCAGATAGTTTTATTTCAGTCATTTTCTTTTAAGCCTACATTTTTGAAATGCTCAGTTTTGGAGCTCAGTCAAAGTGCAGCACATATTCTCGAACATAATTCGTGCGCCAGCTGTACTCGACCGTCTCCATCGGAGACCTCAATCCAAATAACAGTAATCTCACTAAACGATAAAATACAAGATTCACCGTGCTGGAAAATTTAACATTTAATAACCCCCTTATAATAAACATAATAAACATTTCAGCTACTAGTATGTTATAACTTAAACTATGAATTTTGTTCTCTAATTTTTCACAACTTTGAGAAAAACAAAATTTGAATGTCGTATTTTTAAAGCTGTTTTTGAAAGATTACTTGGAACGAAAGCCTTAGATCATTTGATACAGTAATAACTCGTGAAATTACATATAAACCTGATATTTACCCTACAACCTCCTTAAAAAACGCAGTAATCTTCCACATGAGCTTTTATTGACGTCGAGACTTAGAGTGAATCGAAATCATGCTTTTATACAATAAGCTTTAAATATGGCTCGAATCACCAGAAGTCACGACAAATTATTTTTTTTGAGAGAATTGAATGGAAATTGATAATCATGATTATGATAGACAATTATGATTTATCACATAAGTTAACAAATTTTCATTTGAATTTTCTCAAGAACAAAAAATATCAGAGATTATTTTCAATCTTATTTTTCTGACGAGATTTCTATAAAAATTTTACGGTTTTTTCATTATTACTTTTGAAAGTTTTTTATTTATATAAAATAAAGTAATGTCAAGATTTTCTGAAATTTTTTAATTTTTTATTTCAAGTCTGGAATGGTTTTAGCTGGAAATGATCTGATGAAGAGGTTATGGCGTTAAATCCATATTTGCATTTTTATCGTCATCCAGATGGAAGGATTGCGTCTCAAGTAGATTTTTACGATGAGGAAACTGGTTTATTCACAAATGTCTGCCAGCCAAAAATATGAAAATTGTCAACTCATAACAAGAAAGAGAAACACACAATATTAAATTTCATCTTCAACCTGTTTTGGTTCCAAAAAAATAAATTGAAATCAATTTTATGTTTTGCATCATCAGTGTTCCTCCACCGAAATATTTATCGGAAACTTCATAGTCACATTTTTGCTAGACCCAAATTTCAATTCGACCATAAATTGAGTGAAAAACATGATTAAAATTGTTATATGATTTTTAAAACCAGCGCCTAGTAGCTGTCGAAGATCAAGAGAAATCTGAACACATTGTGTAATATAATAAACATCTATATAAAATTTTAATTTTCGAATTCGTAAACATTTCAAAATTTTTCTGAATTTGGACCAAAATTTTTAATTTTTTTGTATTGAAATCTGTGATAAAAACAAGAAAAAGCCATTACATTATTTTGCTCTCATTGATTTTTTGAAAAGTGTGGTACAAATATTTACAAAAAGAAAGATTTGCCCGTTTTTTTAAATTCCTTGGTCGCTGATTAGATTTGCTACTTAAATTTCAAGCTACCACACCTGCTACGCACACCGCTACTATAGCTACCGACAAGCGATACTTCGCCGCTGGCACATTGAGCCGCTCAGCAGGCTTCAAAAAGGGAACATCTTTGGCGTGGCGTAAGTGTTCCCCATCTTTTGCTATGAATCCCTTTTGGATGCCTGCCGCTAAGTACTATTAATATTCTTAAAGATAAATACCAAAGTATAAATTTCGGACCTTTAAAAAATTCGACATTGGGCCCAGAATTTAGAGATACGGTTAAAAATAAGTACATGTGCCAATAAAAGTAAACATTTATTAACTTTCAATAAGTCTCCTGATCATGTATCTCAAAACTCGATCAGAAAAATATAAATCAATCAGAAAATTTTAAAAATTATGCTTGTTCCAATTTTTTGTTTTCGTTTTTTGAAAAAAGTTGAAACAAGCATATTTTAAAATTTTTTAATTGATTTATATTCTCCTAATCATTTGTGCTCAAAACTCGTAACAAATTTTTTTTGAAAATAGCACTTTCTAAACGAACAAAATCCTAGGATAACACAATGTTCTGGAAATGTTTAATAAAACTCCGACCGAATAATTTATTGATTAAGCGTGACGCATAAACATAATTTTTCGACAAATTTCAAAAAAATTAGATAAATTGTCATTTTTTACGAATTTTGTCTTTTTTTATAACTAAACAAAGCACCTTGATTCAAAAGTCGAACAATCAGGTTCATAGCATTTGATCAAAGGTATGGTCCAAAAAGGATATGATCAGTCCATACCGTATGGACTGATCATATCCTTTTTCCAACGGAATTCCATCTCAAAAACGTTTACCATCCTATAGCGCGATGTTCGAATCCACAAATGTTGTTCTAGTCACTGTCTTGAGTATGATTATAGGCAAGGATGCTTGATATTGGGACCGCTAAATTTGATCGGTGTGTAATCACTCAAACAATCAATAAGAAATTCACTTAGAAATATTAGTGGGATTCGAACTCGCGCTATAGAGATAGTAAACGTTTTTGAGATTGGGTTCGTCTTGTAAAAGGATATACCCCCCTCAACATTTTTCATAATTATTTCTGACCTGCTGAGCAAAATCTGTTACAACGTCTAAAGTGTATGCTTTATACGGAGTGGATAACATGTCTAAGGAAAAGTCCGCCAATGAAATACCATAAATAGCACATATTTAATCCAGCATTTGACATCGGCCTCCAAGCTGCTATATCCAACGAAACAGTTAGTGTTGTCACCCCTTATTCAAAATACGAAAACTGAGATCAAGCAATTTTTAAAAAATTAATTAATCAGGCTTATTTTTTCTCATTTTTTACGTTGAAAAAGTTCTAGAAATACTTTTAACAAAATAAACTACTAATCATTATTTCATCATATTAGCTCGTGAACCGGTTCAGACCCTCCCATTACAAATTCGAGAAATAAAATGTGAATTTTGACCATGTGAGTATGTTTTTATTGTATTTTGTAAAAAAATCGGACATCAGTCCGTGTCTTGCAGCAAAAATTATGAAATTGTAGACACAATGGTTAATTTTGAATTTTACATCGAAATCTCAAAATTATGTGTGATGCCGCATCACTGATGCGGCATTAAATGCCCTAAATCGAAATTGCAAATAAATGTTAATTTTGACATTGTGTGTATAAATTATATACATTATGTCTTCACGCATTGTTATTTGACATTTCTCCCATATGATTTCAGTTTGATTTTTGTGAAACAATTCAATTGATTTGACAATGTCGCGGACACATGAATTGAAATTGTGTCCAAAAATAACCAGAAATATTTTATAATTCCCAAATCGACATTGCAAATAAACACAAATTTCAAAATTTATTCGCGCAATCTCGATTTGAACATTCTCATTATTATATCACATCATATCCTTTATCACCTTTTGGTTAGAAGCGTAGCCACAACGTTAAAATCACACTTTAAAAGAGTAGTGGCTACGCATTCTAACCAAAGGTGATAAAGGATATACAATATATCCATGGATTTTAAAAACCAAATTATATTTCACTCAGTCCGATTTTCCAACTACCAGAAAATTTTTGTTCGAATTTAATATCCTTGTCTATTATCAAAAAGTAGGATAAAATCAAAATAAATGGTCTTCGGCGACCGAACCTACTTTCACATTTATCTGATAAGTGGCCAATAATAGGACTGAGAAATTATTCCAAATATGCCGAAATCATCCCAAATCCAAGATGTCCCTCTTTCATTAAATTTAAGCATTTTTAAAACCGGAGTTGAATTGTAGCTAGAAATAAAAATCAGTGTTACTATGAACCTTCTTAAAATGAATTCTCGATCTAATTTTATTCGATTTTTACAATCATGTATGTTCAATAGTGGCCAATAAAAAAATTTTAAGAAATCCCTGCATTTTTAGTTCATTTGACGGACTTTAGTCCCATTTAAAGACTCAGTCACGACATTTTAAGATTATTCTAAAAATTTTTTCATGAAAATATTGACAAACATAAGTTGATAAGACGTCTCTCCATTGGTCATCAACAATTATTTTCATCCGATTTGAAAATAATATTTATCGTTTTTATAAATTTTGAGATTTCTGAGAATTTAAATCGTTGTTTCCGAACTAAGTTCCAGTGACTCATTTTCATCAGTTTTATTTTTTTTGCGTGATAATCAAGGAAGGAGATGTATTTTCCCGCGATCTTTAAAATTAAGTCAAAATACGATGTTCGCCCATTTTTGCGCCGGTTGGAATTTTATGGGTGAAACAACCTTTGTGTTTCGCCGCACGTTGTTTGTGTCAATACAAACTATAAAATTTTTTTTTATCTTTCAAACTAAGGAGCAGATACATTTTGAAGTGAAAATATTTTAAAAATGCATAGTTATCTCACGTTTTGATTTATAATCATTATCAAAAATGTAAGTTTTTTAACAAGTTTCAAGTTAAGAATAGTTTGAATAGACATTAAAAGTGTTAATCGAAGAAGATACAGTATGTGTTATTTTTACTTGCGAAATGAAAATTGCCATTAAGTTATTACGGCCAATTAAAAATGGTAACTAGCTGGATTTATATTTCAAACCTTTGACATCGCTATAGCTGGCTTTCAAATTAAATCCACCAAGTCACCATTTTTAATTGGCCGTAATTACCTAAATGACAGTTTTCATTCGCAAGTAAAATAACACAATCTGTAGATTTTAAAAAAACAATGTTCAAAAGCGTGGGTATTTCCCGTTTTAGAAGTAAGTCCAAAAACTTTTTAAGTAGATTACTATTCATCGTTTAAAAAACTTAAACAAAACTTGTTCATTTCGCAAGTAAAAATAACACATACTGTATCTTCTTCGATTACACATTTTAATGTCTATTCAAACTATTCTTAACTTGAAACTTGTTAAAAAACTTACATTTTTGATAATGATTATAAATCAAAACGTGAGATAACTATGCATTTTTAAAAATATTTTCACTTCAAAATGTATCTGCTCCCTTAGTTTGAAAGATAAAAAAAACATTTATAGTTTGTATTGACACAAACAACGTGCGCGAAACACCAAGGTTCGTTTTACCCATAAAATTCCAACCGGCGCAAAAATGGGCGAACATCGTATTTTGACTTAATTTTAAAGGTCGCGGGAAAAATACATCTCCTTCCTTGATTATCACGGCAAAAAAAATAAAACTGATGAAAATGAGTCACTGGAACTTAGTTCGGAAACACCGATTTAAATTCTCAGAAATCTCAAAAATTTATAAAAAACGATAAATATTATTTTCAAATCGCGATGAAAATAATTGTTGATGACCAAATTGTTGACCCATTATGGGCATGAAGAAAAGTCTTATCAACTTATGTTTGTCAATATTTTCATGAAAAAACCTTTTTAAAATAATCTGAAAAATGTCATGAGTCATGACTGAGTCTTTAAATGGGACTTAAACTCCGTCAAATGAACTAAAATAAGCAGGGATTTCTTAAAATTTTTTCTATTGTGCCACTATTGAACATACATGATTGTAAAAATCGAATAAAATTAGATCGAGAAATTCATTTTAAGAAGGTTCATAGTAACACTGATTTTTATTTCTAGCTACAATTTCAACTCCGGTTTTAAAAATGCTTAAATTTAATGAAGAAGGGACATCTTGGATTTGGATGATTTCGGCAATATTTGGAATAATTCTCAGTCCTATTATTGGCCACTTATCAGATAAATGTGAAAGTAGGTTCGGTCGCCGAAGACCATTTATTTTGATTTTATCCATACTTTTGATAATAGACAAGGATATTAAATTCGAACAAAAATTTTTCTGGTAGTTGGAATAATCGGACTGAGTGAAATATAATTTGGTTTTTAAAAATCCATGGATATATTGTATATCCCTTTATCACCTTTTGGTTAGAATGCGTAGCCACTACTCCTTTTAACGTGTGATTTTAACGTTGTGGCTACGCATTCTAACCAAAAGGTGATAAAGGGATATGATGATGATATAATCATGAGAAATGTTCAAATCGAGATTGCGCGAATAAATTTTGAAATTTTGTGTTATTTGCAATGTCGATTTGGGAATTATAAAATAATTTCTGGTTATTTTTGGACACAATTTCAATTCATGTGTCCCACGACATTGTCAAATCAATTGAAATTGTTTCACAAAAATCAAACTGAAATCATATGGGAGAAATGTCAAAATCAACAATGCGTGAAGACATAATGTATATAATTTATACACACAATGTCAAAATTAACATTTATTTGCAATTTCGATTTAGGCATTAGTAATGCCGCATCAGTGATGCGGCATCACACATAATTTTGAGATTTCGATGTAAAATTCAAAATTAACCATTGTGTCTACAATTTCATAATTTTTGCTGCAAGACACGGACTGATGTCCGATTTTTTTTACAAAATACAATACAAATATACTCACATGGTCAAAATTCACATTTATTTTCTCGAATTTGTACATGGGAGGGTCTGAACCGGTTCACGACTAATATGATGAAATAATGATTAGTAGTTTATTTTTAAAAAGTATTTCTAGAACTTTTTCAACGTAAAAAATGAGAAAAACACAAGCTGATTAATTAATTTTTTAAAAATTGCTTGATCTCAGTTTTCGTATTTTGAATAAGGGCTGACAACACTAACTGTTTCGTTGGATATAGCAGCTTGGAGGCCGATGTCAAATGCTGGATTAATATGTGCTATTATTGGTATTCAATTGGCGGACTTTACCTTAGACATGTTATCCACTCCTTATAAAGCATACACTTTAGACGTTGTAACAGATTTTGGTCAGCAGGTCAGAACATAATTATAAAAAATGTTGAGGGAGGTTATATGGGCAATCCATACCTTTTGAACAAAATGCTATGAACCTGATTGGTCGACTTTTAAACTCAAGTTGCCCTGTTTAGTTATAAAAAAGACAAAATTCGTAAATAAATGACAAAAATTGATCTTATTTTTTTTGAAATTTGTCGAAAAATATGTTTATGCGTTACCGCTTAATCAATTAATTTTTCGGTCGAAGTTTATTAAACCATTTTCAGAAACGTTATACTTAAAATTGTTTGCTATCATTTGAAATGTCCTGCGATGACATAATTGTTAAAGATAAATTTTCAAATCCTGATCATTAGAGTGAAGAAATAAAATTGTTAATTCGGGAGCTCTGATTTTTTTCTAAATGAAATCCTGTGCTTCACGCTAAAATAGTTTTGTATGTCACATATGAAAAAACGATTTTCCGTGGCTAGAAAGGGCGAAACGGTTCTTTCCGGCATTTTGAACAAATTTCTAGGATGGAAATCGAAAAAAGACAAATTTTTATTTTTTGCTTTCTTATTTTTCAAATTATGTGTAATTTACAATTTTTTCTGAAATAAGACGAGCAAAAATACGACTTTTAGGAAAAATCCTTGCTTCTATTTTACCTCATTAACCAGGTGGTTTAACATGAGATTGCAAATTAACAAAAAAATAATATTGTTATGCCGTAATAAAAAGTTATGAGCTCCTTTAAAAAGTCTTTTGGCCTGTAGAACCTCCTTGACAATATTTAAACTGTCCAAAACGTTCACATCTCAGCTTTTCAAAACGACTCGTTTGGTTCTCAGGTAGCTCAAAGTGAGAAGAAAATCAGACAAAAAAATGTAATTAAAGAAATGTCCGATCTGTATCTGTTCAGCCGTGCGAAGCCTCCGAAATGTAAAAATTTACTACCACCACCTCACTCAGAATTTATTCCTATTTTCCAAAAAATGTTCGAAATTAATTATAAAGTGCTGGAGAAACTTTGTCCGATCAATTATTCTCTAAATAAGTGTGTTTATGACGTAGCATCAAATTCATATGTGCATGCTAAGTAGTATACTAAGCATACTCTGTATACTACGTACACTGTGCATACTACATTGCATACTGTACATACTCCATATGTGTGTGTAGGCGTGAGTACGCTGGGTACAATAGATCATGTATCAACCAATAAGATACAAGTTGATCAATCAACTATTTTACACGGCCCTAAACATTATTCTAGTTATTTCTAGTTATAGAGCGGTCGAGTTAGTATCTTAGAGATTCAGAGAGTAACTGTAGTTCATTCAAATTGAATATTATTATATATTATATATCCTATTCCGAGTACTTTATTTCATTCCCGTGAGTTCAATGATGAAAATTGTCTATACAACAATGCCTCCAACCTCATTGCGCTTTCAGATTCCTAGCTAATTACTAAAAGAAACTTAATCCTAAAACATGCGCATTAGGATGGTGAACCTGAGAAAGGAGGATTTTGAATGGTCTACCCAAATGACCCAAACGACCTAATAGGACGATTAGATAAAGTGAATTTGGGAGAAAAATACCGCTTCCTTACAATATTTCCAAAAATGACTAAGGAATCATCAAAAATCGTGACTGTTGCGAGTACACAAAAATTTCCAATCGAATCTATCGTAGCAGGCCTCTAGCATTAGATGAGTAGGTTTTAGCCCTAACATGAAGTACTAGTTCGAAAAATGAGTTCCAGATTGCATCAGGAAAAAAAGTAATCCCTTGATTTGTATGTCAAAAAATTTCAAAAAATAATCTCCTTAAATTTGACGAGAAGGCTAACTTGGAATTTGTTCTGAATGTTGGTGCCATGATACCCTGTTATCACTTTTTGGTCTAGAAATGCGTAGCCACAACGTAAAAGGAGTAGTGGCTACGCACTCTAAACCAAAAAGTATATATGGGATCATCCTTCATTGATTCCGCTGGGTCCACCCATCCTAATGCCGCATAGAGTTTGTTATTTAGAGACTATTAATCAGGCATCGGAAAATGGGATAAAATCGTGGAAAAACATATATCGACCCCGATCGCAATATTTCAGCGAGTCACCGAATCCGTTATTTTTTTTAAATGTGTATGATGTGTAACGGGTAATTTTTGAAGATTATGATAAACCAGGTCATGAAAATAGATTATGTACATGATTGTGCTATTCTTAACTCTGAATTTAGCAGTTTCTTCATAATATTAATTAGACCTTTTTATTGAATAATTTCCGTTGAATTTCTAGAAATATATCTATTACGGTACTTGCTGGGGCTTTTTATGCCATCCGTGTCATATTTGATTTTTTTTTGATGTCCACGAAGGAGAGTGTTTTTCAATTTTCGATATTTGCTGGGCCTTTTAATGTAATTTTATCAGATTCGGGTACTTCTCTGGGCTTTTGTGCTAGTTTTCAGATTCTACTGTATTAGTTAGTGTTTTTTAATTTTGAAACCTTGAGATAAAATCCGAAAATCTTTGATAATGCTATAATAAGAAAAACGAAACGTTAGAAAATACAGCCTGATTTTGTAATTGTCACTTTTTTTCGTCCGGTGGGTAGACAGCGAGATTGAATTACTGCTGAAATTGGCATAACAGATGATAATTTGTGTCACGTGACTTTATCACTTTTTTTTCGTCCGTCGAAAAAAAAAGTGTCAATTTCAGAAAAATAATTTGAGCAATCAGAAACCTGTTTTCTTCAAATCTCCGTTAAGGGTATCCCGTCCCCACATTTTGGCAGTTATATGTCATAAAAATGCACAAAATCAATTGTTTATGTTTTGAAAGCGACAAAAAAACCCAAAATAGAACAAAAAAAAATTCGAAAATTTTTGAATTTTTTCGATTTTTCTGACTATTTTTTCAAAATTAAGGTGGTGGGCGTCGTAAATCTAGTACCTTTCAATCCCGCCTCATAATAATTCTACGGGCAGTTGTGAAAAATCTGAGGATACTCGTTTATTAGGTCTAGCCTCGCCTCACGATTCCATATCTTAAACTTAACATTGTTACATCACACATGGTGCACCACCAGGTGGTGAGTCTATTCTAGAACAACTAACAGTTTTTAAAAATCTATCTTCTTTTAGATCCCACAATACGAAGCGTCTAAAATTTACACAAAGTAGCGAGGATAAATGAGAACAAAAATGTGATGAGAAGGAATTTACCAAATTTTGACCTATTTTATATTCTAGAATCTCACTTGAAGGCTGATTTTTCCAGTTTTCCATTTCAAACCTATATTTTTTTGACGAATGTTTAGAATAAAGTCGTTTTTTCGACTAAGTTAGATAAATAATAATGTCGTCATCTGATGAGGCTGAATTATCTATTTTCATTCTAGAATTCTAGAAAATTGACTTGGAGTAAACCGGAAATGAAATGTGTCCGAAAAAAAGGTCGTCTGATAAAGCAAAAGTACCACCAAATTAAAACTGAGAGTTCACTGATCAAAAAATCTGCTTACATCTAATTCAAATTTTGAACAATCAGCGTCTCAAATACGATAAATAGGTTTACATTTTGCTTAAAAATATTGAATTTCTAGAACTCTGCGCATCATTTTTGTCCTTATAAAATTATGTTCGTCGATTTTTGATGTTTGCTCTCTACCGCTACTGAGACCGAATTCTAAACAAAACAAAAAAAGCGCCATACGCACTGTTTTAAAGATTTCAAATATTTCTTTGATTTCAATTCAAAATACCAAGGTCCAGAACGAAGCCCGATAGATTTTGCAGTTTTTGGGCTTATGAGCGAATTAAACAAGTACTATACACGTGGACCTCAAATCCGGCTCGCTGGACTCATTTTTTATGCTTACAAACGTATCAATTTTTTTTTCAAAATTCGAAAATTCCTCAAAGTTGTGTTCCTTATCTTTGAAATCAACCAATATGCTGCGTTACCCACCGGACGAAAAAAAGTGACAATTAAAAAAAACTCAGGCTGTATACAATGAGAAATAAATTTTAATATTTTACTTTAAAATTAAAAAAAACGTTTTTCTGGCTTTCCGAACCATCGAATTTATGAAGCTATTGATACAGGCAGCACGATAATTATAATAACTTGAAACTCCTAGCGCTGATAAAAATAATTTCAAAAATACACACAGTAAACCACATACTAAACGTCCTGACACCTATGATTGACAATTTTTGTCAGAACGTTTGAGAAAGTGTCAGGAGGTTTGAGAAAGTGTCAGGACGTTTGAGAAAACCGTCAGGACGTTTGTCATCTTAACACTTTTTTTTGGTCATTTTCTTTGAAAATTAGTTTTTCTAGGTTTTTATATCAACTTAAGGGGTGTGGTCGTCGCAAAATGAGCTCTCAAAAAGAAATTTTCCCAATTTTATTTTTATGCCCTTTTTATGAAAATATGGAAAATTACAAGCATTTAGGTACCTTCTTATTGTACTAGGAAAGCAGTTTTTGATGAGTTCAGAAATATTCGTATGAAAAAAGTAGAAATTTCTTGATTTGAAAATTAAAACACGATTACAGAAAAACGAGTCAGAACTTTAGACAAAACTCAACTCGGTGTTTTGCACGAGACTCTTCAGCTGCACATGTTATCTGGTTTGAATGTGTGGACCTTTTAAATCAGGGAGAGATACAATTTGATTGAGACCCCTCAAACAAGGGTCAAATACAGTTTTTGGTGATACTCGAGAGCAAATTCAAGAATTTCAAAAAAACCAACTCGGTTTTTTGCTCACTTCTGTCGCCGTTAATGTGAGTCATAAATCATTTGTTGTACCCTTAAAACTTAGGGAGGAGATACTTTAAAAAAATAATTCCGTTATTTTTGTAAGCACGTTTCGATTGGACGAGCCTGATGACGACGGACTGATTTTGACTTAAAAACGTATGAATTTAAAACTAATAAATTTTCAACGGTCGACAGGACCGTATTTTAGAGTTCCTTATAATAAAAAAATAAATTTACTGTAATTTAGACACGTAACTTACAAACGCGCGTTTTTGAGTGTTTTTTCAAAAAAAAAATTATAAAGTAAAAATAATCAATCTGAAGAAATTCAGATTATACAAAGTAAGCTGAAAGTAGGCAACTTGTGTTCGAAAAAGTTTTATTCGAAAATTTTGAAGTGGCAAAAAAGTTTCCATCAAAACAAAAAAAAATGAAAAAATGCACCGAGGCCCTTAACAAGACAATCGGTTCAATATATTTTCAAGAACATGGGCAGAATGAAAAAATTATGAAAAATTATCAATTAAAAATCATAAGTTTTCCAAAAATATTTTTATCAAAATCGAAAAGTGTCAGGACCTTTGTAAAATTATATAAAATATTTTGTCAGGACGTTGTTGTCAGGACGTTTGAGTATGTGGTGTATGTAAATTAATTTATTGAGAAAAACAATCTTGAGTTAATAGGAGTCGGACATTTGATGGTCAATTAATTTTCAGGCGCGCGCTAATTGACTACTCATTACATAAATTCTCCCTTGTTCCCTAAAACTCCCTTGTTCCCTAAAACTTCCCTTGTCTCGATGGAAACATTTCATACATTATAGTCGTAGCTAAATACGCGTAGAAGGCGTTCCGAGCAAAATATTTTTGCGTAGGTTAGAGCTATTTATTAAATATTGTCGGAACGCCATCAATCATAAAGCGCCATGGCGCTCCATGTTAACGCTGACCCGCGCTCAGAACATAGCCTATGATTCCTAATAGTACTGTGAATATGGATTTTGAGGTCCGAAAGTAAAAAATTTCTCAACTGAGATATACTCTTATTTCTTTAAATCTTGCTAATTTGATACTAAAAAAATTGTCAACTATTTTTTCGCGAATAAATAGGACGGTGACGCATCTTTGGCAAGTGCTAGACAAGAAACTCGTTATTTTGTAATTTTCTGTTTCTTACAATTTTCAAGGGAAAAGAGGAAAAAGTGATACCAACATATCCCTTTATCACACTTTTGTTAGAATGCGTAGTCACTACTTCTTTTAACGTGTGATTTTAACGTTGTAGCTACGCATTCTAACCAAAGTGTGATAAACGGATATATTCATATACACATATTTGTATCACGAAACAAAATAAGACTGAAAATAGAGTAAATAACTTGATTCTGATTGGTGTATAGTTTCAACCAATTGAAATCGAGGTAAAATATCCAATATTCACAGAACAGCATTTTTTGAAATTAGCCAAATTTAAAAAGTTGAATATAAATTATATAATTATATTATTCCTTTAACACCTTTGGATGATGAGAGATGTAGGCTGAAAAGAAGAGAAAGCGGTCTGAGTGGCTAGAAGGGGTCTCAGGAGTGTTAGGATTGGCTCCCACAACCTAAATCTCTCAAATCATCAAAAAGGTGTTAAAGGGATATAATGCAGAAACATGTAATATATTTAAATTTATTATTTGGAACCAAAACATGTTGAAGATGAAATTTTAATATTGTGTGTTTCTATTTTTTGTTATGAGTTGACAATCTTCATATTTTTGGCTGGCAGACATTTGTGAATAAACCGGTTTCCCATCGTAAAAATTTACTTGAGACGAAATTCTTCCATCTGGATGACGATAAAAATGCAAATATGGATTCAACGCCATAACCTCTTCATCAGAATCATTTCCAGCTAAAAACCATTCCAGACTTGAAAAAATAAGAAAATTACAAAAAAAGCTTGACATAATAAAAATGAAAAAAACACTTTCAAAAGTGAATTATTAAAAAACCATAAAATTTCGATAGAAATCTCGTCATAAATATAAAATTGAAAATAATCCCTGATAACTTTTGACCTTATTTTAGGGGTCTCAATCAAAATGTATCTTCTCCCTGGATTTAAAAGTGAAAAATTCAAAACCTACATAAATCTGCAGCTGAAGAGTCCGCGCAGATTTTAAGATAGAGTTTTGTCCAAATTTCTTTCTAAGTTTTCTAAAAATCGTATTTTGATTTTCCAAAAATTGATAAATTTCAGAATATTTCATACAAAATATATTTAGAATGCTCAAAAAGTGCTTTCCTGACCATGTATCCAGATAAAAAGACTATCCCTATACTCGCAGTCGTCTATATTTTCATTAAACAAATCATTTAAATAAAATTGAAAAAATTTGTTTGTAGAACTTCATTTTGCGACGATCACCCCCTTAATAGGTTCAACAAAATCAAATTTCCTAAATTTTCAGAAGTAAGCTGATTACGGCCAACTCAGTAAAATATTATTAATGTTGTCATGAATCATGACTCATGATTATTAACTGACCTCGAAAACCTTGATTGGGATTTCAACTTTTTTATATTCTCCCGTTGGGGTTTTCTTTCATTTTCATATTGCTCTTTAGCGCTTTCTAGTTTCCAATCAAGGCATTTTATGTCTTTTATGAATTAAATTTTGTATCAAATTTTAAACAAAAAATATTGAGTGTTTTCGAGACATAAAATTATTATATTTTTTCAATCAAAGATTGTTTTTATCACTGATAATGGCTGTTTAGCCGAAACGTCGAATAAAAACAATATTTGATTGAAAAAATATAATTAAACAAAAAATGTATATTTTTATTTTTAATCCCATTCCTGAAGAAACTTTTTCTTTTTCATCTTCGATTTCTTTTCGCTTTTTTGTTAATTTTTCAAGTTTTTCTTTTTGAATTGTTCTCCTTAAATGCTTAGTAGTTATATTGTATTCTTTTGGTATTTTGATCGGTTGACTTTTTGAAAAATTCTTGTGCGATTTATTTTGATGAGCTTTCAAGTATTTTGAATAAAGATCTTCCGGTGAATTTTCAACATTTTTCTCTAGAATTGGTTGACTGCTTGATTTAAATTTTTCGAAAATGTTTCGCGGAGATTTGAATAATTTCACCGATTTTTTCGAGGAAGATTTTTTAGGCAATGAAATTTCACTTCGACTAGAATTCAAGTATTCTGAGTAAAGGTCTTCTACTGAACTTTCTTCATTTTTCTTACGAATTGGTTGACTTGATTCAAATTTTTCGNAATGCCTGAAGTTTATTAATATTGCCTTTAAAAAAATCCCACATCGGGTCAAGTTGGAAATGGAGTTGTAATGAAAAGTGGTTTTTGATATTTTTACAGATACTTAAGTATGTAAAAAATTTAAAAATATAAACGTTTGCAAGTATGAACACTTTCATTTTAGATAAAAAATAAAATAAAAATTTTTCACATTTTTTTTTTCAAAAATCACTCCGAAAAAATGTACCAATCTTCCACATCGCTGCTACCCCCTTAAGCAATTTCTGGCAGGAATTCGTTTAAAAATCATGAAACTCTGAAGGTTTATTTCGGCGATATCGCACTCCTGTATAATCGATAACTAAAATATTGTTCAAATTCGAATTGAAGTTGTGGTGTTGATTTTCGCCTTAGCATTTTCTAAGCAAAATACAACCAAAAATTAAATCGACCAAAAATGTCTACTCCCTAGTTGTTGCAGTGCTTGTTGTTGTTGTTTCCTCGGTCAATTCGCACACGTGACCAGTTGTTTCAATCCAACCTCGAAAAAGTCGGAAAAAGGAGATACAGTTTTGGCTCATACTACATCTAAAAGCACTTGACTTGTTTGACAATGCATCAGAGAGTTTTTTTTTTTGAAATTTTGATGCGGCGTCAAGTTCTGAAATTAAAAAAGGCTTAAAGGCCCCGGAACTATTTGTATGATGCGAAATGCGAACATATAATTGGGTGGCCCAAAGTTTTACCGAGTTTATTGGCGTATTCTTAAATTCATGCTATTGATTCGCAACAAGTTTCCCGCGATTTTGACCGATTTTTTCGCCGACTTCTTAACTTATGCCTACAATTGAATACAGAGAAGATAGTTAAATAGTGTTTTTTGGGGACACTTATTAAATGTTTGTTTCTGTGCGTAGGCGATAAAGCCATATTAAAGCCCCAATAGGCTTAATCAAGCCAATCGAACAAATGGAGAATTTTGCACCGGATTCTCACTGTTGCCCATTGTCATAATTTTAGCCCAATTTTTGGATCAATTTGGCTCAAAAGTGTTGTCCAGTGGTATTACTGTTGCCTATTGGCCTCACGCACTGTATATGAGTACCACTCTGGCATGGTTTTCCCGAATTAAATATTTTTAAAACATATCTTTTTCTCAACTGAACTCTATCTCAAGAAGGTTTACTATCTCTATAGCGCGTGTTCGAATCCCACTTAGTCTTAGTGATTGTCTTGAGAAAAATAATAAGCAAAAGTACTTGATATTGGGAGCGCTAAATTAAATCGGTGAGTAATCACTCCAGCAATCACTAAGACAATTACTCAGACAACATTAGTGGGATTCGAACTCGCACTATAGAGATAATAAACGTTTTTGAGATGGAGTTCGGTTGGTAAAATGATATGGCTCTAGGTTCTAATCATTTTTTCGTAAAATATGATTAATTCAGAAACTATAGAAAATTAAAAAATTTTCCGGTGTGATGGCGTAGGGTGATTTCGCTCAAAATCGAACTTTTTGAAATCTCATTAATTTGATGTTCAAAAATATTTTGAATTAAATCTCCAAAAATTTCGATTTTGAGCGAAATCACCCTACACCATAATACCGGAAAATTTTTAAGTTATCTGTAGTTTCCAAATTGATCATATTTTACGAAAAAAATAATTAGAACTTTTAACCATATCCCCGTTAACCATTTTACCAACCGAACCTCATCTCAAAAAAGTTAACAATTTTTTTAGCGCGAGTTCGAATAAATATTTTTAGATGAAGTTCGGTTGGTAAAATGATATGGATAGAAGTTTTATTATTTTTTCCGTAAAATATGATCAATTTAGATACCATAAAAAATAAAACAATTTAACGATATTATAGTGTAGGGTGATCTCGCTCAAAATCGAAATTTTCCCCAGCAATTCCAACATTCTACACCCACAACCCCCTTAAGTCAAAGTTTTTGACCTCAAATATATAAGTTATTGACAAGAATATATTGTTAATATAATTGCGCACATCAAAATTGCCATTTTAAACATAAAACACAAAAATCTTCTTTATTTTTTTGTTTATTTAATTTCACCATAGATTTTTTTGTTATTAGTGAACAAAAAATATTTTTATAGTCAAAAATAACATCGTGCGCAAGTTGCGCAGCGCAACCCTTTCGTCATATGAATAATTCGCAGTTTGAACTAAACTATCTTGGTGAAATAAAAATACAGGTTGCTGAGAATTAAAAATTTTATAATTGTATTGAAATTTTCAGATTGGGGAAAGCGCAGTCCTGGCATTTATCTTCACAAAAGTTCTTCAAAACAAAGACGAGGATAAGCAACTCACGCAATCACTGAGCGAGATAAAAATCATTCGTTTAATCTGTTTGCCACAGTAGTCGCCGCTGTGCAAAAAGCCGCTTTCAAAAAAGCTACTTTGCCGCGCGTAGTGCAAAATGCTCTCGTCTCGAAAGATAGCCACTGCAATTGAGTCTACCCCTTATTTTAGGGGTCTCAATCAAAATGTATCTCCTCCCTGGATTTGAAAGTTACACATTCGAAACCTAGTATTTCGAATTATTTCTTTCAAAATGAACTTGAAAAATTACATTTGCTTTAATTTAACAACTAAAACGTCAAAATATTATCATGACGTAAGCCAACATTTAAGCACTTTTTTCGAAATTTTTCTCCTTGGTCCTCAAAAAAATCATATTTCGAGTGTGAGGTCAAAATCTTAAAAAGTGATCGAGTTTATTGTTTGTATTTGTATGAGCTAGCTTAGTTAAAAAAATGAATGAATTTAAAAAATTTTCCTGGGAGAAAGTTTTTCCGACTAATAATAGCCAAAAAACGGTGGTTGTTTCCATATTCTAGAAAAATGAGACCGAAATTAGAAAAACTGATCAAGTTTATTTTTGACCTTCTATTTTCACAACTTGTGTCAAAATTTCAGCTAATTTCGACATGAAACCTGGAAGAAGATAATTTTTCCATTTTGGCTAAGGTCCTCTTGTGTCGCTTATCTGTGAAGGAGTGTATGTACAAAAAAATTGAGTTTTTTTTTGTCCACAAGCTAAAGAAAATACTAGTTAGGGTTGGACTAAATATAATTTCTTTTTGACATATCCTTTTATCACTTTTTGGTTAGGATGCGTAGCCACTACTCTCTCTTTTAACGTGTGATTTTAACGTTGTGGCTACGCATTCTAACCAAAAAGTAATAAAGGGATATTTGCAGAAAAATTTGCATGCTAAAATCAAAATGGAAAGTGACGGATGGCTCGTCCAATCAGAAGGGGCTTACAAAACTGACGGAATAATTTTTTTCAAAAATGTATCTGCTTCCTGAGTTTTTCAAGGTACATACAATGATTTATGACTTTAATTACCTGGACAGAACATGTGCAGGTCATGCTGGGAGCGTTTTAGAACATTCCTTGATTTGGCTTTACAGAATCAACCAAAAAACAGTATTTTGACCTGTTAAAGACGTCTCAATCAAATGTATCTCTTCCTGAATTTGAAAGTTACACATTCCGAAACCTAGAATGAAATTGTTAAATAATTTTACAGGCTGAAGAGTCGTTCAGATCAGAAACGAGAAGTTTTGTCGAAAATTTCTTTCTTAGTTTTCCCAAAAATCGTGTTTTAATTTCCAAACATTAAGATATTTCAAGTTATTTCATACAAAATATTTTTGAATGCCTCAAAAAGTGCTTTTTCTGACCAATTCCTAAGATAGGGATCCTGCCTCCATCCCTTAGCGTTCGTCTTTGACCTCGATCAGATATCTCGATATATCAAAATAAAACAAGTATCCCAAAATGCTTTTAATTGTCTATATTCTTATAAAAGCCATTGGCATATAAATTTAAGATTATTTTTCTGGGCCTCATTTAGCAAGCGACCCCCTTTAACATTTATAAGGATATTTGAACACTTTTCAAGATTTTTTCTTGTTAATGTAAAAAGTTACAGTCTGTAAACTCCAGAAGATCTTCAATAAAAAATAATGGTATTTAAAAAAAAAATGAGAAATTTTTGCATATGTTTATGGCGCGCCAATGGAGGACCTCCATTGGAGGTGAAGAAAAATTAAAGCAATAATGACAAAAAACAGCCGAATAAATTGGGTTCTTTTGAGATCTTCATTTTTGCTGATCTCCAGAAAAACCGGCAATTGTTTGGTATTTTATTATTTATTGTGGAAAACTCTAAATCTAGGAACTGCCTACCTTCTTTAATGGCTTTAAATTAAATCATTATAATTAAATGCACGTTTATGGTTTTGTCACTTTCTTAACAGATTGTAAATGAGAAGTCCAGAAGTCTGGCTTGCCCAAGAACGGTTTAAATCCTCACTTTAGAAAACTTTCGGATTAAAAATAAAAATCAGTCCATGGAATATCACCTTTTGGAATAAAGTGTTTAATACGAGGTTTTGAAAATTTCATTCTGTTGTCTTAAATTAAAGCTAAATATTTTAAGGAATTTTTGGTAGGAGTCAAGAGGGTCGTAGAATGAAACCCAATGGGAGAAAAATATCACTGAAGAGAATCTTATCGAGGAATAAAGTTCAGAAAAACTTCAAAGAAAAAATGAAGGAAACTGAATGAAGAAAGAAACCGATGACGATTGTGGAGGATCTGCGTAAGGAAAATAACCTTTACAAAACCAAACGGGTGCCTCTCAGTACTCTAAAAAGGTGCTAAGCCCATTTAGATTTCAGTTTTTGGAGACGACTCATCCGATTGCGTGTCAAATACCCGAAATTACCACCACATATTCGAAAAACATCTAACAAAACAATTGGAACCATTTTTTTCAAAAAGACCAATTTTTTTCTGAATAATGCGTTGTCAATTAACTATCCTAATACTTAATCAGATGAGTCGTTTCGAAAGCCGAAATTGTAAACTTATTGTTTTGGAACTCCCTTATAATACTGTGCGCGCGCATACCATGACGCTCCATAAGGATTTAAACGAATATTTACACGGTTATCGACTGTATTTGTCATTAACTTTCTGGCCTTGAAAACTACTCATATTATATAATATTTGTGATCTAGCCAATGACGAAAATGGTAATGACCCGATGTGTATTTACGGAGGCGATCATATCCCTATTCACATTTTGTTTATATCCCGGCCCTACTACTTAAAAACCACACACATTTCCTAATCAAGGCCGGGATATTAACAAAGTGTGAATAAGGGATATATTTAAAGATTTGACACTGATGACCCTTCAGCCGGCGAACGTACCGGTCTGGAGTTTTTAGAACCCACCAGCTTAGTCTTATTTCCATGGCAGAATTTATACAATTATAGGAAAATTTTTAAAAACGAAGATTTGTCTTGAATACCCTCTTAATTAATTGGAAAACCCATTTTCTCTCATGGAGACAAAGCTCTCATCAAAACCAAAATCGGATGAATAATTAATATTTAGGTCTAAGGCATTTTACCAAATCATTTTTGGGTCCCTCGCGTCACTTAAAACCACGTGCTACATATTTTCGATTAAATTAGAAATTGTTATTTTGTCCTAGTTTCAAATTTTGCAAAACGATGAATGTGTTGCTGATCAATTAATGTGCCTTGAATGCAAAATGACACCGAATTCGCGGAAATGGAAGAAGACGAGGAGGAGATGCACGTTGATAAGGCGAGGATGTCCACAAAAATGAAAGCGAACGATAGTGGAGAAATAAGAAGAAACTTATGGTAATTAACATGTATGCCAAAACTTAATTGAAGAACCTAAGTCAATTTAAATAAAAGTCAAATTTGAAATTTTAAAATTAATTTATTTTAAAACCATAATTGGATTCCAATTTAAAATTAAAAATTTTTCCAATTTGAAAGTCTAAATGCCAATTCCAGTGTAAAATTTTGCCCAAATATTTTCGAGAGAAATTTGATAACTTTTGCATAATAAGAAACTGTACACATTATGATTTCCAAAAATAAATTCCCATGATTTCGTATCAGCGTTTTGCAACAACACATGACGATATTGTTTGAATACATTTCATCTTCATATTCAAACAATTTTTGCAACATATATCATTTTTTTCCCCGCGCATTATTCGGTCACGTGGATATTTAAAACTTCACGTAATGAAGGAATAAAAATATTCCTTCTGTAGATAAGACTCGCATGTGTTTGAGACAAATTTAAAAATACTCTCTCTACATCAAGAGTCAAAAACCATGTCAAAAGTCGATAACGGTTGCCATAGAACTGTACGAGCAGCCTGTGAGTTAAAATATAGTAGAATTTTAAAATGAAATTGACCATATTCTGCAGACATATTTTCCTTACTTTTTTCAATTAAAAAATGCAGCTATGTTTATAGGATATGCAAGTTTTTTGGATGCTATTTCAAGAGTAAGATCAATTTATGGACGGAAACATGAAAAGAATAATTTCGAAGATAACGTTGAAAAAATTTATGGAAATTAATGAAGAAAATGAAGAGGACCTTGAACTCCGAAGAAAAAATAAACCGGACAAAATTTATAATGGTATACTTATAACTTAAGTAATTAGGCAACGCAAAACTTTTGTTGCTTAACATTTTCAATTGTTTATGATGACAAAAAATTTTCAGCAATTGCTTAAAAATTAAAACCATTTTTTAAATTGCCGTTTAATAATAAATTTCAAAATTTATAACTGGTAGTTTCAAACTTATCAAAAATTCAAGCCAATGATAAGCAAATTCAAAAACGGTTTTTCATTTTAAACCATTGCTGACAATTTTTCAAAATGTTTTTGAATCACAAAAAAGTTTATGCCGTTCTACGTTTAGTCCTAGTGAACTCAAATTCAAAGAACGCAAGAATTGTTTTGTTTTAAGTTTGAATACTGAAAATAGGAAGCTGCTAGCGTACTCACATTAAACTGATCATTATTAACAATTTATCTTTTATTTAAAATGAGGATATTTAAAGCAATAAGATAAAAAATTTCATAATTCGAGACGCGTCATGTTTTGCTCTTTGCGACCATTTGTACATACTTGATCCATGGTTGCTAATATGCGGTCCAGAAACGTGATTTGCAGATCTTTTTGTCAAAATGATGGTATTTCGAATGACCTTACTTTGACTGTTCCCTAACTAAAATTTTGGTAAAAATTTTAGTTTAATCATTTTTAAATGATTTTAATTTGAAATTTAATTAGAAGAGCACAAGCCGTCGCTTTCCACGTGACCCGAAAGTTTAAGAATATAGCTGTCAGAGAACATAAAAGTTAAGCCTATCTATAAATTCATTAAAGTGTCTTAATCATTTAAATAAATTTTTTGTAAATTTTTTTGTTTAGACACCTCCAGCTGCTGTGCAATCACTTGTCATATCACGGGAAAATCAGCAAACGAAAACGACAAACGATGAAATTTAGGTTCAATTTATAATCAACTTATATTTGTACATAGGAAATTAAGAAGAAATGAAGAATATCATTTATAGCTCCAGTGGAGAAGTGAATCTTTTTAAATGAACTGTTATCAAACCTTCATTAACCGACCGCGATTTATATTTATATAGATAAATTTCGTTCAGGAAAATATGAAAAAAATATTTTCAAAATAAAATTCAGCTTGCTTCCAAGAAATAAAATAAAATATTTTCATAACTTAATACGGGCCCTTAATGTGTTAGAATTGGCAGGAAACTTGAGAGCGCGAGACCATAAATTAACAATGTTAATTTCAAAATCTATCAAAATGTTAAAAATGTCAAGGCGTCTGATTGGTCGAAAGTATTTTTTTCACATACGTAAAATCATTTTAGACGATGCGCGGAAAACATACAAGGGTGTCACATTTTTGCTTCCGTTCTTATTTTGCACAATTTACTACCGCAAATCAAACATTTAATTGGCAAGCACCCAACGTGTTAATCAATAAAACGTTTGATTGGTAAATAGTAATTTGCAAAAAAACCAAGAACGGAAAGCAAAATGTGAATGCTTTAAATATTTAAAATTTCTATCGTTATTAATAAGAAATTATCCGAACAATAGATCCGAAGTATGCGATCTTATATTTACCTAATAGTTTACTGATGGAATTTACGTCTCAAAAATATTTTCTTTCACGATATTTTTATTATTTATTCATTCAAATATTTTTTTTTTAATTTCAGAAAATCGAAATATAACCTAATCAATGAATTATCATAAAAGTTATCGTAAACTTATCATTTTCGTTTAGAAAAACCGGTTTGAACCCTGAATCTCTGCAGAGTATATTTGTTCATCTTTTTAATTAATTATAGCCTTTAACTTATAGGCTATAAGTTATAGGTTCTTCGCCGGAATTTCATACAACTGTTATCGGAGCAATTTTTATTGTCAAAAAAAAGATAGTTTGACAAATTCGCGCTCATAAAAAATGAATTTTAAACCGCTTGAAATTTTCGGAAATCTCTCTTTTTTACCCAGGCGGTAAGACAAGCCAAAATTGCCTATACTTTGCTTAAGATGGCTGTCTAGCCGCTGGGTAAAAAAAGTTGGCAGAAGTCGATTAACGTAAGGCAGATAAATATTGGTTGTATTTAAAACTAGCAAGACTTCCTATAAACTAATTTCTCGAAATTCTCGTATAGTCAGTAAAGTTTTAAGAAAATCGGCGTTACGAATAAGTTTTAGAGAAATCGCAAAAAAATAAGAATGAATTTCATCTAAATGAATTACTTTTGAACAGTTGATGATAAACCGTTTAAATCAATATTTTTTGAATTTTCATAGACAAACTCTTTTTTCAAAAATTTTTATAAAAAGTCTAAAGAATATTTTTTATAGATCAATTTAAAAAAGTTGAAATTTTTGAGCCTCCCTCCTCCAAGGGTTACGCCTTCTGAATGTGAACATTCATTATCTCAATTATGGTAGATCCTCCGGTTAGCTTAGATTTACCGGTTTGAGCCATAGTTTTTTGCGAAGACAACCCGTTAAAATGAACAGATGCCAAATTCAAATACAAAATGAAAAAATGAAGTTTGCTCAGAATGCTAGTAACATTCAAATAAAAGTTGTGAAACTATTCATTTATTAGTCGGGGCAAATGAAATGGTTTTTTAAAATGAAATTGATGAGTCAGTCCATCTAGGTGTCAGAAAGGATATCTGCTAGATCGGAATGTGCTTTTTGTTTTTGTCTGAATAAAAGACGGTAAATCGGTAACGGATATGCTCATTTTTATAACGCGATTCGAATGTTTAAGATTCGACTCTGTTTGATTGAGTAACATTTTTTGTCGAAAAAAATGAAAAACAAATTATTAAAATGACGCAATTTTCAGTTAACAGACATGGGCTATTTTTGGCCACGTTCCCTTACGTACCTATGGATACTTTCACGAAGCAATCGCTCTGATGGCCCAGTAATAAGGCACAAACAATGGCTTGTTTTTAAAGAACAAAACGAAGCATTTAATTGACTGGAGTATTCATAGAGTCGTAAGGAACGAGGCTAAAAACTGGGAACATCATGGGTACAGGAACTGTAACGTTATTAATTAATTCATAAATTATATTTTGCGAAGATAGATTTTTATTGGTAACGATAATATCTATTACGGGGCACTTGCTGGAGCTTTTATGCCACTTTTTACCAAATTTTTTATAATACAATGTAAATTTGACTTTTGAAAACGACCACCCATTTTAAGTTTAAGATAGCTCAAATGATAATAAATTGTCCGAATCAGACCACATTTTTTTTGTTTTTTTCTAAAGATCATAATGTTTAATTTCAGTTTTTGTAAAAAAAATTTTTTATCCATTTTTTCTAAAATTTTTTTTTCAGTTTGAGGCCATCCTAAGACCTAATCAGATAAGTTCGTTTCAAAGCCGTATTATATCCCCTTAGGAAGTATATTGTTAAATTCTGGTTTTGGTCTAGTACATTGGTACCTACTCAACGTACATAATGTACTAGACCAAACCAGAATTTAACAATCACTTCCTAAGGGGGTATAAAGATATTGATGAGAAAGTGGCTAAAAGCCCCACAAAGTACCGTAATAGATATTTAATTGAATAACGATTTTTCTTCAAATTGCTGACTTTTCGAAGCCTACCATTTTTGATACCGTGCAGTTTGATGTAATTGCGTATCGGCGAACTTCTTTCCTTTAAAAAAATGGTCATTGTGGGCGATGTTGAAAAAACCAAACCACATTTCCCACAATGAGCAATTCACCGAAACCCAATTATTCAATGAATCCCATCGAAAGAGCATAAAACTGAAACCAAACCCACCAAAATAACGTGGAGATTGATGCAGCTTGAAAATATTTGAAGTGGATTTAATGATTCTGCATAATAAGTCTCCACTGATGATAAATTGAATATTGAACAAACATCAAAAAATTAAGAATTGTTTGAAAATCCAATTTTTTGACCGAATGGTATTTTTCAAGTGGCCATTTAATTTGTTGCGTTCTTGGTGCAATAATACAGAGTTATCCGTATTAAGTTCGAGATACTTATCGACAAATTTGACCAATCAGATAATTTTGATCAATTTTTTAGTAATTTTATTCCAGGAAGGTGAAGGGGGCCAGCAGACCGCTTCGGACTTATCGGATCAATAATTTAAAACCTGATTAAAAGGACGGTTTTTGAAACCGGATCAAGTTCTGCCGACTCCAACATATTCACATGTCTTCGAATATCCCTTATCACCTTATTGGTTTAGAAATGCGTAGCCACTACTTCCTTTTTAACGTGTGATTTTTAACGTTGTGGCTACGCATTCTAACCAAAAGGGTGGATAAAGGGATAATAGAAATTTTTAAGCAATAAAAAACACATACTGTACAATCAGGTCACACTTTTTGCTTGCGATCTTAGTATTTTTCCATTCCATCAATGCGTTTGAATTTACAAACAGGTTGATGACGCATCTTTTTGCATCAACAAAACTGAATCCGCAAAGCGTATGGAGGTTGGCCAGTTTTGACTGTCAGGCTGGATCAAAAGCCCATTATTGATGGTTGATAATTATTTATCAGTTAACATCTATTATATGTAGAATAATTATGCGTGAAATCCGCTGGTTAAATTTATCTGATATCTGAAGCGTCTTCATTTAATTTTTAATATCGCTAAATAATGGAGAAAATTATACGAACTTCAACAGAATGTCCATTCGGTAGAGTTTCCCATTATAAAAAAATGGGTCGAGGACAGGGTTGAAGAAATTATGAAGAAAAATTAAATAACGACATTCTATCGAAGAATTGATAATCCAAAGCATATTCAATTACTTTTTGATTTGCTAGAAAAAATTTTATGTGTGAAGCAAACCCTGGCTTCCATATTGAGTCATATAATAGGCTTCAGATTTTGACAATACTTGAAATTTCAAACAAACCATTCGGTTAAATAATCAACAATAGTGGTAGACTACTGGTAGTCTCCGGAAAATTTTCGATGTCAAAGTTCGACGATCAGAAGACTTTCACAACACAAATCACCAGTTTCATATGAAGCATATAAGCGTGATCTGTTCAAGAATATATATTATTTAGACAACACAAGCTGACTAAAAAATTGACTCGGTCCAGATGAAAGCTCTGGAAGGCTTATATTTGCAATAATAAGTTGTGATTTTTGTTCAAATAAGTCTGGTTCAAAATTTAGGGCAAATCAAAATCTCCGCACCCTTTTTTAGTGATTGAAACTGATTTATTTTTTGTCAAATTAAGCCTCACCACTGTAAGTTGACTGATGCATAAGTGTTTGCGTGGAGTTTAAAAAAGTATAGATGAAGTAATCAACCTTTAAAATAGAGCATCCTTTCCGGAAATTAAATATGACACCAAGGAATTGACAAAAATAATAATAATTCGTGAGTTCTAATTGGCGATATAAACCATCGATATGCATCAACTTACATTACTTTTATCAAATAGTAAGTTTAATTAATATAAAAGTGTTAATTTGAGGCCATTATTCAATAATAGACCATATAAAATTATGAAATCAAGTACTAGTCTATATCAAAAAATAATTGAAAGTCTATAAATATGAATAATCTCATTTTGTTTCTTCACACTATATACGATTTTTAATTTTCAAGCACTGCACATATTGGACCAATGCTGTGATTTCAAAGTTAGACAACAAATGTACTAAATTTTCGATCACTATTTTATAGTATTATTTGCAGAGGTAAACCATTAGAAAAAAAGATAGTCAGGCTCTTCCTAGAGTCTTTTCTCTAATTCTGACTCGTAAGTTAAATCAAAAAACAATTTTTTTATTGAACACCGATAATATTGCATTTTTCGTATCACCTAAAAAAAACAAATTTATTTTAACTAACTTAGGAACAAGAATGCGCACAGCTTTATTTATATTTGCATTCATATGAAACTGATAGGACTAACAGAAAATTCTGTAAGTATATAGGTGAAAAGTCTTCCTGATCGTCGAAACTTAAGACCAATCTATTTTTTATAACAAAAAATAAATTAAAAAAAGAGAAAGTTTTTAACACGCAACTCAGAACATTATCCCATGTTATTTAACCACTTTATGCCAGCAACATTATGCGTAGGCCACAACGTATACATATATTTACACGTTATAAAACGCCGAGGAGTAGGTTGGGCTTTGACGAAAATTTCCAATTTAACTAATGTGTCCACTAAGTGTAAAATTACTGAAAGACGGCATATTTATTTAATTAATATAAGACTAACACAAATTAATAATTGGTACGTCCAGGTTGATTAGGCGCTTACTATTTAGTTCAAAAAAGTTCCTCATGAATGGTTAAATATTTTTTTGTTTACCGAGGAAGAAATAATTAAACACTAGAATAGGAAAAAGGTAACGCAGAATGAATAGCTAACCCATAAAATCATATTGAGGGGATTCAGCCCATTTAACAAAATTCATTCGTGGAACTGCATAANTTTTTTTCAAAATGTATCTGCTTCCTGAGTTTTCAAGGTACAACAATGATTTATGACTTTAATTACCTGGACAGAACATGTGCAGGTCATCTGGGAGCGTTTTAGAAACATTCCTTGATTTGGCTTCAGAATCACCAAAAAACAGTATTTTGACCCTGTTAAAGACGTCTCAATCAAAATGTATCTCTTCCCTGAATTTGAAAGTTACACATTCGAAACCTAGATGAATGTACAGCTATGAAATTGTTAAATAATTTTACAGGCTGAAGAGTCGTTCAGATCAGAAACGAGAAGTTTTGTCGAAAATTTCTTTCTTAGTTTTCCCAAAAATCGTGTTTTAATTTCCAAACATTAAGATATTTCAAGTTATTTCATACAAAATATTTTTGAATGCCTCAAAAAGTGCTTTTTCTGACCAATTCCTAAGATAGGGATCCTGCCTCCATCCCTTAGCGTTCGTCTTTGACCTCGATCAGATATCTCGATATATCAAAATAAAACAAGTATCCCAAAATGCTTTTAATTGTCTATATTCTTATAAAAGCCATTGGCATATAAATTTAAGATTATTTTTCTGGGCCTCATTTAGCAAGCGACCCCCTTTAACATTTATAAGGATATTTGAACACTTTTCAAGATTTTTTCTTGTTAATGTAAAAAGTTACAGTCTGTAAACTCCAGAAGATCTTCAATAAAAAATAATGGTATTTAAAAAAAAAATGAGAAATTTTTGCATATGTTTATGGCGCGCCAATGGAGGACCTCCATTGGAGGTGAAGAAAAATTAAAGCAATAATGACAAAAAACAGCCGAATAAATTGGGTTCTTTTGAGATCTTCATTTTTGCTGATCTCCAGAAAAACCGGCAATTGTTTGGTATTTTATTATTTATTGTGGAAAACTCTAAATCTAGGAACTGCCTACCTTCTTTAATGGCTTTAAATTAAATCATTATAATTAAATGCACGTTTATGGTTTTGTCACTTTCTTAACAGATTGTAAATGAGAAGTCCAGAAGTCTGGCTTGCCCAAGAACGGTTTAAATCCTCACTTTAGAAAACTTTCGGATTAAAAATAAAAATCAGTCCATGGAATATCACCTTTTGGAATAAAGTGTTTAATACGAGGTTTTGAAAATTTCATTCTGTTGTCTTAAATTAAAGCTAAATATTTTAAGGAATTTTTGGTAGGAGTCAAGAGGGTCGTAGAATGAAACCCAATGGGAGAAAAATATCACTGAAGAGAATCTTATCGAGGAATAAAGTTCAGAAAAACTTCAAAGAAAAAATGAAGGAAACTGAATGAAGAAAGAAACCGATGACGATTGTGGAGGATCTGCGTAAGGAAAATAACCTTTACAAAACCAAACGGGTGCCTCTCAGTACTCTAAAAAGGTGCTAAGCCCATTTAGATTTCAGTTTTTGGAGACGACTCATCCGATTGCGTGTCAAATACCCGAAATTACCACCACATATTCGAAAAACATCTAACAAAACAATTGGAACCATTTTTTTCAAAAAGACCAATTTTTTTCTGAATAATGCGTTGTCAATTAACTATCCTAATACTTAATCAGATGAGTCGTTTCGAAAGCCGAAATTGTAAACTTATTGTTTTGGAACTCCCTTATAATACTGTGCGCGCGCATACCATGACGCTCCATAAGGATTTAAACGAATATTTACACGGTTATCGACTGTATTTGTCATTAACTTTCTGGCCTTGAAAACTACTCATATTATATAATATTTGTGATCTAGCCAATGACGAAAATGGTAATGACCCGATGTGTATTTACGGAGGCGATCATATCCCTATTCACATTTTGTTTATATCCCGGCCCTACTACTTAAAAACCACACACATTTCCTAATCAAGGCCGGGATATTAACAAAGTGTGAATAAGGGATATATTTAAAGATTTGACACTGATGACCCTTCAGCCGGCGAACGTACCGGTCTGGAGTTTTTAGAACCCACCAGCTTAGTCTTATTTCCATGGCAGAATTTATACAATTATAGGAAAATTTTTAAAAACGAAGATTTGTCTTGAATACCCTCTTAATTAATTGGAAAACCCATTTTCTCTCATGGAGACAAAGCTCTCATCAAAACCAAAATCGGATGAATAATTAATATTTAGGTCTAAGGCATTTTACCAAATCATTTTTGGGTCCCTCGCGTCACTTAAAACCACGTGCTACATATTTTCGATTAAATTAGAAATTGTTATTTTGTCCTAGTTTCAAATTTTGCAAAACGATGAATGTGTTGCTGATCAATTAATGTGCCTTGAATGCAAAATGACACCGAATTCGCGGAAATGGAAGAAGACGAGGAGGAGATGCACGTTGATAAGGCGAGGATGTCCACAAAAATGAAAGCGAACGATAGTGGAGAAATAAGAAGAAACTTATGGTAATTAACATGTATGCCAAAACTTAATTGAAGAACCTAAGTCAATTTAAATAAAAGTCAAATTTGAAATTTTAAAATTAATTTATTTTAAAACCATAATTGGATTCCAATTTAAAATTAAAAATTTTTCCAATTTGAAAGTCTAAATGCCAATTCCAGTGTAAAATTTTGCCCAAATATTTTCGAGAGAAATTTGATAACTTTTGCATAATAAGAAACTGTACACATTATGATTTCCAAAAATAAATTCCCATGATTTCGTATCAGCGTTTTGCAACAACACATGACGATATTGTTTGAATACATTTCATCTTCATATTCAAACAATTTTTGCAACATATATCATTTTTTTCCCCGCGCATTATTCGGTCACGTGGATATTTAAAACTTCACGTAATGAAGGAATAAAAATATTCCTTCTGTAGATAAGACTCGCATGTGTTTGAGACAAATTTAAAAATACTCTCTCTACATCAAGAGTCAAAAACCATGTCAAAAGTCGATAACGGTTGCCATAGAACTGTACGAGCAGCCTGTGAGTTAAAATATAGTAGAATTTTAAAATGAAATTGACCATATTCTGCAGACATATTTTCCTTACTTTTTTCAATTAAAAAATGCAGCTATGTTTATAGGATATGCAAGTTTTTTGGATGCTATTTCAAGAGTAAGATCAATTTATGGACGGAAACATGAAAAGAATAATTTCGAAGATAACGTTGAAAAAATTTATGGAAATTAATGAAGAAAATGAAGAGGACCTTGAACTCCGAAGAAAAAATAAACCGGACAAAATTTATAATGGTATACTTATAACTTAAGTAATTAGGCAACGCAAAACTTTTGTTGCTTAACATTTTCAATTGTTTATGATGACAAAAAATTTTCAGCAATTGCTTAAAAATTAAAACCATTTTTTAAATTGCCGTTTAATAATAAATTTCAAAATTTATAACTGGTAGTTTCAAACTTATCAAAAATTCAAGCCAATGATAAGCAAATTCAAAAACGGTTTTTCATTTTAAACCATTGCTGACAATTTTTCAAAATGTTTTTGAATCACAAAAAAGTTTATGCCGTTCTACGTTTAGTCCTAGTGAACTCAAATTCAAAGAACGCAAGAATTGTTTTGTTTTAAGTTTGAATACTGAAAATAGGAAGCTGCTAGCGTACTCACATTAAACTGATCATTATTAACAATTTATCTTTTATTTAAAATGAGGATATTTAAAGCAATAAGATAAAAAATTTCATAATTCGAGACGCGTCATGTTTTGCTCTTTGCGACCATTTGTACATACTTGATCCATGGTTGCTAATATGCGGTCCAGAAACGTGATTTGCAGATCTTTTTGTCAAAATGATGGTATTTCGAATGACCTTACTTTGACTGTTCCCTAACTAAAATTTTGGTAAAAATTTTAGTTTAATCATTTTTAAATGATTTTAATTTGAAATTTAATTAGAAGAGCACAAGCCGTCGCTTTCCACGTGACCCGAAAGTTTAAGAATATAGCTGTCAGAGAACATAAAAGTTAAGCCTATCTATAAATTCATTAAAGTGTCTTAATCATTTAAATAAATTTTTTGTAAATTTTTTTGTTTAGACACCTCCAGCTGCTGTGCAATCACTTGTCATATCACGGGAAAATCAGCAAACGAAAACGACAAACGATGAAATTTAGGTTCAATTTATAATCAACTTATATTTGTACATAGGAAATTAAGAAGAAATGAAGAATATCATTTATAGCTCCAGTGGAGAAGTGAATCTTTTTAAATGAACTGTTATCAAACCTTCATTAACCGACCGCGATTTATATTTATATAGATAAATTTCGTTCAGGAAAATATGAAAAAAATATTTTCAAAATAAAATTCAGCTTGCTTCCAAGAAATAAAATAAAATATTTTCATAACTTAATACGGGCCCTTAATGTGTTAGAATTGGCAGGAAACTTGAGAGCGCGAGACCATAAATTAACAATGTTAATTTCAAAATCTATCAAAATGTTAAAAATGTCAAGGCGTCTGATTGGTCGAAAGTATTTTTTTCACATACGTAAAATCATTTTAGACGATGCGCGGAAAACATACAAGGGTGTCACATTTTTGCTTCCGTTCTTATTTTGCACAATTTACTACCGCAAATCAAACATTTAATTGGCAAGCACCCAACGTGTTAATCAATAAAACGTTTGATTGGTAAATAGTAATTTGCAAAAAAACCAAGAACGGAAAGCAAAATGTGAATGCTTTAAATATTTAAAATTTCTATCGTTATTAATAAGAAATTATCCGAACAATAGATCCGAAGTATGCGATCTTATATTTACCTAATAGTTTACTGATGGAATTTACGTCTCAAAAATATTTTCTTTCACGATATTTTTATTATTTATTCATTCAAATATTTTTTTTTTAATTTCAGAAAATCGAAATATAACCTAATCAATGAATTATCATAAAAGTTATCGTAAACTTATCATTTTCGTTTAGAAAAACCGGTTTGAACCCTGAATCTCTGCAGAGTATATTTGTTCATCTTTTTAATTAATTATAGCCTTTAACTTATAGGCTATAAGTTATAGGTTCTTCGCCGGAATTTCATACAACTGTTATCGGAGCAATTTTTATTGTCAAAAAAAAGATAGTTTGACAAATTCGCGCTCATAAAAAATGAATTTTAAACCGCTTGAAATTTTCGGAAATCTCTCTTTTTTACCCAGGCGGTAAGACAAGCCAAAATTGCCTATACTTTGCTTAAGATGGCTGTCTAGCCGCTGGGTAAAAAAAGTTGGCAGAAGTCGATTAACGTAAGGCAGATAAATATTGGTTGTATTTAAAACTAGCAAGACTTCCTATAAACTAATTTCTCGAAATTCTCGTATAGTCAGTAAAGTTTTAAGAAAATCGGCGTTACGAATAAGTTTTAGAGAAATCGCAAAAAAATAAGAATGAATTTCATCTAAATGAATTACTTTTGAACAGTTGATGATAAACCGTTTAAATCAATATTTTTTGAATTTTCATAGACAAACTCTTTTTTCAAAAATTTTTATAAAAAGTCTAAAGAATATTTTTTATAGATCAATTTAAAAAAGTTGAAATTTTTGAGCCTCCCTCCTCCAAGGGTTACGCCTTCTGAATGTGAACATTCATTATCTCAATTATGGTAGATCCTCCGGTTAGCTTAGATTTACCGGTTTGAGCCATAGTTTTTTGCGAAGACAACCCGTTAAAATGAACAGATGCCAAATTCAAATACAAAATGAAAAAATGAAGTTTGCTCAGAATGCTAGTAACATTCAAATAAAAGTTGTGAAACTATTCATTTATTAGTCGGGGCAAATGAAATGGTTTTTTAAAATGAAATTGATGAGTCAGTCCATCTAGGTGTCAGAAAGGATATCTGCTAGATCGGAATGTGCTTTTTGTTTTTGTCTGAATAAAAGACGGTAAATCGGTAACGGATATGCTCATTTTTATAACGCGATTCGAATGTTTAAGATTCGACTCTGTTTGATTGAGTAACATTTTTTGTCGAAAAAAATGAAAAACAAATTATTAAAATGACGCAATTTTCAGTTAACAGACATGGGCTATTTTTGGCCACGTTCCCTTACGTACCTATGGATACTTTCACGAAGCAATCGCTCTGATGGCCCAGTAATAAGGCACAAACAATGGCTTGTTTTTAAAGAACAAAACGAAGCATTTAATTGACTGGAGTATTCATAGAGTCGTAAGGAACGAGGCTAAAAACTGGGAACATCATGGGTACAGGAACTGTAACGTTATTAATTAATTCATAAATTATATTTTGCGAAGATAGATTTTTATTGGTAACGATAATATCTATTACGGGGCACTTGCTGGAGCTTTTATGCCACTTTTTACCAAATTTTTTATAATACAATGTAAATTTGACTTTTGAAAACGACCACCCATTTTAAGTTTAAGATAGCTCAAATGATAATAAATTGTCCGAATCAGACCACATTTTTTTTGTTTTTTTCTAAAGATCATAATGTTTAATTTCAGTTTTTGTAAAAAAAATTTTTTATCCATTTTTTCTAAAATTTTTTTTTCAGTTTGAGGCCATCCTAAGACCTAATCAGATAAGTTCGTTTCAAAGCCGTATTATATCCCCTTAGGAAGTATATTGTTAAATTCTGGTTTTGGTCTAGTACATTGGTACCTACTCAACGTACATAATGTACTAGACCAAACCAGAATTTAACAATCACTTCCTAAGGGGGTATAAAGATATTGATGAGAAAGTGGCTAAAAGCCCCACAAAGTACCGTAATAGATATTTAATTGAATAACGATTTTTCTTCAAATTGCTGACTTTTCGAAGCCTACCATTTTTGATACCGTGCAGTTTGATGTAATTGCGTATCGGCGAACTTCTTTCCTTTAAAAAAATGGTCATTGTGGGCGATGTTGAAAAAACCAAACCACATTTCCCACAATGAGCAATTCACCGAAACCCAATTATTCAATGAATCCCATCGAAAGAGCATAAAACTGAAACCAAACCCACCAAAATAACGTGGAGATTGATGCAGCTTGAAAATATTTGAAGTGGATTTAATGATTCTGCATAATAAGTCTCCACTGATGATAAATTGAATATTGAACAAACATCAAAAAATTAAGAATTGTTTGAAAATCCAATTTTTTGACCGAATGGTATTTTTCAAGTGGCCATTTAATTTGTTGCGTTCTTGGTGCAATAATACAGAGTTATCCGTATTAAGTTCGAGATACTTATCGACAAATTTGACCAATCAGATAATTTTGATCAATTTTTTAGTAATTTTATTCCAGGAAGGTGAAGGGGGCCAGCAGACCGCTTCGGACTTATCGGATCAATAATTTAAAACCTGATTAAAAGGACGGTTTTTGAAACCGGATCAAGTTCTGCCGACTCCAACATATTCACATGTCTTCGAATATCCCTTATCACCTTATTGGTTTAGAAATGCGTAGCCACTACTTCCTTTTTAACGTGTGATTTTTAACGTTGTGGCTACGCATTCTAACCAAAAGGGTGGATAAAGGGATAATAGAAATTTTTAAGCAATAAAAAACACATACTGTACAATCAGGTCACACTTTTTGCTTGCGATCTTAGTATTTTTCCATTCCATCAATGCGTTTGAATTTACAAACAGGTTGATGACGCATCTTTTTGCATCAACAAAACTGAATCCGCAAAGCGTATGGAGGTTGGCCAGTTTTGACTGTCAGGCTGGATCAAAAGCCCATTATTGATGGTTGATAATTATTTATCAGTTAACATCTATTATATGTAGAATAATTATGCGTGAAATCCGCTGGTTAAATTTATCTGATATCTGAAGCGTCTTCATTTAATTTTTAATATCGCTAAATAATGGAGAAAATTATACGAACTTCAACAGAATGTCCATTCGGTAGAGTTTCCCATTATAAAAAAATGGGTCGAGGACAGGGTTGAAGAAATTATGAAGAAAAATTAAATAACGACATTCTATCGAAGAATTGATAATCCAAAGCATATTCAATTACTTTTTGATTTGCTAGAAAAAATTTTATGTGTGAAGCAAACCCTGGCTTCCATATTGAGTCATATAATAGGCTTCAGATTTTGACAATACTTGAAATTTCAAACAAACCATTCGGTTAAATAATCAACAATAGTGGTAGACTACTGGTAGTCTCCGGAAAATTTTCGATGTCAAAGTTCGACGATCAGAAGACTTTCACAACACAAATCACCAGTTTCATATGAAGCATATAAGCGTGATCTGTTCAAGAATATATATTATTTAGACAACACAAGCTGACTAAAAAATTGACTCGGTCCAGATGAAAGCTCTGGAAGGCTTATATTTGCAATAATAAGTTGTGATTTTTGTTCAAATAAGTCTGGTTCAAAATTTAGGGCAAATCAAAATCTCCGCACCCTTTTTTAGTGATTGAAACTGATTTATTTTTTGTCAAATTAAGCCTCACCACTGTAAGTTGACTGATGCATAAGTGTTTGCGTGGAGTTTAAAAAAGTATAGATGAAGTAATCAACCTTTAAAATAGAGCATCCTTTCCGGAAATTAAATATGACACCAAGGAATTGACAAAAATAATAATAATTCGTGAGTTCTAATTGGCGATATAAACCATCGATATGCATCAACTTACATTACTTTTATCAAATAGTAAGTTTAATTAATATAAAAGTGTTAATTTGAGGCCATTATTCAATAATAGACCATATAAAATTATGAAATCAAGTACTAGTCTATATCAAAAAATAATTGAAAGTCTATAAATATGAATAATCTCATTTTGTTTCTTCACACTATATACGATTTTTAATTTTCAAGCACTGCACATATTGGACCAATGCTGTGATTTCAAAGTTAGACAACAAATGTACTAAATTTTCGATCACTATTTTATAGTATTATTTGCAGAGGTAAACCATTAGAAAAAAAGATAGTCAGGCTCTTCCTAGAGTCTTTTCTCTAATTCTGACTCGTAAGTTAAATCAAAAAACAATTTTTTTATTGAACACCGATAATATTGCATTTTTCGTATCACCTAAAAAAAACAAATTTATTTTAACTAACTTAGGAACAAGAATGCGCACAGCTTTATTTATATTTGCATTCATATGAAACTGATAGGACTAACAGAAAATTCTGTAAGTATATAGGTGAAAAGTCTTCCTGATCGTCGAAACTTAAGACCAATCTATTTTTTATAACAAAAAATAAATTAAAAAAAGAGAAAGTTTTTAACACGCAACTCAGAACATTATCCCATGTTATTTAACCACTTTATGCCAGCAACATTATGCGTAGGCCACAACGTATACATATATTTACACGTTATAAAACGCCGAGGAGTAGGTTGGGCTTTGACGAAAATTTCCAATTTAACTAATGTGTCCACTAAGTGTAAAATTACTGAAAGACGGCATATTTATTTAATTAATATAAGACTAACACAAATTAATAATTGGTACGTCCAGGTTGATTAGGCGCTTACTATTTAGTTCAAAAAAGTTCCTCATGAATGGTTAAATATTTTTTTGTTTACCGAGGAAGAAATAATTAAACACTAGAATAGGAAAAAGGTAACGCAGAATGAATAGCTAACCCATAAAATCATATTGAGGGGATTCAGCCCATTTAACAAAATTCATTCGTGGAACTGCATAANAATCTAGGACTGCTACCTCTTTAATGGCTTTAAATTAAATCATTAAATTAATGCACGTTTATGGTTTGTCACTTTCTTAACAGATTGTAAAAATGAGAAGCCAGAGTCTGGCTGCCAGACGGTTTATCCTCACTTTAGAACTTTCGATTAAAATAAAAATCAGTCATGGAATATCAACCTTTTGGAATAAAGTGTTTAATACGAGGTTTTGAAATTTCATTCTGTTTTGTCCTTAAATTAAAGCTAAATATTTTAAGGAATTTTTGGTAGGAAGTCAAGAGGTCGTAAGAATGAACCCAAATGGGAGAAAAATATCACTGAAGAGAATCTTATTCGAGGAATAAGTTCAGAAAAACTTTCAAGAAAAAATGAAGGAAAACTGAATGAAGAAGAAACCGATGACGATTG
>SCLH01000480.1:292954-326186 GCA_004367855.1 Oikopleura vanhoeffeni
AATATTTTCATAATTTAATAAATTTGGCCCTTAAGCGTGTTTCAGAAATTGGCAGGAAAACTTGAGAGTGCACCAGTAAAATTAAGCAATTCTATACCCCTCCTCTCAATCTATCAAAATGATTCAAACCCAATCCTCATATCATCCCGGCGCTTGACCCCTTCTTCTGCTGAATACAATTGTGGGTTCCCCACGTCAAATCCCTAATTTTTCACATTTACGTAAAATCATTTAGACGATGCGGAAAAACATACAGAGGAGCTCGTCACATCTTTTGACATATCCGTTCTTGATTTTTGCCTCCAGCTAAAAATTTACTATCCGCTCTCTTATATATTCTATATAAGCGATCCTCCAATGTGGCAAAAGATCATCCTACGTGTTTTTATAAGTAAATCTCTAACTCTATAAAAACGTTTAGTATATAATGATTGTGTAAATAGAGCTCAAAATTATTGCAAACACCCCCTGAAACCGGTAAGCATATAATATTTTTACACCACATCTTTCATTTAATATTTAATAAACTATACTCTCCTCAGATCATTTATTATTTTCATATTCAATACGAGACTCTCGAACTCCGACAACCAGCTCGATCGCCAACATAGTCAGCTTACTCCCATAATTCTGCCCTCAGTAATTCCCGCTCATCTGGCTCCTAGCGAAGACCCTTTGGAAAACTTGCGTAGTGTATTCAAAAAAATTTAATTTCAGAATTAAGGCTAGAATGAAAAGGGAGAGCAAGGCTTGTAACATGGGATGGTTTTTTTGTGTAGACCCGTGTGTCTCGCCTCCTGCACCTCCTTTACGATTATGGCTTTAAAGCATAATAATGATAGGCAAAAAATGCTTTGTTAGCCAGAGGTGATTAGTAACCAATCTGTCGGTTCTAAAGGAATATTAATCCTTTTTTTTAATTCCTTTATAGGGAAGAATTTTAAAAAAAAGTATATAAAAAAATATAATTCATTCTCAAAATATATTGTCTACAAATTCAAGTTGCTGACGCCATATGTCAAATTCAACCATATCCCTTTATCACTTTGATATGGAGTTAGAATGCGTAGCCACAACGTTCAATAAATTTAACTCGGTTTTATAAGGAAGTAACAGTAGTGCATGACTCTGATTTTTTATTTTTCGACACCAAAAATCTTAATTGGTACAGTGCCGTAATAGTTTATATTCAACCATATATCAAAAGTCACGGGACCTCAACGGAAAAATGATTATTTACTAAATGTTTTCTCATTCGCACTTAGCAACCAATCATTCTCTCATTTAGTACCTAGGCCAGACTTGATCTATATTTTTCTTTTACTATTATCATATTTTTATCATACTTAACAATAAATTTGTTATTTCAATCACCCTCATGTAAATCAAATTCCTTATAACATTGGTTGTTGATTCTCAAAGATAAGGAAAACTACACTTTCAGGCGCGTAAAATTTCGCAATTTTGAATAATAAACCACAAATTTTACATCTCATACGTGTTGTTAAAGCTAAATATTAATAATAATCTCGAGTTCAACAGCCGAAGTCGGAGATTTGCAGGTCACCGGTCACGTGTCATTGGGTACGTTTTCAGTACTTGTTTAATTACAGGCTATAACCTCAAAAACTGCAAATACTATCGGGCTTCGTTTATCTGAGACCTCGTAGTTTGAATTGATTAACTCACAATATACCAGACAATTTTGGAATCTAAAAAACACGCTGCGTTATTAGCAGTCTCTCTTATTTGTGGCCATGGAGTAATAGAATTTCTTGATGGTTCATCAGATACGGTAGAGAGGCTAAAACATCAATAAAATCGAACTGAAATTATTTTTTTTTTCAAAATTGCGAAATAATACCTCGTCAACTTACAGTAAGTGGTGTTCTCAACCTATGTTATTGAAATCAATGTAGACAAACCGTTCTATATCAATTTCGCCAAAAGGAGATATTGTTGTGCACGCCGATTCCATTGAAAGTTGTTTTAAAATCATATGCTGACTTGTCTACAAATACTATAAGTCACCGAGCTTGCGGTAAATGCTCGGAAAAAATATTGATTATCTCTGCTTGGCTTTGATGATATTACATTGGCTCTATGGAACGGCCAAACTGCATTGAAATGTTCAGCCGCGAAGATATGATACGCATTTTATTAGAGGAGATACTTGTCGCTTTTCGAGAATTTTCATGTGAATAGTATTATCACTTCGCAATGATAATTCGTGAGGTTTAGTGAATCATACAAGTTACATTTGTAAATAGTAGCTCCATATACTCTCTCATGATTACACACGAAATGAGCTTATCGTGCTTGATTGAATCTCTATTATCTCACATTCATTGATAATAAAAATATATAATTTGATGGCACACACTCCTGTACAAAAAGTTAAAGAAATATTGGAAATGCTGTTGATAAGAAGAGAATTTTTATAATCTGCCCACCTGCTGAAAAATATTAGGGCATTGTCCTCGCAACATCAGTGGTAAAACTTTCCGGCCAAATAGCATTCCTATTTATTCATTTTTAAATTTCTTTTCCTGTCCATAAACTGTAATTTCCAACACACCTTGAATCCAAAATTTTGACCGAATGGTATTTTTCAAGTGGCCATTTAATTTGTTGCGTTTCTTGTGCAATAATACAGAGTATATCCGTATTAAGTTCGAGATACTTATCGATCAAAATTTGAACCAATCAGATAATTTTGATCAATTTTTAGTAGATTTTTATTCCAGGAGTGAAGGGGGCAGACCGCTTCGGATCTTATCGGATCAAAAAATTAAAAAACCTGATTAAATAGGACATTTTGAAACCGCGATCAAGTTCTGCCGACTCCAACATATTCACTGTCTTCGAATATAGAATTTTAGCAAGTAAAAAACACATACTGTACAGCATGTCACATTTTTGCTTGCGATCTTAGTATTTTTTCCATCCATCAATGCGTTTGAATTTACAACAGGTTGATGACGCATCTTTTGCATCAACAAAAACTGAATCCCGCAAAGCGTATGGTAGGTTGGCCAGGTTTTGACTGTCAGGCTGGATTCAAAGCCCATTATTTTGATGGTTGATAATTTATTTATCAGTTAACATCTATTATATGTAGAAAATTATGCGTGAAATCCGCTGGTTAAATTTATCTGATATTGAAGCGGTCTTCATTTATTTTTAATATCGCTTAAATAAATGAGAAAATATACGAACTTCACAGATGTCATTCGGTAGAGGTTCCATTATAAAAAATGGGTCGAGACAGGTGAGAAATTATGAAGAAAAATAATAACGACATTCTATCGAAGAATTGATAAGATATTCATTACTTTTTGATTTCTAGAAAATTTTATGTGTGAAAAACCCTGGCTCCATTATTGAGTCATATTTGACAATACTTGAAATTTTCAACCAAAACCATTCGGTTAAAAAAATCACAATAGTGGTAGACTACTGGTAGTCTCGAATATTTTCGATGTCAAGTTCGACGATCAGAAGACTTTCACCAACTACAAATTCAGCCAGTTTCATTATGAAGGCAAAAATATAAGCTGTGATCTGTTCAAGAAATATTTTTTAGGACAAAAAGTGCTAAAAAAATTGACTCGGTCAGATGAAAGCTCTGGGAAGGCTTATATTTTTGCAATAATAATGTGTGATTTTTTGTTCAAATAAGTCTGGTTCAAAATGTTAGGAAAATAAAATTGCTCTTGATTGAAAACTGATTTATTTTTGTCAAATTAAGCTCACTAAAGTTGACTGATGCATAAGTTTTGCGTGGATGTTTAAAAGTATAGATGAAGTAAATCAACCTTTAAATAGAGCATCCTTTCCGGAAATTAAAATATGACACCAAGGAATTGACCAAAAATAATAATAAATTCGTGGTTCTAATTTGTATACACACTATTTTTATCAAATAGTAAGTTAATTATAAAGTTACTTTGAGCATATTCAGTATATTATATGATATACAGTATTTTTAAAAATATTGAATATAAGAATAACCTTGTTCACATTAATGTTAATTTTCGTAGCTGACATATTTGGCCAAGCTGGGCAAAGTTCACAAAATGTACTTTTTCGATTTTTTTAGTTTCGGGTAAACATAGAAAAGATGGCAAGGTTTTTTTTACAAAAACATATTTTTTAACGAAATAGCATTTTCTAACAAAAAACATTATTTAACAAAAAAGACATTTATTAACAAAAAAAACTTATAAACAAAAAAATCATTTTTTTAACAAAAAAAATTAAAAAAAAGAAAGTTTTTACCGATCAAAACATATCCTTTATTACACTTTTGCTTGAATGCGTAGCCAACAACGTTAAAATTACACGTTAAAAGGAGTAGTGGCTACGCATTCTAAGCAAAGTGTAATAAAGGGATATTTTAATAAGAAAATTTCTGAACATTTTTTAAAAGTTCCTGTGTTATTTTTTTTACCTCAGATAATAAAATGATGGGAAAGACGCAGATGCTAACCCAATAAAAAATAGGCAGACTAAAAAACATGGAAATACATACCAAATTATTGTGGTAACCAATGGTAACGAATAGAGGGCAATAGGAAGTTTTAATGATATAAGCTGTCAAAACTTCGTAGAAATAGATAAATTTATTTCAGTTTTTTTGAGAAAGAGGCCAAAGAAAAAAATCAATTCTGAAATTGTATTGCTGGGAATGAAATCTAATTCAATCTTGACTGGGGCATATCTATGTCAAATGGCTAAGACTGTGTGAACTCCGAGGGTATTTGGGGCTTAACTCCGAGGCGTTCTTTAAGGTTAATTTCTTGGGCGGGAGATCTCTAAAACTTGCAGGCTGGCAGGATGCAATAATATTAACTCTCAGGCGTAAAAAGGGTAATATTTAATTTAAGGGTACGCGTAGATTTCGCGTTAAGAAGCAGACTGAACTGGGAAAAGGTCAATAATAGACTTTTTGAGCCCGGCACGAGGCGGCGGCACCCTGAAAGAGGCTCAGGGGGCGAAAGGGAAACGTTTTTGGGGAATAAAAGGCGCGGAAGTTAATGTGTCGTTTCACATTATATACTATACTATAATTTTATAAATATAGTAATTAATGTTTGACACACTTAACCCCCGCAAATAATTTTTAGGATTTGTTTTATTGGTGAGATGAAATCTCGCAGGGTATAATGGCAGACGATTTTGGGGTTTGAGGTTGAGCGCGCGGCATGTTTTCGGCGGGGGTGGTAATAGAAATTCGGGCAGGGAAATTTATTTTATAGATTTTCGAAATCTGATTTATAAATCCCCTGCTAATTTTTAATCTGATTGGTGTGGTTTTGGCCGCGTTTTCGGGTTTGGTCGGCAGAAATTTTAGGGTATAAAACCTCGCGTTAAAAATTTATAATGTTATCATAAATTTAATGTCTCAAGAAAACTAAGACAATTTTCTGAGAAAAGAAATATTAAATTATTATTTTAAAACATTTGGAGAAAAGAAGCGTGGGCGCGTAACATCGAGATCCGGAAAGAGTTTGGGTTAGGAATAGATATGTACATAAGTATTTTGTGGAGGCTTTGGGTGCCTATTGGTTCGGATTGACAGATTGAGAGTTCTTCCTTGGTACTTTTTTAGTAAGTAACATCTACGCGATGATTTAAAATATCGCATAGAATGTGCATTATTTATATTTAATTAATTAAACCATAGGACTCAAAGTCAAGTAATAAGTATTAAACTTATATATTCATACAAACGACATTTGGTGTGACTAGACAAAATGCTGATGGAAGATTTTTAATAATTAAAATTAATGGCTTGTAAGTAAATCGCACGACGAAAAATCATAGTGACAACATTTAGCAGTCATACAGGTATATACTTGAACTAAAAACTGACAATTAGCATGTTATAAGGACAGAATATTTTATACATTTAAGAACTTAAAACAAAATTAAGAATGACAAAATAAAAAGTTTACACTGTAAATGAATAAAATAAATGAATATCTATTTTATAAGGACAAAGGTAAAACTTCAACAAATTACCGCGGAGTTTCAAGTGGTGAAGAAACTCAAAAGTGAAAGAGTTAAAAATATGGCTTAAACGCTACGAATATAATGAATAATGTAATCATATATTTAATATAACAATACGAAATTGAGAATTGATAAATATATAAAAGTCATACTGTTAATAATTTTTATGATTTAATATTTTAAATTTTAGAATTGCAACTTATGGTGGATTGGGAATTGGATTGGCTTGGATTGACTACAATTTCGAAAGAAAATATTGAACAATTATGCTTTTTGCAAAATTTAATAGAGATTTGACGGAGGCCGGCAGTGGGAAATAATAAGCCGTGGAAACTTCAACCTATGGTAATAAGAGATTTAATGTATATACTATTGGATCGGGTATCGTTTTCCACATAAAATAGTAAGCATTAATTAAACCCTCGCCACCCTACGAGAAAATTTAAAAATGACCCAAAAAATAAAATTTTGAAGCAATTAGCATAAAGTTAAATTTTCGAAATTATTAGCCATATCAGCATCAAAGAAAAATTTTCGCAAATTTTGTGGCCAATGCCGCACGCAAGTAAAATGTCTTGAAATTTTCGGCTAAATTGACAATAAGCATCGCTGAAAAACATTCAAGAATTTTGAGCCATATCAGCATAAGTGAAATTAAAAAAAAATAAGCCAATCAGGCAAGCAGGAAAAATTTTGCATTTTTATATCAATTTTTTGGATAATTTAAAAAAAAATTGTCGGAGTATTTCCGAATTGTGGAAGTAAAATTTTATATTTTGGAATGAAATTTGAGTTTAAGCAGTAATAATTTCGGAATTTGGTGTAAATTTTTTCGAAAATTTTGACTAATATTTTTCAGTTTTAGGCTATTTTTGCTAATTTTTTTTGAAAATTTTGAGTAGTTTTTTGGCTAAGTTTTTCGAATTTTTGACAATTTTTAACGAATTTGAAGTAGTTTTGGCTACATTTTTCGATTTTGACAAATTTTTGGCTAATTTTTAGATTTTGAGAAGTTTTTGGCTAATTTTTCGAATTTTTTTGACAATTTTTGGCTAATTTTCGTAGCAATTTTTGAGTAGTTTTTGGGCTACTTTTTCGAATTTTTTGCAAATTTTTTTGGCTAATTTTTAGAATTTTTGGCTAATTCTTTAGAAAATTTTTTTAACTGAAGTGTAAAATTTAACAGAGAATTGTTGAAGATTCAAGAATTTTGAAGTTTTTTGGAACGCATTTTTGATGATTTTTTTCAGTTTTCGTCTCGTTTGAAAATTTTCTAATTTTGTTCATTAATGAAAATTTCTGCCATTTCTGAAAAATTGTTTGGCATTTTGAATTTTCTGCCATTTTGAAAATTTCTGGGCGCTCATTTGAAATTTTTGCCATTTTGGCAATTTCTGCCTATTGTGAAATTTCTTATATTTTTCTTGGGCGCATTTGAATTTTTTCGAAGTTAATTTGCCATTTTCGATTTTTTGTTGAAATTTTTGCCAATTTTAAAAAATTTTTTCGAACACTTTCGTGCCATTTTGAAATTTTTGCCATTTTTATCATTTTCAAAAATCTTGCAATTTTGAATTTTCGTAACGTTTTTGAACATGTTTTTCTTGTCATTTTGCCATTTTTAAATTTTCAAATTTCTGCGCATTTAGAATATTTTCGAAAATTTCAATGCCATTTTGAAAATTTCTGCATTTTGAAAATTTTGTAATTTTGGAAATTTTCATGGCCATTTGAAATTTTCTTAATTTTTTTGGCCAATTTTGAATTTTTCGAAAATTTATTGCCATTTTCGAATTTTTCTTGTTGATTGTCCATTTTGGAAATTTTTCGTTTTAAAATTTTTTTTTTTTTTTTTTTTATAAGATTTAACTTATTAATTTAGACGTCAGGTCAGAAAGAAACAGGAAGGAATCTAACAAGATGAATCCATCAAAGACACGATTTAAAGTCGAGAAATGTAAGTTAAATACAAACGCCATCGATTTTTTTCGAATTATTTATAAATTTTTGAAAAAATCTGTTTTCGAAAAAATTAATTTTTCTCGAACTTTCGAAAAAAAAACAATCTTTTTTCTTAAAATTTTAGAAATAATTATTTTTTTTTTTTTCTGGGGGGAATTTTTGGGGTTTGAAACAGTAGTCGACTAAAGGTGAGGCGTAAATCTTCCTACTTTTTTTTCCTTTAAATTTCCGAAAAAATGAGCTTATTTAATATTCGGCTAAGATAAGGTTAAACTTTTTAACCCTTGTTCCCAAGCCGTCTTATTTAAAGACCGTGTAAGTCAAACAGCGTGCAAACTGTGCAGAGCAAATAATTGAAGCTGCCGAAGACGGGCTAATTTTATTTGCTAGGCGGGCGAGACGGTCCTAAATTCTAATCCCAGGCCACGAAAGTGGAAGGGAGGTCGTGAGATGGTAAATCACCGCTCAAGATTTTTTTTCTTTGCCTTTTTGTTTTGGGCAAATGTGAAATGCGGTAATTAGACAACAGAAAGTTGGGCAGTACGTAGGTAGTCGCGCGTGGGGTGCGACATGCGTTATAAAAAAACTAGGTGGGGGTTATCACGCGTAACGAGCAGAATCTGACATTTTTTATGGTGGGCTTTAGTCTAACTCTACTCTACGGTATGAGAGCCTTGTCTCTTCCACACGTTGATATAGATGAAAAACTTGCGTGGCGGTCCTGATAGTCGATTCTGTCCTGGCCAATTATTAAAACGATATTGACTTTTACGGTATAGAACAAAAAATTACTTTTTTATTAGGATTTTGTTATTTATTTTTAATTTTTTTTTTTTAATTTGCCCCTTTTTACATTTTTTTTTTTTTTTTTTTTGTTTCACAATTGAAACATCTAGTAAAATTTTATGTTTTTGTTTTGGTTATTTAAATAATGTTTGTTATATTTTTGTAATTATAAAAAAGTTAAATCTTTTAAAACAACTGAAAACTTTTGTATATAAATGTTTAAAAGTTCAATTGTTTACGTAAGAAATTATTTTTGTTAATACATAATTGTTTTTATCAATTAAATTTCGGCTTTGAGCACACTGTGAATGCTCAGCATGGCAATTAATTGATTCGTATTTACCTTTATAAAATTATTCGATTTTGTTTATATTTCGTTACACTATTTTTGTTTATTTATTCGTATTTATTTGTTAATGTTATTTGAAATTCGTTGTATGGCATTTTCTTTGTAAATTATGTTTTCTAATTTTCGCCTTTTCATTTCAAGTAAACCAACAAACAGATCATACATTTTATAAATTTTTTCTATTTCTAATGCATTAAAAAATTTATTAAAAAATTTAATTTAATTATTTTTATCAAAAAGTGACTTCAAAAATGTCCCAAACAAGTTTTTTATTTTTTTAATCACTAGCTTGGATTTAAAATATTCCGCAACCTAAATCGTCGTGTAAATTTTTTTTATTAAGGGAATCTAAAACTGTTTTCTTCAAAAGATCAGTTTAAATTCGAAAATGTTTGTTTTTGGTTGTACTAAAAAAAATCAAAGGTTTCAAATAAAGTTTTTAAATTAAATCAAAAAAAATAAGAATATCGAATTAATCAAGAAGAAATAAAATATCAATTTTATTTATGATTTGAAATATTTTTCAAAATTAAATCAACATCTAATCGACTTTTTGCGGCACAATTTTTGATTCGTTTATAATATATCCAACAAAAATTAAAAAGTATCAAAGCTCAAGCATTGAAAATATCAAATAATTCTTTTTGAACGGATTTTGAAGAAATTTATGAATCAATTAAATAGTCATAATTTGATTTAATGTTTTTAATCATTACATACTAATTTCTTTATTTCCCCCCGAAATTTTTGTTAAATTTAATGTTGATGCAGTAGATGTTAAATATCTGGTGTCGTGAAACAAATTATGTCGTCAATTTTATAGCACTCGGTACATTATATAAAGATTTGTTTAGCCTGACACAATAAAATGAGTCAACGAAATTAATTAGCGTTCATCAAAATCAATGCGTAAACACCGGGTATCCCGTTCAATGTACTCCTACGTTAGGGCTGCCTTTGATGGTTTTAAGAATTTTAAATAATTCACAAGGCCGCTGAATAAAATAACTATATTTAATATTAAGAAATTAAGAGCATTCTCGTAATTCGCTAAAAGACTCTGTTTCGCAAAATTAGTCTTTTTTGAAAATTGATATCTAACAGGCCGGATCCTTAACTGAATTAGAAATTAAATGAATATTAGCACAAACACTGATAGGATTAATAGTCACACATTTTTCATGTTAATCTAGCATCTCTGGTTTTAGACCGCGAGTTAATACTTTTTAAATTGGACAGCTTTTAATCCCTCAATTTTTCTGTCATTTGATCTCAAAACTCGCCAAATTTAAAATATTTACCGGCTTTTCTTGGTTCTAAAGATTTTGGAAAAGTCATATTAAAATCGTAGTTATAGCAAAATTGTCGTTAATTTTTAACTTAATCAATTTTTGTATTTGAGCCGTGAATTTTGTCGGCAACCAAATATCTACCACAAATTTTGGATTGTCAAATAATCGTTGGTTTTTGTTACCGAAAAACAACCCTGGATAAATAAATTTAAAATTTCTAGATTTAAGCCAGGTTTTAAAATTAAGGATAAAAATTCTTCTACGGTTTTTAACTCTTTGGTTAAATAAAAGATAAATATTCACGCGTGTCTTTTTCAGACAAACAGTCGATGATTTAATTTTTTCTTCATAGAACTGGCCTGTACTAAAATGATTTAGTCAATTATTTAAAGGTACTTTATCTCTTCCATTTTTTTATTTGTTGAAAAATGTAGAAAATTTCGTGGATAAGTCCGCATGCTACAAAACCGGACAAAAAAATTCCACAGCCTGTCGTTATCTACACTTTTTATCACTCATTGGTACTGGTCGATTATTTTATCTCAGCTTTTTTTACGCAAAATTTCGGTGTTATTTAATTTCATTACTTCTTTTTCGTAATCATAAGTTGCCCGCAAAATTTGGAACACTCTAGCTTCATGTTGGCTCATTAAAAGTAGAAAAAATTATCTAAATTAAAAGTGATTTGCGCTTTAATCATACCTGTACGAATCAAAAGTATAAATATTTTCGAGTGACTTAAAACTAAACCTAGATTCGGAATATATCTAGAGAAAAAATTGAAGATATAAAAATTGTTATCAAAACATTTTTTTTAAATGACAGCAAAATTAAACTTTTAGGGAAAATAAAGTTATCCATAAACAAAATCTAAACTGAAAAAAAACTTTTTTATATTTCTTATTTTTTTAAGTTTTATAATTTTTATAAATGTCTTATTAACTTTACATAAATAATCTCTAAGATTTTCCGGAGAGTCGTCTATTCTTCTTGAAATTTTGTAAATTTGCTCTAAAATATTTTCCAGTTTGTCTTCTGGGCAACTTTTTCGTTCTGATCTTCAGAGGCTCGGACTCCTACAGCTAATTTTCACTAGGTGGCTCAGTCACTTGCGATGCGCGGCAGTTGAGGCAAATTGCGCGGTTCAAATATGTTGGTTTTTCACGGGAATGAACCGAATTAGGTGATGTTTCTTTTGCAATCTTCGCCGTCATCAGTTGCAAAAGTAGGTAAACATTTTCTGAAGTTTTCCGTACAACTCTATAATGCGGCCGTCCATTTTCGGTATAGGCTTTGACTTTTGCCCTTTGTTTTGAGGCTTCAAAATTAAAACTCTTTGATTTTTTTTAAAAGTCGCCGGAACCTTCGTTTTAAAGAACATCCTGAGGCATTAAAATCGGTACTTTAATGATTTTTGCTAAATCCGTAAAAATATTTTTCAGCAAAATTTTCCAAAATGTTTCAGATCCAATCTTTTTTTAAAGTTTAAATCCTTAGTATTAATGAAAGGTGCGATTTTTGAGGTCTCAATATAAGCTTCAAAATGGTGTTAAGCCATTTAAACGTCTGGTACCGTTAGTATTATAATCAAAAACTACTAATGGTAAATATATATCCTATTCCGCACTTATCTAACTATATTAATAAAGTGTTAAAAGATTGGCCGTTTCTTATGACATCTTTCAACTAAATTACCCTGTGGTCTTAGCGGGGAAAAGATTTGGAGAATAAATACTAACATATTATAAAGTTTTATTTGTTTCTCTCCATAACTTCCTTAGCATTATCACATACGGCTCGATCCAGGTATAAGCCATAACGTAAAAATAATTTTAAGAGTGCATTAGAAACTGAGATATTATGATTTATCTTTTTATGGGTTTCTATGTCCAGAAACCTAGTTAAAGAACATTGATCACTTAACTATAACGATAAACACCATTATGGCAGATTCAACCTCCAAAGTCAATCAAATCAAAGTAAACTTTACTAAAAGGTACCGTTTCGAGTCTAAAATTTCTGGTCTGGCTCCCTTTTTCGCTTTGATACTTAACTGAAATAACAAGTCGGTACACTAGAAGTCACCTCATGACAAGTTTTGATCAATTTTTGGAATAAAAAGTTTGTTTTTACGTATCATGTAACTTTTATACCCTAAATGACTTGTACATCGATGAAATATTCTGGATATTCTTGGGCGTTTCCTTCTTTGGGATATCATCAGTTAAACGCAAAAAAGTTTTTGCGTTTATCGACTTTGAATAAAAGAACTGGTCTTTAATCTCATTCCCAATTTAATAACCTCGTTTACAAACAAAAATCATCAGTTTTTTGAGCCTCTGCTAAATCTTTCGTATTTTTAAATTTTCATAAATTGGAAATTATTGACTTTTTTCGAAAAACATGGTGGGATCTCAAATTCGCTATTTTCTTCTTCGCGATCTTGAGGTCCTGAAATAGGCTGCCCGAATAGGCATATGGAAGTAACATTCTCGGTCATTTCCTGGAATATGTAAAACTTTAAACTGAAAATGTCAAATATACAGAATATTAAAAAGTCGAATTCCCAATTCGTTAGTTTTCGTGCTCATTAAAATTCTCAAGGACTTATGATCACTTAAACAACAAAATCTCCGCAATAAGAATAATTGCCATTTTTAATCGCTTCGACTTTTTCCGGCATCAAAGAAATACCCTTTTCAATTCACTAATTAGATATGTCTACGGATTGCGTTTGTTCAATTCTCTATTGACACACTTCTTTTGGTCTAAAGTTATCCCGTACTTAATAGTCTTTCCAAAAAGGGCCGAAATTTGAATCTTTAAATTTTCGGAAGCCAACGGCGCAAACTGAATATCATCAAGATAATTCCAAGTGCCCTTTAATTCGCGCTAAGAACTGACCGCATTAACAATAGAAAAGGTAGAAGGAGGCGTCTTCGCTCCAAAAACTAACATATCGGTATTCGCTAATTGGTGCGAATATTTTGAATTATGAAGTGAACGCGGAATTTTTTGAAATATCTCGTGCCCTTAATCGCTATTGTCTATAGGCAGCTATTCATATCAAAGAGAAGCGATATAATTTTTTCACCTTTTGCAGTCATTCTTTCGCCGATTCGGTCAAAATGCTATGAAGGCAGGTAATGGGTATTTCGAAGAATTAATTTCTCGAATTACCCTGTCTCATATCTAAACAACACCTAAACGGACCATCTTTTTTCTTAATGATTACTAAAGGTTATATTATACTGGCTATTGCCGGAACTAATAACCCTTGTTCGGTTCGTTTTTTCGAACTGCCAGTTAATTTCTGACTTTACTGGGGTGGGATGCGGGCGAGCTGTTGAATACCATGCTCGCCCCATCTTTCAATCGACCTATATCTAAAACCTGCTTTATAAGTCCCACATCCATTTTATCGCGAAAAACTAAGTTAATTTTTTTTTTAAATACTTTCAAAATTTAGCCTTTTTAATTATCATTTTTAATTGAATCTCCGAATTCAAGTCGTGATAGTTAAAATGCGACTAAATTTAATTTTACGTTCACTTACAAATTTGTTATGACGCTCAGTTCTGATTTCACTCGGTATAACCTCCAAATTATTATATTTTTATCCTCCTTTACAGAATTTCGTAAGTGCACATTTTTAGGCAGGTACCAACCTCAGCTTTTATTAACTAAACGCCGATAAGTGCATTTTCATACAAACAGTTGATAAATTCGATAAATTAGGGTCTATTTGATGCGGTACTAAAGTAAATAGGTCGATTTATTTATTCCCGTAGCTTTTCAAAAGTAATCGAAAATTGGGATTTTGGTTCAATCGTTTATTTTATAGCACAACATAACAACAGCAATATGATCAAGTATCGTTTGATATTTTCAAAGGGTGATCATTCAACCTCAATATTATTGATTCGACTGATTTTGGCGACCGTTCAATACACACACTTAAAGCATCAAATTAAGCGCAATTATTATACGTTTCATAATTTAACCCGGACACAGATAATTGGACCGCTTTTCTGAAAAGTCAAAATTAATTTTAACTTGGATGGTGCGATAACAATTTTGTGCCGCAAACTTCGGATAACGATAATCCGTCGGAAACAAAGTTTCCTAAAATGTTATAATTTGAATTTATACCGGAGGTGTTGCCCCAGCAATCAATTATATGCTTTAATTTATTTGAACCGATGTAACAATTCCAGTAGGTAGGTCGTAACCTTAGAAGCGTTATTAACTGTAGGACTATTTACATAAGTATCCTAGTTTTTTTGGCTGCGATTTTCGAAATTCTGTGAAGAGCTTGACAAAATGAGCTGGTTAACGATTTCTTTTGGATTACCAAAACAAGTTTCTGTAGCGTGACTTTTAATTGGCAATTCCAGACCGTGTATTATTCTTTTCGGACCAGAACTTTTTACTGGATTTCGTTAATTTGGAATTAAAATTAACGAATTTTGACCTCGGTATACTTGAGTATTATTTTACTTCATAGGCCTAATTCTTGGAAATATTTTTGAGTCTAATTCGATTTTTGCGGCAATTCTGCTACATTAAAAAAATGAACGGCTCGCGGGTTCTGATTTCGAGGAAGCCCCTGTAATTGCGGATGCAGGCACTAAGAATTTTTCTAACACCATAGTTTGGTGCTCCGAACTAAGTTGAGTAAGATTCCTATCCCATTTTTAAATTGACTTTATCAGTCAGGCAAAAATCGTAACAACTTTCGTTTTTACTTCGCGATAGAATTTTTCTCTGACAGATTTTTATACGCATTCTCGGCGACTTTGACTCAATTAGACTTAATTTCGAAAACAAAAAGTACAAAGTCGCCATTAGCGGACTCATAGTTATTCTCCGAAATATTATTCGGAGACTTATATTTAAAATTGGCGCAGACCCATAAGTATAAGTTTTTTCGTCGAAGCCGAATTCGCACCACGCCACCGTCGATGGGCCTTAAGAAAGCCTGCGATCGATATCGTATTAGTTTCGAATTAGTATCGAAGCTTGTCTTAATTTTGTCATCAGAATAATTAGTATTACGTGGTATATCGCGCGAAATAAGCTGGATTAGATACACTGGTAATTTAGATTTATTCCGGTATTTCGGATTTAGCGCGATTAATTGGGACAGAGCTATCTTAAAATAATGACTATGATCACCTCTATCTCCTCAATAGGCGAAAATTCAACAGATCTATGAACGTTTTGATTTTTTTAATGTCTAGGCGTATACCGGGCTATTCTTCGTAGGTCTTAAGTCGCTCAGAATTTATTGATGCAGTTATAACTGAGCTGTTCTACTAGGGCTTTTAACACTACAACAGGATAAAAAATTGGTAAAGTTGGCCTTTGGGTCGAATTAATGGAACTTGAATTATGAGTAACAGTTTGAGGCCTCTAGGAACACTCTTGATGGAGCAGTCGTACTTATCGCGCTCTCATAGCAACATTATCAGTTCTTGAGCCGTTTCGATAGCGTTTTACATTTTTTCTGCAATGGCATACTTTATTTTTCCGATTAAATACTTGTTTTTTAAACAATAATTGTTGTTCTATTATCGTGAGCTACATACTGTCTCGCTATCCTCAATTTTGTCAGATTTTAAAATATCCAAATTTAAAGTATTATTTTTTTTCGTGATAAAAATCGATCAAGTTCACCAGTAATACAATCTGCTGGATCCTTTACAAAAAAACTTATCCATTTTCAATACTTACCTCTATATTTAATCAAATAATTTGTTCTTTGATCGAAAGTTTCTCTTAACAGCACAATTTAAATTTTTTACCTTTTTTTTCCGTTGCTTCAGACCAGTGTTGAACCATGTGTGAACTCCGAGGGGTATTTTCTGGGACCCTTTATAACTCCGAGGCGCTTCTTTAAGGTATTTCTTGCGGAGAATCTCTAAAACTTGCAGGCTGCAGGAGAATAAATAATCTCAGGCGTATAAAGAGGGTAATATTTATTTAGGGTCAGCGCGGTAAGATTGCGGTTAAGAAAGCAGACTACTGGGAAAAGGCTGCAAAAATAATAGACTTTGAGCCCGGCACGAGGCGGCGCACCTGAAAAGAGCTCAGGGCGAAAGGGAAAGTTTTTGGGGAAATAAAAAGGGCGGCGGAAGTTAAAATGTGTCGTTTAAGGCATATATGTATACTATATTTTATAAATATTAGTATTATGTGACACAAGACTTTTGACCCTAGAACAAAAATCTTGAAAAATTTCTAAATGACCATGAAGATATTGTACTTCTGAAAGTAGATAAGCAGGCCGATCTAGTGTTCATGACAAAAAACTGATTATAATAGTAAATAATATTGTCTACTAGACAAAAATTTCAAAAAATTGGAAGGCTATATGATAAAACCAGTTTAGAACAGGATCTGAAAGAATATAGAAAGCTTTTAAACAAAACCTTTACAGGGTGCCTACCAATCTGGAAAATTAGAAGTCTTTTTCAAACTACCTTTTCAAATTTTTACGGGCAGCCCAAGCTACATAAGTGTAACGAACCTCTTTAGAGGCCTTGCAACTGCCTATGATGCGCTTGTAAACAATGCTAAAAATTTCTAAAAATCCTATTAAAGCCTATAGCTGACGAATGTTCTTTTTAGTAAAAACACGAAGGAATTAAAGACGGTTTCTAAATGATCGAAAAATTTTGACCCAGCCATTCATAGAGTATTAACGGCCGACATTGAACAAATGTACTCGATGTTAATGTCGTGCGGTGTGTCTCTTATATTTTAGAAAAAATATATGCTGACCCGCGTAAATATTTCAACTTCAAGGGCATAAATGGAGAACTTTTAGGCACCGCCAAAACGAGAGATTTTAAGCAATTTTTAGTAAAAACGCTTAAAAATTTCAGCATTGTCAAAACGCCCTTAGGCGTGTACAACAGCAACCGGACTTAACATGGGCAGTTTCTTTAAGTCTTGCGCTATCAATCAATATATTTATTCATACTCTTGAATAAAAAAATAATTGATAAATTCAAAAGAACTGGAAGCTGATAAGCTACAGTAGTTGCGGATGACGCACTTATAGTCATACACAAGAATACTCCATGAGGGCTTTCATTAAAGAATAAATAACTATGATAAATCTATTAACTATACCGTAGAGGAAATGAATTAACAAAATCAGATAGTTTTTCTTGAACACACAGTATATATTAATTCAAAAAAAACGAACTTGAATTCAAAAAATATCGAAAAAATGGTCTTCAAACAGTTATTTTCAAACTTTGAAACTCTGTTGTCAGTAAAAATATCTTAAAGGAGGTATACTGACCAACGTTCATAGGAACTAGACTCGAGCAGTTACATGAAATTTCTTAGAAACTCTTGAAGAACTCAAGAGGTTATTCACGAAACTCTTATCCCCTGCACTTATTAATAGTAAATATAAAAATATTCTATCAGACAGCGAAAACGCCCGAAAACCTACTACAACATACTGTCTGCTTTGAATACTCCTCACCTCAAATAGAATATTTTATTTGCGAATTACCCGTAAATGGCAAATATTATACCTGAATTTCGAGTAAACGTTACTTACCGTAGCGTAAAAGTAAGGGCAAACTCTCTCTTTTTAGCAAAACCAGTGACTGATACATACGAGAATCTTAACTTGTATACGAATTTTATGTCCATGTAATGAGATTACATAGGTCAGACTTGTCGTATGCTCATCCACAGAGTGAGAGAACATCAACAAAACTCTCCCAAACAAACATCAGTTTACATATTTCATGCTGTGACGCATATATAAAAAAACTCGAATGATTTTGCTGATGAAAACCAAACCACTTTACCAGCCTCAAAAGGCAAAATTTCAAATTTAAAAAGACAAGTTTAAAATTATTAAGAGTGGTTTCAAATACAAAAAAGATCGCGAAAGAGCTGAGGCAAATCCGAGTAAACAAACCATCTCTGAATGATCAATATGACCACAAAGCGTTAATTTTCTAAGCTGTTATGTGATAAATCAGCATCTTAAATGCAATGATTTTATTTTATAATTATTAGATTCTCCAAAATGTATAAATTCTAGATTCGGTCAATTGTGTTAAACTTGAAATTTATCAAAAGTTACTTAAATCTATGAATATGATAAATAAATCGAAAGCTAAGATAAATATGTTTTAAATAATAACACTCATGGTATGTCAAAACTTTTCTCGGAAAAGTCAGTAGTTATTGTTAAATCAATATATGGTCGTTGTTCCTGTGGGAAAAACCCTGTTGTTTAATTCTAACCCAAAAAAAAAGCAGTTTTGCATCGTTTTTAACTGTGTACACTCGACACATATTTTGTGTAACGATAAAATTTATGTGTACACTTAGGGCATGGCAAAACTTTATACACTTTATATCATGAACTATGAACAACAATAAGCTTCGTAGCGGATTCAGCGGGAACGGCTTCAAGCGGGAGTCCCGCTGCGGGACCTCAACTATACGGTATAGACTAAACCTCTTTCGTAGATAGTGAATCCAAGCTATCTAGAATATCTTGGTCCATTTCGAGAAGTTAAAAAATTAGAGCCAAATATTTCAATTTGCATTCAAAAATCTCTATTTTTTTCATTTTATTCGAAAAACATTATTATTTGAATTTACGTCAAATTATTTTTTTATGAAAGGTTATTAGGGTATTCTTAATGTTTTTTGACTGGCCGACCTCTTAAAGCAGCCTATGGCCTCTTTTTTGCATTTATAGTCTTCAAATAAGCAATAAACTAACTATAAGCAGAGATTGAATCTTACGTCTAATCAGTCACAAAAAAATATTAAAGTACAGTTAAAAAGATAAGTTTTTTTGCCTAACGTTTTCTGTTTGAATGAAGGTTGGTTATGTGGAAAAAGACTTAATGTTGTCAAATGATATGTTTTTTGCTAGAAATTTATTCTTTCAAAGTTTTTATATGTTAAGAAATATTTTTTTTGTTAAAATGTTTTTATTTTGGTAAAATGTTTTTTTTGTTAAAATTAATTTTATTTTATTAAAAAAAATGTTTTTGTTTGTTTAGAATTTTTGTTGATATTTTTTGTTAAAAAAAATATTTTTTGTTAGAACTTTTTTGTTAAAAATAATTTTTGTTAAAAAATAATTTCTTAAAAAAAATTTCTTAAAAAATGTGTTGTTAAAAAAAATTTTGTCAAAAAATGTTTTGTTAATTTTTTTTTTGTTGAAAAATATTTTCGCCAAAAAGGTGAGACAGCTAATCATAGTTTCCAATTTTTTCCAAACAATAATAGTTAAATTTTACAGTATAACGTCAAAAAGCAATTATCAACTAAAATTTAATCGGAAAATATTATCAATAAATGATTAGTTGTATATTTCATTACATCAATTCCCATAGGATTCTCCCTTACAACTATTGATATTAACCGAAAAAGGTTAATTTATAAATAAGCTTTATGTGTAACAGGAAATGACGTTTTCGAATTTCCAGGATAGAGAACATTAACTCGGGTAAGACAAGAGTCAAACTAATCTAGAGGACGGAATGGCAACTCGATGCCGTTTCGGACGTCACTAATCGTCGATTAGTAATCGATCATTAACTCAATTTATTTGTACCAATTTATTTTGCACTTTTTAAATTTTTGGGAAACAATTACATGTATGTAAATTTTTTAAAGCTTATTACTAACTTGCTTCATGGCTAGAATAAGATTATAGCCGATCAAACTCTGAATTTTCAGAATCAGCCAATAAATCAAGTGTTTAAAATTTAAGCAGCCATCTAATAAAATCTTGTTTTTGAATCATTCGAATATTCAGGATCTGGCTGGCGTAAATATTCCCAATTTCTATTAATAAGGTGGTTTTTTAGGGACATATGGAAAACCATGAGTTTCTTGTTACCCCACAAAACCATATATTGGTATCATTTTAAAAAAACAAACTCCAGTTTGTGACAAGGTAAGAAATTTTGTTTTGTCACTTGGCTAATTTATGTAGTTAATAATAAATGATTAAATAATTCATTAAAACACATTCTTAATTTTATAAACTGAATTCACCTTTATTTTTCTTCATGTACTACAAGGTTTATATACAGATTATTATACACGCTTTTTTTGTTTGTTCTTATTTTGAAAAATGAAATCATTCGAATTATTAACTTTTCTGAAATTGTTAAAAAATAGTTTTTTAGTTATTTATGACCTGAAATAAGAAAAAATTATGAACAAAAGTTTCAAGGTAAGAAGATTCTCGAGAAAAATAGAAATAAAAAAAAATAAATATAGTATTAAATTTATATTTGAAAGCTGGTTATTATTTTTTTTTTAATTTGTCAAAATTCGTAATTTCAAGTATATTTTCTTATATTCGCGCGTAATTCATCAATTAAAGTTCTTCCATGAGAAATGCTTAGTCATGGGCACCTCAGAGGCTCATTGGCCCGTTTCACTTCAATTTGCTGACTCATATTTTTGATATTTACTTTAGTTAACTATCATTACTCAACCTACATTTCAATTCCGGATAGGCCTCATTTCAGCTGTAGAAAAGTTTTTACCAATTAACGTTTTCACCAACAAGAAAAAAACTCAAAAAATTTAAGAGACTGATCGTCAATAATTTAACTTTTCTTGGGTGATTTAGAGTTTAAATGAGTCAGAAAAATGAGAAAACATTTTTTCGTCAGAATTTTGAATTTTTGTCAAACTTTTGATTTTCGTCAAATTTTTTTTTGTGAAACAAAGCTGCTGGAGCATTATTAACTGTGAAGAAAAATTATCAAGAACCAGACGAAAGAAGTTCATGACGAAAAACGAACTTTTGTTTTTATAACGAAATATTTTGACGAAAAATATTTCTTTGCAAAAACTTGTCTCAGTTTTTGGGTTTTGAATTATTTCAGAAAAATAAGTTGCCACATAAGACTGCGTTTTTTCTGATTGAAAACCAAAAGTAGATTTTTTTTCATAAAATATAGGCACTTGAGGCATTCAAGAAGGTTATTCGTAATGTGAGGAGGCATAATGCCAATTTCAAAACTTTTCTTTTTGAATTCAAACTTAACTTTTTAGACGACCATTTTGTCTTCATAAGTGCCTAGTCTCAGTCTTTGTGACGACCTTAGACGGCCTAAGGCCGATTTAAAGGAGGTAGGGACTATAGCCTAGATATCGACGACCACTCTCTTAGAATTGACTTGAAATCTAATTTACAAATCATCAGTTTTTTTGTTGAGAAAATGAGAAAAATGTTTTCGAGTCAAAAACTAAGAGGAACGGAAAATTCAACTGATCTTTGGCTTTTATTCGACCAGTCGGAAAGTAAGTAAAATGTTCAACGACGATTCGAATTTTGAAATTAGGAATAACAAAAGTCAAAAATTTATTAATATCCTTAAGTTAAGGACCTTAACCCAACCGAACTCCATCTCAAAAACATTTACTTTAGCGCTCTATAGCTCGTGTTCGAATCCCACTGATGTTGTCTTAGTGATTACACATCGATCAAATTAAGCGGTCCCAATATCAAGCATCCTTGCCTTTAATATCACTCAAGACAATATGTAAGAAAACATTAGTGGGATTAGAACACGCGCTAATAGCGCGGCGCTTTAGAGATAGTAAACGTTTTTGAGATGGAGTTCCGTTGGGCAAAAGGATATAGGCAGCCTATAATAGGCTATATCATAAAGGCTATATGATATAGCCTATATCATATAGGTTGAATCATGAAATAATTCTAGAAATAAACATCATGAGTCGAGACGGCAGAATTTAACAAAGCAACGAGCCGTGCATAGTTCTGACAAAGTTAACCAAAAACGAAAAAAAGCAGAAAATGATTTCAGTTTCAAGCAACTTCTCACCAAAAGGAAAAGCTTTTTAATAATTTCAAAAAATAAATTTCAATGCTTTAATAAGCATTGCTGATCATCAAGGGGATGCCATAAGTCCGGTAAATTGTAACATTTTTAGAACGGATACAGGAAGCTCGATATTGCCGAAAAAATTGAAAAAATCGGCGATATTAGCACTTTCGGGAATATTCTTTTACCAACGGAACTCCATGTCAAAAACGTTTACTATCTCTATGACGCGTGTTCGAATCCCACTAATGTTGTCTTTGTCATTTTCTTGAGTATGATTATAGGCAAGGGTGCTTGATATTAGGATCGCTAAATTTGATCGGTGTGTAATCGCTCAAGCAATCACTAAGACAATCACTTAGACAACATTGGTGGGATTCGAACTGGCGCTATAGAGAGAGTAAACGTTTTTGAGATGGAGTTCCGTTGGTAAAAGGGCTTGGTAAATGGGGACAAACATATTTTTTTTCGTAAAAATGTAAACCGCACTCAAATTTTTTATTAAAACCTTCGCCACCTACACAATGTCAGCGATATGGGCACTGGCAGGAATTTAGCTGAAGATCGTGAATTGGGTAGGTTTTCTTCGACGATATCGGGCCTCCCCCGGGAATGTTTTTTCATCTTTAATAAAAGTCTTTTTGTTCTTTTGCGACATAAAATATAAATTTGTTATTCTATCATGGATAGTAATACTATCATAGTATTTCATTTGACGTTTCGACTCAACAGCCATTTTCAGTGTGAGAAGAGAAAAAGGATTCAGCGAAAAAGTGGGTCAGCAATCGAGCCTCAGAATTCGCGATAGTGCAATCTGCCTAGTTTATGGTACCCCCTTAAAATGATCAGATTCTCAATTTATCCAGAAACGAAAATATATAGTCTTGGGTCTTTTTCGGGATAGAATGATCCAATATATTATTAATATTATTTTAACCTTCGCTACGGCTTACTGAAAAATAATTACAGAACATACATTTTTCTTAACCGTTAATTAAAGATTAAAAAGTTTGGAATTTATTTTTCAAAAATGAATAGCTAGTCAAAATATAGTTTATCGTTTTTTACGTGATTTTTCTGAAAATTTACTAAAATAGCTGTATGATATTATATCCATTTCCCAACGGAACTCAACCTCAAAAACGTTAACTATCTCTGTAGCGTGTGTTCGAATCCCACTAATGTTGTCTTAGTGATTGTCTTGAGTATGATTATAGGCAAGGGTCTTGATAATGGGACCGCTAAATTTTATCGGTGTGTAATCACTCAAGCAATCACTTAGACAACATCAGTGGGATTCGAACACGCGCTATAGAGATAGTAAAAGTTTTTGAGANGGAGTTCCGTTGGGAAAAGGATATGAACCATAGTCTATGGTGTTTTTTATGACGAAGAAAAGTATTTGTCGCGGTAAAGAACTTTCTATTTTGACTCGGGCCGTCCTATTAAAGTCATATTACTGTAATAGGTTTGACTATATTTACTCTTCAAATTTGAGCGCTCAGAACAAATTGTATTTATTTGACAAACATAAAGCAAACAAAATAATTTTGGAAGGTTTGAATATCAATTTTATCACCCTCAAAATCAGAATCAAATTCACACATTTATTTATTAATCAATTTGTAAAAACTAATTTGTTATATTTTTGGCCTAGTTTCTGTCTTTTTAAACTATTTTTGATAAATCTTTAGTGCTAATTTGTATCACATGGAAGAGCAAAACAATTCTCGGCGGGATATTTAAACATCCGACACAGTGAAATATCCAAAAGTACGGCTGCTGTTGATCAATTCAGAGAATTCAATCAATTTTTCGATTGAAAAGAAAAAAATATTTCTCAAATTTGATTTTGAACTCGCTCGATAATGATCAAATAACTCTTGCCGCTTAATTAGCGGTNATCCGATTTGGTCGCTATAAGAAATTTTAGCTAAAAATCGTAACAATGCGTAAGGGTTTTACGCCTATACTATCCTTTACAACTTGTTGGTAGAATGCGTACCACCAACTAAAAAAAATTACAAAACGTAAAAAGGGGTTAAGTGCTACGCATCAACCAAAAGTGATAAAGAATCGGCCCTATATGATATATAATTATTGATGAATTATATATGAAACACGAAAGGCCCATTCTTAACCGTAAATAGTTCAAAATTTCATTTTAAATTAACAAACTGAAGGGTAATTTGAAGTATGTGCTGTCTGGTATTTCTGTTTTTGTGCGACTTCGTGTTTCTTCGGCGTTTGTAAAATAGCTCATGGCTGAATATCGCTGTTCGATAAAAGAATTACAAATGATCGCCACGATAATGCATATGTCCAACTACCGCGTAAGATTTCTTTCACGTCATAAGCCGTTTCCTGAATACAATTTTAGGGGGGCTCTACAAAATAACTCGTTGGTCGCCGATATGAATATTGCAGTTTAATCGTTACGATCCCCGAGTCCAAAAAATAACTTTTCTAGATTTTAAATTCAACAAACCATTCTTTTAATTCGGGGTGAATAGGATATATAAATCAACATATACGAGTATTAATCTGCCTTATTACATCGAGAACCCATTGAAGTAACGCTGGCCTTTCGACTAACGATTTTTCACATTATTTTCTCTTGTCTATAACGATTTTGTAATTTTATTTTTTGAAGCATGATTAATGGCAATTTGTTTGAATAAGTTCCAAAATCGCGACCAGTACGTAAAGAAATTTATATCTATATTTTGCTATATTTTATCTATTTTTAACCGGTTGTTCTTCGATGAGATTATTGAATGTCCAATCTGCGTTTTCTTCAGAAAATGATTTCTTTCAAGTTATTGATTTCGCATTTTTCTTACCGAAAATTCCTTTGACCATCGTTTTGTTCAATAAATACCATGTTGAAATGAATTGACCCAGCAATTCCCAAGGCAGAATACAAAAGCATCCAGAAATTATAAAGTGAAATCATCAACAAAAATAAACCTTGGCTCATAAACGCCTGACAATGGTTAATAATAAGTTCAAAAAAAGAACCAGGAATCTCAGACGAGCAAAAATTGTGTAAAAGCAAACTTTGCTTTCCAAACGCCGATATTTCCCAAACGGTGAAATTTCAAATTTTGGCTTGACTAAAAAAACATTCGCCTGACCAGAAAGGTTAACTATTTACTAAAACTCGTCAGGAGATAATTTTAATCGTGTCTGTCAGACAAGGTTTCTCTCGGTGAGAAAACTCGGAACTTGAACATGCGTTATTTGAAATTTGCTTCAGCATACAACTTCGAAACAAGCATGACCCGGCTTTTTTTTACCTTGTATTTTCTGTTTTTACCGGAAATTATCGGTTGTCTTCGAAAACGTATCGACCGATTTTTTTTTTCACAAGATCCCGGCGAATTTGGCGAATACAAATCTTGGTGTTATTGGATTTGTAAAACGATTTAACCAAAAACGAAATTTTTTAAAATGTCTTAAAAATATTAACCTATCCTTTACAGGCATCTTTTTTCCCACTGTTTCACAAAAAGGGAGCATAATATTTTTTGTCAAATAGTGCTAACTATGCAGCACCAAAGAAATGAAACTCCGTACCAAAATTGTGCAGATCCCAGCCGAATGTACTGGATGTAATTCTTTGTTCGAACTTTCCCTTGAAGAATATTTATTTATAGCGTTGGATTATCACCGAAAAACCAAAAATTACTGTATTTTTGATAAATTTTTTGTTATACCAAAAGAGTGTGATTATTTAAAAATAAGAAAATTGTTAGAAACATTTAATGAATAACTGCCTATAAGAATATTTCGAAGAAAAATTCTTTTCAAAATTTTGTTAGAAATTTCTCCATGTTTTTGGATTCAAAAGTTCTCATAAACATTTCGGGTTTATTTAATGAAAGAGTTTTATAAGGAAAATATCACCCTTCAAAAAGCTAAATCTTGAAAAAAGTTTTTCACACGGACGAAAAATTGAATATTCTGGCATTAAATAAGCACAATTTAATTTGTTAAATCTATAAAAGAAAGTTTTATGTCAATAAAGTTAAATAATTTGACAGAAGCTGATGCAGGATACATTGTTAGTATAGACGAATTTAATGCCATTCTGGGTTTAAGAATGCCTAAATGCAAACAAATCTCCAGAGGATATACTGCATTATAATTATAACTTATAACAAGAAACATATGTCAAATAATAAATTCTCCTGCAAGACCAGATAGTAAATATAGTAAAAAACTACCTTAATACGCCAGCACCTCAGATTACATGCTGATAAGAAAAAAAAGCAGCATGCAAAAAGCCATACACGTGCAATAATTTGTTCTGGTTCGAGCAGGTATTCATAATTATCGGGCCACCTGATAGTTGGTTTTTGATGCATTAGAAAAAAAAAAATATACTTTTTAAAATTCTGACCTGTTTTGCCAAGGGCGTGAAATTCTCGTTTTTTTCGCGCACTCTAGACCCTTTTAGCCTTTCCAAAAATGCTTCACACTGCGGCCATGCTAATTCTCAATAATTTTTAAAAAAATTTTCCTTTAACGAGACTCCACATATTTTTTGAAAATCAGGATCAATTGGAAAAAAGGAACGACAAAGCACCCTAAAGGACAGCGTGAGTTTTTCCGCAAAATCCAATCTATGCGGCAACAGCAAAAGGCGCTGAAAGATGCTTCCTAAAGAAAATGGATTTAAAAGGAAAGTTTCACACTGTAGCAAAAACAGGATAATCGGCAATTTGCTAGAGAAAGGTATGGTTTTCGAGAATTATTTTATTTAAACATTCAGAACTAAGTGCTGACAATCCATTTACGTGTATTTCCGGAATAAAAAATGTGTCAATGACAAAACTCAAGGTTGGAAATTGTTCAAAAACTTAAAATACACTTCGAAAAAACCATGTCAGGGGTGCCTACAGTTGGTTGCAATTTGAGATTTGCTCTTAGCAGAGAAAGGTATGTCGAAAAGTTTGACATCGATTATGATACCGAACGACATCCTGCCACGATTTGCTCAAATGAATGATAAATATTTTTTTCCAAAAATGTGCACGAGTTTTAATAGTTTCCATGTTAATAACATTTAATTAAAAATTAATTTTAAGTAATTTCGAAAATTTCTGTCATTTTAAAATTTTTTAAGGTTTAATAAACCTAGGAAGATGTATGCTAATTACCTTTAAAATCGTTACATATGATGTTGTCCTTGCATTTGGTTATCGACACGTTGCAAGCAACCTCTTTTTTCATCGCACTGTAATCTTGCAGGGCTGGCGTCAGTTAAGTATTCTTTACTATACACTCAAATCCTCAACATTGTAAACCCCGGGTATTACCCACACCTCCTTTACCCTTGGATTAGCTTCCGAGCCTGATTAATTCAGGGTCAAAAAATTTTAACTTTTAAAAATTAATTGATTTAAAAATATCTACAGACTTTGATGAAGATTAGGAGATACAGGTTGCCTGAGGTGAATCTGAAAGTCTAAGTTAAATTTTTATCACAACCGTTCCAATAGTTATGTGGTCTTACTTTTTTACGAGGTTCTCTGAAATTGGAAATCAAACGCCGATTTTGAAAGACGGACTGACTATACGAAATATTTCAGGAAGTCTGTTTTTAGGAAAGTTCCTTTAAAGTTATTTATAAACACCACACAAACTTCTTTGCTATGCGTGAAATCTCAATTTATTTCATTTCAATGAAATTACCCGCAATCTCATATTTGACAATAATCGATTATTAAAAATTCTTGAAATTGGGCGAAAGGACCAGCTAATTAAGTTAATATAAAAATAAACGAACATTTTAGTGAATTAGGTTTCATACTGTGTTGAAAGTGGCCCATCAAGAAAAATGGATAAATATGATCAAAATATAAGTATAATTACATTTAAAAAGCAAATAAGTTTCTTGTAGTAATTTTTTGATTTTTTGACTAAAAATTGAATATTTAAATATTTTCATAGAGAATATTTTGCCAATCGAAAAACAAAATTTATTGAAACCTTAGATAAATTGAGAACTAATGTGAATTTTTTTTGTGAAGCACATTCAAGTTCAATCAGAACACTAATAATCTTGAGGTGGTTTCCGACCAGCATTTCACAAATAAATGTAAAAATTCAAAAATTTTACTTTATTATTTTAAATTTCGGACTTCGGCTTATCAATCAATGATATAATCAAATCAAGTGTTTAAAGTCGAGCCTTCCAAATCGCTTTGGAGCTTCCAACGAAGTTTTATTTGGAGCTTCCAAGGTTTAATAAACAATAAGACACGTCCGATGTCAGTTTCCCTCAAATGAACTTTTGTGACTCTAAATAGCAACTTTTGAAAGGCGCTAATTATTGCAAAACTCATGTCAACTGATAGAAAAAAACAAAAAAACTCAAAAAATTTAGTGAAATATCAACTTGACCCAAATCACCTAAAGTGGCCTCACAAAATAACCAATAGTGGGCCCATAGTAACTTATGAACCTAACTAGAATTATGCGCAAACTTGAAATGAGAATAGAGAACCCGTTAATTTAAAAATTGTTTGCAAACTGTAATTACAACTTGACTCAATGACCTAAAAATCCCACAAAATGCACAATTTGTGTACCTGCGTGGTTCTTGATAATTCCATCTATAGTATTGCGTTATAATAGCGCTCATCTGCCACAAATTCCCAGCCATAAAATTTACAGCATTTTGCCGATTCTCTTTTTTCTCAAATTCTAATGAATGGCTTATGGAAAAAAAAGATAGTGCCTGTATAATGTATAAAATTAAAAGTCTCTAAAAATATATGTTTATCAAATCCAATACAATGATTATTAAGATCATCAATTTAAGTAGATGCATTAACACAAGTTTACCTTAGGAGAACCGTATGTTAACTCGGCTGGTCAACAGCTTTTTAACACGTTTTTCGAACCATTGGAAATACAGACAAAAATCTATTAGTTAGATAAAATTTCAAACAAAAAATCGTACAGTGCAGTGATGCTTTGAATGGTAGATATAAATGGCAATACCAGGTAGATGGCAATATTTTTAATAAAATATTAGTCAGTATAATAAAGAACAAAAAATTCAGAACACGTTCGCCCAATGAGAGCCCACTTAAAAAAAGCGTGGATGAATTTAATTATAAATCAATTATGTTATAAATAAAATCAAGGGAAACCCTGCGCTAAAAAGAGAACATTCATTCATATTGGTGAAATAGGTGCTAAAATTTAAATAAAATTGAACCGCAAATGCAATTTAAGTTAAAAAAGAATGATTTTTCACTTTAGCAATAGGCTATATAGACTATCGAACGAGCTCATTGTTGGTGAACTTACTTAAACGAAAACGTTATCGTTAAGACCAACATTTTACATGAAAAGCGCTATTTATTAAGACATTTCACCAAATGACTCGAAGGAAAAGAATGGTCATCAAATTTTTCTAGAATTGACAACAAAAATCAGTTAGCTATTTTTGACCTTAAATTCATTTTTTTAATTTATACAGTTGAGCACGTATTAGCATTTTTTTTAAATTATTTGAATCTCTACAGTTTTCATCTTGGAGAATTCCTATTAATACGCATTTTTCATTAATCGTTAAAAAATAAAATATTTTTTCAATAAAAATAATGTATCACTTTTATATCATACATTGACGACCTTCATGAAGATTAAAATTATAAACAGTAAACACAATATGGAATACTGAGCATAAGTTTATTAAATATTATTAAAAAAATTCTGGCCCGCAACTCCAGCATTTTCTTTATCACTAGTAAATTTAATTCATACATTTAACCAGGAATGTAAATATATGCAATGAAAAAGAGAACGTCGCAGAATCACGATCCTGGTAAAAGGTCCTGAACACATAGAAGTATTAAAGATTTTTTTTTTGTGATTTTGAAGCAAATTAATGCAAAAATCATTTTGAACACAAATAAGGCATTTTTTTTGAATAATGTTCGGAACTTTTTCCAATTTTCATAATTTGTCGAATTCGGAAAGTTTAATTCGAACTTCAAATTTCTTAAAAGCAATAATTCGGAAATTCTGTAGTTACAAAAGTTCGCCTGGGATTATGAAACAATCATTTGATGGTATATTGAGAAGAGACATATAAACCCAGTAAAAAGTTTTTCATCAAGCCCATAACCGTATCTCAAATGCCAGCGATGTAGCATTAATTCGATTCATTTAGCGGGTGGAATCCCAATTGTGTTATAACTAATCTTAGCCTGAATTAATTCCTCTTTAACCATGTCCAATTTTTGTTGCAAAATATTTCTTTGTTTCAATTTGGAGGTCTAAGAAAATTCTGGTCATTTTCAAACAAACTTTGCGAATAATGATTCTCAAAGATGATTTTCTTAATTAAAAGTCGAATTACCAACCGTCCAAAAATATTTTATGAGGAAAAAGAATAACCTTGTGGTTGCACTAAATAAGGTGAATTAGTATTCACTTCGATTTTGCTTTTGGAACAGTTGGCAGTAAATATTCAAAATATCGAAATGCCTAATTTCATCAAATCTTTTTTTTAAGTTAACGAAACCAAAAATCGCAGAAATAAGATCTGCCCAGGGGTCGCCAGAACCGACTTGAAAAAACCTATCGGATTGACCTGATCGGAATTGAGCCATAAAAAAAAACTTGAATCGGATTGACCCTGGATCGATTGACCAGGAAAAAAAAACTTGATCGAATTGACCTGAATCGGATTTGACAGAAAAAAAACTTGATCGGATTGACCTGATCGGATTGACGCCGAAAATAAAAACTTGATCGAATTGACCTGATCGGATTGAGGAGTTTTCAAAAACTTGATCGATTGGATCGGATCAAAAAAAATAGCTCGATCCAATCCAAATCCGATCAAGTTCAATCCACTCCAATCCGATCAAGTCTGCCGACCCCTGATCTGCTCACAACCCTTCTCCACCTCACACACACTAAACCCCCCCACCATAACCACGACACATCACTCACCACACCACTACCCACATAAGTTTTCCACAAGTTTACATGACCCAGCCCACTGGTACTACGAACCCAGTCCCGCCCCCACACCACCCCACACCCAAACACACCCCACACACCCCCACAGACCTACGCCAGTCCGCATATACACACCACACACATACAAACACTACACACGTTCCCACGACACCCTTCACGCACAATCACACACACCCACCACCCGCACCCACCGGCTCACCACACCCCCCAAAATTGGTCTATAATAAAAAATATTGTGAAAAATACTCGTCATGATGACGCTATAATAGGAAATGCCGAGGAATCACCGACTGATTTGAAGCCGATCCCTGTGCGGCAAAGGAATAAAATAATAACGGATCAAGTGAATCCATAAAATTACAATCGAGTCGGATCATTGATATCCAAAAACGACTATCTGAATCGAAAACATGACCGATCCAATGTACATTCCGATCTAATTTTAACGATCCCCTGATTATTCCGATCTCCCCATCTGTGGTATCACTTAAGGTATATATTAAAAAGAACGGTCTGTAGTGCAGGCTTGTAAAGGGAAACGTTCCCACCGTTGTTTGGTAGGGCTGAATTGTCGAATGCGTGAGTGAACCGTTAAGACGGGTATGCTCAAAATTCGACGTACTCAGATGGTGGTAGTTTCTACCTATCCTACCTTTGAAAAATTATATTTGCTTCCTGGGCTATTTATGAAGACCATAGTGGACTCATTCTAATCTCCAAACAAATGTGTCAGATAAAAAAATTTATAAATAACGTTTCGAAAATGCTTTTTGTTAATCGCTTAACTTTCAAAAACGTAAATTGTCGTTAGCGTAGGCCGATAATTTGAATGAAAAGAAACGGTGAGAGTCTTAGAGTTTAAAATATCAATAAGAAAATACCGGCCTAAAATGATTGAATTCTAAAATTATCTAGATGGAATACTCTTGCGACCGCGTAATTAAGCGCAGAGTTATTTGAGATCATTATCGGCTAACGACAATTTTACGTTTTTGAAAGTTAATCGAATTAAAAAAGCATTTTTCGAAAACGTTATTTATAATTTTTTATCTGCACACATTTGTTTGAGATTAGAATGAGTCCACTATGTCTTTCATAAATAGCCCAGGAAGACAAATATAATTTTTCAAAGTTAGGTGGTAGAAAACTACCACCATCTGAGTAGGTCGTTCAGAATTTCTGAGCATACCCGTTAAACGGTTCACCTCACGCATTCGACAATTCAGCCCCTACAAACAACGTGGAATCGTTCCCTTTTACAAGCCTGCACTACAACGTTCTTTTTTAATATATTACCTTAAGTGATACCACAGATGGGAGATCGGAATAATCAGGGGATCGTTAAAATTAGATCGGAATGTAACTATTGGATCGGATCATGTTTTTTTCGATTCGAGATAGTCGTTATTTTGGTATCAATTGATCCGACTCGATTGTAATTTATGGATCACTTGATCCGATATTATTTTTATTTTCCTTAGCAGCACAGGGATCGGCTTCAAATCAGTCGGTGAAATTCCTCGGCTTTCCTTATGACGCGTCATCATGACGAGTATTTTTCACAAAATATTTTTTATTTAGACCAATTTGGGTACACTTAGCACGCCGTTGCTTTCTGTACCCAAATTAACCTAAATAAAATTGTATATGCAGACCAAACTGGGTACACTAAGCACGACCCCTTTGGCTCGTCTCATGTAAAACTTAAAACTTAGTTAAAGAATATCGGATATAATTTATATCATATAAAGGTTGAGCAGATCAGGGGTCGGCAGAACTTGATCGGATTGGATTGGATTGAACTTGATCGGATTGGATTGGATCGACTTTTTTTGATCCGATCCAATCCGATCAAGTTTTTGAAACTCCTCAATCCGATCAGGTCAATTCGATCAAGTTTTATTTTCGGGTCAATCCGATCAGGTCAATCCGATCAAGTTTTTTTT